>CM069858.1:217496986-217804984 GCA_036172795.1 Pelodytes ibericus | reverse complement strand
CTTTACTCATGAAATCAATCCCCACTTAATACTTTGTTGTCTTCACTCATCATTTAGATGCCCTTCATGCGGATTCTACACTCTGGCCAACAAGGCAACCCAATGCCTCGTTAGCGCAGTAGGTAGCGCGTCAGTCTCATAATCTGAAGGTCGTGAGTTCGATCCTCACATGGGGCACAAACCTTTTGCTTCTTGTCCATTTGAACGCCATCCGCATCTACTCTAAGACAAAGCGAGTCATTTTTCTTTTTAAAAGTCTTTTCAGGCAAGTTTCTTTACTCATGAAATCAATCCCCACTTAATACTTTGTTGTCTTCACTCATCATTTAGATGCCCTTCATGCGGATTCTACACTCTGGCCAACAAGGCAACCCAATGCCTCGTTAGCGCAGTAGGTAGCGCGTCAGTCTCATAATCTGAAGGTCGTGAGTTCGATCCTCACATGGGGCACAAACCTTTTGCTTCTTGTCCATTTGAACGCCATCCGCATCTACTCTAAGACAAAGCGAGTCATTTTTCTTTTTAAAAGTCTTTTCAGGCAAGTTTCTTTACTCATGAAATCAATCCCCACTTAATACTTTGTTGTCTTCACTCATCATTTAGATGCCCTTCATGCGGATTCTACACTCTGGCCAACAAGGCAACCCAATGCCTCGTTAGCGCAGTAGGTAGCGCGTCAGTCTCATAATCTGAAGGTCGTGAGTTCGATCCTCACATGGGGCACAAACCTTTTGCTTCTTGTCCATTTGAACGCCATCCGCATCTACTCTAAGACAAAGCGAGTCATTTTTCTTTTTAAAAGTCTTTTCAGGCAAGTTTCTTTACTCATGAAATCAATCCCCACTTAATACTTTGTTGTCTTCACTCATCATTTAGATGCCCTTCATGCGGATTCTACACTCTGGCCAACAAGGCAACCCAATGCCTCGTTAGCGCAGTAGGTAGCGCGTCAGTCTCATAATCTGAAGGTCGTGAGTTCGATCCTCACATGGGGCACAAACCTTTTGCTTCTTGTCCATTTGAACGCCATCCGCATCTACTCTAAGACAAAGCGAGTCATTTTTCTTTTTAAAAGTCTTTTCAGGCAAGTTTCTTTACTCATGAAATCAATCCCCACTTAATACTTTGTTGTCTTCACTCATCATTTAGATGCCCTTCATGCGGATTCTACACTCTGGCCAACAAGGCAACCCAATGCCTCGTTAGCGCAGTAGGTAGCGCGTCAGTCTCATAATCTGAAGGTCGTGAGTTCGATCCTCACATGGGGCACAAACCTTTTGCTTCTTGTCCATTTGAACGCCATCCGCATCTACTCTAAGACAAAGCGAGTCATTTTTCTTTTAAAAGTCTTTTCAGGCAAGTTTCTTTACTCATGAAATCAATCCCCACTTAATACTTTGTTGTCTTCACTCATCATTTAGATGCCCTTCATGCGGATTCTACACTCTGGCCAACAAGGCAACCCAATGCCTCGTTAGCGCAGTAGGTAGCGCGTCAGTCTCATAATCTGAAGGTCGTGAGTTCGATCCTCACATGGGGCACAAACCTTTTGCTTCTTGTCCATTTGAACGCCATCCGCATCTACTCTAAGACAAAGCGAGTCATTTTTCTTTTTAAAAGTCTTTTCAGGCAAGTTTCTTTACTCATGAAATCAATCCCCACTTAATACTTTGTTGTCTTCACTCATCATTTAGATGCCCTTCATGCGGATTCTACACTCTGGCCAACAAGGCAACCCAATGCCTCGTTAGCGCAGTAGGTAGCGCGTCAGTCTCATAATCTGAAGGTCGTGAGTTCGATCCTCACATGGGGCACAAACCTTTTGCTTCTTGTCCATTTGAACGCCATCCGCATCTACTCTAAGACAAAGCGAGTCATTTTTCTTTTTAAAAGTCTTTTCAGGCAAGTTTCTTTACTCATGAAATCAATCCCCACTTAATACTTTGTTGTCTTCACTCATCATTTAGATGCCCTTCATGCGGATTCTACACTCTGGCCAACAAGGCAACCCAATGCCTCGTTAGCGCAGTAGGTAGCGCGTCAGTCTCATAATCTGAAGGTCGTGAGTTCGATCCTCACATGGGGCACAAACCTTTTGCTTCTTGTCCATTTGAACGCCATCCGCATCTACTCTAAGACAAAGCGAGTCATTTTTCTTTTTAAAAGTCTTTTCAGGCAAGTTTCTTTACTCATGAAATCAATCCCCACTTAATACTTTGTTGTCTTCACTCATCATTTAGATGCCCTTCATGCGGATTCTACACTCTGGCCAACAAGGCAACCCAATGCCTCGTTAGCGCAGTAGGTAGCGCGTCAGTCTCATAATCTGAAGGTCGTGAGTTCGATCCTCACATGGGGCACAAACCTTTTGCTTCTTGTCCATTTGAACGCCATCCGCATCTACTCTAAGACAAAGCGAGTCATTTTTCTTTTTAAAAGTCTTTTCAGGCAAGTTTCTTTACTCATGAAATCAATCCCCACTTAATACTTTGTTGTCTTCACTCATCATTTAGATGCCCTTCATGCGGATTCTACACTCTGGCCAACAAGGCAACCCAATGCCTCGTTAGCGCAGTAGGTAGCGCGTCAGTCTCATAATCTGAAGGTCGTGAGTTCGATCCTCACATGGGGCACAAACCTTTTGCTTCTTGTCCATTTGAACGCCATCCGCATCTACTCTAAGACAAAGCGAGTCATTTTTCTTTTTAAAAGTCTTTTCAGGCAAGTTTCTTTACTCATGAAATCAATCCCCACTTAATACTTTGTTGTCTTCACTCATCATTTAGATGCCCTTCATGCGGATTCTACACTCTGGCCAACAAGGCAACCCAATGCCTCGTTAGCGCAGTAGGTAGCGCGTCAGTCTCATAATCTGAAGGTCGTGAGTTCGATCCTCACATGGGGCACAAACCTTTTGCTTCTTGTCCATTTGAACGCCATCCGCATCTACTCTAAGACAAAGCGAGTCATTTTTCTTTTTAAAAGTCTTTTCAGGCAAGTTTCTTTACTCATGAAATCAATCCCCACTTAATACTTTGTTGTCTTCACTCATCATTTAGATGCCCTTCATGCGGATTCTACACTCTGGCCAACAAGGCAACCCAATGCCTCGTTAGCGCAGTAGGTAGCGCGTCAGTCTCATAATCTGAAGGTCGTGAGTTCGATCCTCACATGGGGCACAAACCTTTTGCTTCTTGTCCATTTGAACGCCATCCGCATCTACTCTAAGACAAAGCGAGTCATTTTTCTTTTTAAAAGTCTTTTCAGGCAAGTTTCTTTACTCATGAAATCAATCCCCACTTAATACTTTGTTGTCTTCACTCATCATTTAGATGCCCTTCATGCGGATTCTACACTCTGGCCAACAAGGCAACCCAATGCCTCGTTAGCGCAGTAGGTAGCGCGTCAGTCTCATAATCTGAAGGTCGTGAGTTCGATCCTCACATGGGGCACAAACCTTTTGCTTCTTGTCCATTTGAACGCCATCCGCATCTACTCTAAGACAAAGCGAGTCATTTTTCTTTTTAAAAGTCTTTTCAGGCAAGTTTCTTTACTCATGAAATCAATCCCCACTTAATACTTTGTTGTCTTCACTCATCATTTAGATGCCCTTCATGCGGATTCTACACTCTGGCCAACAAGGCAACCCAATGCCTCGTTAGCGCAGTAGGTAGCGCGTCAGTCTCATAATCTGAAGGTCGTGAGTTCGATCCTCACATGGGGCACAAACCTTTTGCTTCTTGTCCATTTGAACGCCATCCGCATCTACTCTAAGACAAAGCGAGTCATTTTTCTTTTTAAAAGTCTTTTCAGGCAAGTTTCTTTACTCATGAAATCAATCCCCACTTAATACTTTGTTGTCTTCACTCATCATTTAGATGCCCTTCATGCGGATTCTACACTCTGGCCAACAAGGCAACCCAATGCCTCGTTAGCGCAGTAGGTAGCGCGTCAGTCTCATAATCTGAAGGTCGTGAGTTCGATCCTCACATGGGGCACAAACCTTTTGCTTCTTGTCCATTTGAACGCCATCCGCATCTACTCTAAGACAAAGCGAGTCATTTTTCTTTTTAAAAGTCTTTTCAGGCAAGTTTCTTTACTCATGAAATCAATCCCCACTTAATACTTTGTTGTCTTCACTCATCATTTAGATGCCCTTCATGCGGATTCTACACTCTGGCCAACAAGGCAACCCAATGCCTCGTTAGCGCAGTAGGTAGCGCGTCAGTCTCATAATCTGAAGGTCGTGAGTTCGATCCTCACATGGGGCACAAACCTTTTGCTTCTTGTCCATTTGAACGCCATCCGCATCTACTCTAAGACAAAGCGAGTCATTTTTCTTTTTAAAAGTCTTTTCAGGCAAGTTTCTTTACTCATGAAATCAATCCCCACTTAATACTTTGTTGTCTTCACTCATCATTTAGATGCCCTTCATGCGGATTCTACACTCTGGCCAACAAGGCAACCCAATGCCTCGTTAGCGCAGTAGGTAGCGCGTCAGTCTCATAATCTGAAGGTCGTGAGTTCGATCCTCACATGGGGCACAAACCTTTTGCTTCTTGTCCATTTGAACGCCATCCGCATCTACTCTAAGACAAAGCGAGTCATTTTTCTTTTTAAAAGTCTTTTCAGGCAAGTTTCTTTACTCATGAAATCAATCCCCACTTAATACTTTGTTGTCTTCACTCATCATTTAGATGCCCTTCATGCGGATTCTACACTCTGGCCAACAAGGCAACCCAATGCCTCGTTAGCGCAGTAGGTAGCGCGTCAGTCTCATAATCTGAAGGTCGTGAGTTCGATCCTCACATGGGGCACAAACCTTTTGCTTCTTGTCCATTTGAACGCCATCCGCATCTACTCTAAGACAAAGCGAGTCATTTTTCTTTTTAAAAGTCTTTTCAGGCAAGTTTCTTTACTCATGAAATCAATCCCCACTTAATACTTTGTTGTCTTCACTCATCATTTAGATGCCCTTCATGCGGATTCTACACTCTGGCCAACAAGGCAACCCAATGCCTCGTTAGCGCAGTAGGTAGCGCGTCAGTCTCATAATCTGAAGGTCGTGAGTTCGATCCTCACATGGGGCACAAACCTTTTGCTTCTTGTCCATTTGAACGCCATCCGCATCTACTCTAAGACAAAGCGAGTCATTTTTCTTTTTAAAAGTCTTTTCAGGCAAGTTTCTTTACTCATGAAATCAATCCCCACTTAATACTTTGTTGTCTTCACTCATCATTTAGATGCCCTTCATGCGGATTCTACACTCTGGCCAACAAGGCAACCCAATGCCTCGTTAGCGCAGTAGGTAGCGCGTCAGTCTCATAATCTGAAGGTCGTGAGTTCGATCCTCACATGGGGCACAAACCTTTTGCTTCTTGTCCATTTGAACGCCATCCGCATCTACTCTAAGACAAAGCGAGTCATTTTTCTTTTTAAAAGTCTTTTCAGGCAAGTTTCTTTACTCATGAAATCAATCCCCACTTAATACTTTGTTGTCTTCACTCATCATTTAGATGCCCTTCATGCGGATTCTACACTCTGGCCAACAAGGCAACCCAATGCCTCGTTAGCGCAGTAGGTAGCGCGTCAGTCTCATAATCTGAAGGTCGTGAGTTCGATCCTCACATGGGGCACAAACCTTTTGCTTCTTGTCCATTTGAACGCCATCCGCATCTACTCTAAGACAAAGCGAGTCATTTTTCTTTTTAAAAGTCTTTTCAGGCAAGTTTCTTTACTCATGAAATCAATCCCCACTTAATACTTTGTTGTCTTCACTCATCATTTAGATGCCCTTCATGCGGATTCTACACTCTGGCCAACAAGGCAACCCAATGCCTCGTTAGCGCAGTAGGTAGCGCGTCAGTCTCATAATCTGAAGGTCGTGAGTTCGATCCTCACATGGGGCACAAACCTTTTGCTTCTTGTCCATTTGAACGCCATCCGCATCTACTCTAAGACAAAGCGAGTCATTTTTCTTTTTAAAAGTCTTTTCAGGCAAGTTTCTTTACTCATGAAATCAATCCCCACTTAATACTTTGTTGTCTTCACTCATCATTTAGATGCCCTTCATGCGGATTCTACACTCTGGCC
Organism: Pelodytes ibericus; assembly: GCA_036172795.1. Taxonomy (NCBI): domain Eukaryota; kingdom Metazoa; phylum Chordata; class Amphibia; order Anura; family Pelodytidae; genus Pelodytes; species Pelodytes ibericus. The sequence continues at coordinate 217,798,891 of CM069858.1, read as the reverse complement.
AACAAGGCAACCCAATGCCTCGTTAGCGCAGTAGGTAGCGCGTCAGTCTCATAATCTGAAGGTCGTGAGTTCGATCCTCACATGGGGCACAAACCTTTTGCTTCTTGTCCATTTGAACGCCATCCGCATCTACTCTAAGACAAAGCGAGTCATTTTTCTTTTTAAAAGTCTTTTCAGGCAAGTTTCTTTACTCATGAAATCAATCCCCACTTAATACTTTGTTGTCTTCACTCATCATTTAGATGCCCTTCATGCGGATTCTACACTCTGGCCAACAAGGCAACCCAATGCCTCGTTAGCGCAGTAGGTAGCGCGTCAGTCTCATAATCTGAAGGTCGTGAGTTCGATCCTCACATGGGGCACAAACCTTTTGCTTCTTGTCCATTTGAACGCCATCCGCATCTACTCTAAGACAAAGCGAGTCATTTTTCTTTTTAAAAGTCTTTTCAGGCAAGTTTCTTTACTCATGAAATCAATCCCCACTTAATACTTTGTTGTCTTCACTCATCATTTAGATGCCCTTCATGCGGATTCTACACTCTGGCCAACAAGGCAACCCAATGCCTCGTTAGCGCAGTAGGTAGCGCGTCAGTCTCATAATCTGAAGGTCGTGAGTTCGATCCTCACATGGGGCACAAACCTTTTGCTTCTTGTCCATTTGAACGCCATCCGCATCTACTCTAAGACAAAGCGAGTCATTTTTCTTTTTAAAAGTCTTTTCAGGCAAGTTTCTTTACTCATGAAATCAATCCCCACTTAATACTTTGTTGTCTTCACTCATCATTTAGATGCCCTTCATGCGGATTCTACACTCTGGCCAACAAGGCAACCCAATGCCTCGTTAGCGCAGTAGGTAGCGCGTCAGTCTCATAATCTGAAGGTCGTGAGTTCGATCCTCACATGGGGCACAAACCTTTTGCTTCTTGTCCATTTGAACGCCATCCGCATCTACTCTAAGACAAAGCGAGTCATTTTTCTTTTTAAAAGTCTTTTCAGGCAAGTTTCTTTACTCATGAAATCAATCCCCACTTAATACTTTGTTGTCTTCACTCATCATTTAGATGCCCTTCATGCGGATTCTACACTCTGGCCAACAAGGCAACCCAATGCCTCGTTAGCGCAGTAGGTAGCGCGTCAGTCTCATAATCTGAAGGTCGTGAGTTCGATCCTCACATGGGGCACAAACCTTTTGCTTCTTGTCCATTTGAACGCCATCCGCATCTACTCTAAGACAAAGCGAGTCATTTTTCTTTTTAAAAGTCTTTTCAGGCAAGTTTCTTTACTCATGAAATCAATCCCCACTTAATACTTTGTTGTCTTCACTCATCATTTAGATGCCCTTCATGCGGATTCTACACTCTGGCCAACAAGGCAACCCAATGCCTCGTTAGCGCAGTAGGTAGCGCGTCAGTCTCATAATCTGAAGGTCGTGAGTTCGATCCTCACATGGGGCACAAACCTTTTGCTTCTTGTCCATTTGAACGCCATCCGCATCTACTCTAAGACAAAGCGAGTCATTTTTCTTTTTAAAAGTCTTTTCAGGCAAGTTTCTTTACTCATGAAATCAATCCCCACTTAATACTTTGTTGTCTTCACTCATCATTTAGATGCCCTTCATGCGGATTCTACACTCTGGCCAACAAGGCAACCCAATGCCTCGTTAGCGCAGTAGGTAGCGCGTCAGTCTCATAATCTGAAGGTCGTGAGTTCGATCCTCACATGGGGCACAAACCTTTTGCTTCTTGTCCATTTGAACGCCATCCGCATCTACTCTAAGACAAAGCGAGTCATTTTTCTTTTTAAAAGTCTTTTCAGGCAAGTTTCTTTACTCATGAAATCAATCCCCACTTAATACTTTGTTGTCTTCACTCATCATTTAGATGCCCTTCATGCGGATTCTACACTCTGGCCAACAAGGCAACCCAATGCCTCGTTAGCGCAGTAGGTAGCGCGTCAGTCTCATAATCTGAAGGTCGTGAGTTCGATCCTCACATGGGGCACAAACCTTTTGCTTCTTGTCCATTTGAACGCCATCCGCATCTACTCTAAGACAAAGCGAGTCATTTTTCTTTTTAAAAGTCTTTTCAGGCAAGTTTCTTTACTCATGAAATCAATCCCCACTTAATACTTTGTTGTCTTCACTCATCATTTAGATGCCCTTCATGCGGATTCTACACTCTGGCCAACAAGGCAACCCAATGCCTCGTTAGCGCAGTAGGTAGCGCGTCAGTCTCATAATCTGAAGGTCGTGAGTTCGATCCTCACATGGGGCACAAACCTTTTGCTTCTTGTCCATTTGAACGCCATCCGCATCTACTCTAAGACAAAGCGAGTCATTTTTCTTTTTAAAAGTCTTTTCAGGCAAGTTTCTTTACTCATGAAATCAATCCCCACTTAATACTTTGTTGTCTTCACTCATCATTTAGATGCCCTTCATGCGGATTCTACACTCTGGCCAACAAGGCAACCCAATGCCTCGTTAGCGCAGTAGGTAGCGCGTCAGTCTCATAATCTGAAGGTCGTGAGTTCGATCCTCACATGGGGCACAAACCTTTTGCTTCTTGTCCATTTGAACGCCATCCGCATCTACTCTAAGACAAAGCGAGTCATTTTTCTTTTTAAAAGTCTTTTCAGGCAAGTTTCTTTACTCATGAAATCAATCCCCACTTAATACTTTGTTGTCTTCACTCATCATTTAGATGCCCTTCATGCGGATTCTACACTCTGGCCAACAAGGCAACCCAATGCCTCGTTAGCGCAGTAGGTAGCGCGTCAGTCTCATAATCTGAAGGTCGTGAGTTCGATCCTCACATGGGGCACAAACCTTTTGCTTCTTGTCCATTTGAACGCCATCCGCATCTACTCTAAGACAAAGCGAGTCATTTTTCTTTTTAAAAGTCTTTTCAGGCAAGTTTCTTTACTCATGAAATCAATCCCCACTTAATACTTTGTTGTCTTCACTCATCATTTAGATGCCCTTCATGCGGATTCTACACTCTGGCCAACAAGGCAACCCAATGCCTCGTTAGCGCAGTAGGTAGCGCGTCAGTCTCATAATCTGAAGGTCGTGAGTTCGATCCTCACATGGGGCACAAACCTTTTGCTTCTTGTCCATTTGAACGCCATCCGCATCTACTCTAAGACAAAGCGAGTCATTTTTCTTTTTAAAAGTCTTTTCAGGCAAGTTTCTTTACTCATGAAATCAATCCCCACTTAATACTTTGTTGTCTTCACTCATCATTTAGATGCCCTTCATGCGGATTCTACACTCTGGCCAACAAGGCAACCCAATGCCTCGTTAGCGCAGTAGGTAGCGCGTCAGTCTCATAATCTGAAGGTCGTGAGTTCGATCCTCACATGGGGCACAAACCTTTTGCTTCTTGTCCATTTGAACGCCATCCGCATCTACTCTAAGACAAAGCGAGTCATTTTTCTTTTTAAAAGTCTTTTCAGGCAAGTTTCTTTACTCATGAAATCAATCCCCACTTAATACTTTGTTGTCTTCACTCATCATTTAGATGCCCTTCATGCGGATTCTACACTCTGGCCAACAAGGCAACCCAATGCCTCGTTAGCGCAGTAGGTAGCGCGTCAGTCTCATAATCTGAAGGTCGTGAGTTCGATCCTCACATGGGGCACAAACCTTTTGCTTCTTGTCCATTTGAACGCCATCCGCATCTACTCTAAGACAAAGCGAGTCATTTTTCTTTTTAAAAGTCTTTTCAGGCAAGTTTCTTTACTCATGAAATCAATCCCCACTTAATACTTTGTTGTCTTCACTCATCATTTAGATGCCCTTCATGCGGATTCTACACTCTGGCCAACAAGGCAACCCAATGCCTCGTTAGCGCAGTAGGTAGCGCGTCAGTCTCATAATCTGAAGGTCGTGAGTTCGATCCTCACATGGGGCACAAACCTTTTGCTTCTTGTCCATTTGAACGCCATCCGCATCTACTCTAAGACAAAGCGAGTCATTTTTCTTTTTAAAAGTCTTTTCAGGCAAGTTTCTTTACTCATGAAATCAATCCCCACTTAATACTTTGTTGTCTTCACTCATCATTTAGATGCCCTTCATGCGGATTCTACACTCTGGCCAACAAGGCAACCCAATGCCTCGTTAGCGCAGTAGGTAGCGCGTCAGTCTCATAATCTGAAGGTCGTGAGTTCGATCCTCACATGGGGCACAAACCTTTTGCTTCTTGTCCATTTGAACGCCATCCGCATCTACTCTAAGACAAAGCGAGTCATTTTTCTTTTTAAAAGTCTTTTCAGGCAAGTTTCTTTACTCATGAAATCAATCCCCACTTAATACTTTGTTGTCTTCACTCATCATTTAGATGCCCTTCATGCGGATTCTACACTCTGGCCAACAAGGCAACCCAATGCCTCGTTAGCGCAGTAGGTAGCGCGTCAGTCTCATAATCTGAAGGTCGTGAGTTCGATCCTCACATGGGGCACAAACCTTTTGCTTCTTGTCCATTTGAACGCCATCCGCATCTACTCTAAGACAAAGCGAGTCATTTTTCTTTTTAAAAGTCTTTTCAGGCAAGTTTCTTTACTCATGAAATCAATCCCCACTTAATACTTTGTTGTCTTCACTCATCATTTAGATGCCCTTCATGCGGATTCTACACTCTGGCCAACAAGGCAACCCAATGCCTCGTTAGCGCAGTAGGTAGCGCGTCAGTCTCATAATCTGAAGGTCGTGAGTTCGATCCTCACATGGGGCACAAACCTTTTGCTTCTTGTCCATTTGAACGCCATCCGCATCTACTCTAAGACAAAGCGAGTCATTTTTCTTTTTAAAAGTCTTTTCAGGCAAGTTTCTTTACTCATGAAATCAATCCCCACTTAATACTTTGTTGTCTTCACTCATCATTTAGATGCCCTTCATGCGGATTCTACACTCTGGCCAACAAGGCAACCCAATGCCTCGTTAGCGCAGTAGGTAGCGCGTCAGTCTCATAATCTGAAGGTCGTGAGTTCGATCCTCACATGGGGCACAAACCTTTTGCTTCTTGTCCATTTGAACGCCATCCGCATCTACTCTAAGACAAAGCGAGTCATTTTTCTTTTTAAAAGTCTTTTCAGGCAAGTTTCTTTACTCATGAAATCAATCCCCACTTAATACTTTGTTGTCTTCACTCATCATTTAGATGCCCTTCATGCGGATTCTACACTCTGGCCAACAAGGCAACCCAATGCCTCGTTAGCGCAGTAGGTAGCGCGTCAGTCTCATAATCTGAAGGTCGTGAGTTCGATCCTCACATGGGGCACAAACCTTTTGCTTCTTGTCCATTTGAACGCCATCCGCATCTACTCTAAGACAAAGCGAGTCATTTTTCTTTTTAAAAGTCTTTTCAGGCAAGTTTCTTTACTCATGAAATCAATCCCCACTTAATACTTTGTTGTCTTCACTCATCATTTAGATGCCCTTCATGCGGATTCTACACTCTGGCCAACAAGGCAACCCAATGCCTCGTTAGCGCAGTAGGTAGCGCGTCAGTCTCATAATCTGAAGGTCGTGAGTTCGATCCTCACATGGGGCACAAACCTTTTGCTTCTTGTCCATTTGAACGCCATCCGCATCTACTCTAAGACAAAGCGAGTCATTTTTCTTTTTAAAAGTCTTTTCAGGCAAGTTTCTTTACTCATGAAATCAATCCCCACTTAATACTTTGTTGTCTTCACTCATCATTTAGATGCCCTTCATGCGGATTCTACACTCTGGCCAACAAGGCAACCCAATGCCTCGTTAGCGCAGTAGGTAGCGCGTCAGTCTCATAATCTGAAGGTCGTGAGTTCGATCCTCACATGGGGCACAAACCTTTTGCTTCTTGTCCATTTGAACGCCATCCGCATCTACTCTAAGACAAAGCGAGTCATTTTTCTTTTTAAAAGTCTTTTCAGGCAAGTTTCTTTACTCATGAAATCAATCCCCACTTAATACTTTGTTGTCTTCACTCATCATTTAGATGCCCTTCATGCGGATTCTACACTCTGGCCAACAAGGCAACCCAATGCCTCGTTAGCGCAGTAGGTAGCGCGTCAGTCTCATAATCTGAAGGTCGTGAGTTCGATCCTCACATGGGGCACAAACCTTTTGCTTCTTGTCCATTTGAACGCCATCCGCATCTACTCTAAGACAAAGCGAGTCATTTTTCTTTTTAAAAGTCTTTTCAGGCAAGTTTCTTTACTCATGAAATCAATCCCCACTTAATACTTTGTTGTCTTCACTCATCATTTAGATGCCCTTCATGCGGATTCTACACTCTGGCCAACAAGGCAACCCAATGCCTCGTTAGCGCAGTAGGTAGCGCGTCAGTCTCATAATCTGAAGGTCGTGAGTTCGATCCTCACATGGGGCACAAACCTTTTGCTTCTTGTCCATTTGAACGCCATCCGCATCTACTCTAAGACAAAGCGAGTCATTTTTCTTTTTAAAAGTCTTTTCAGGCAAGTTTCTTTACTCATGAAATCAATCCCCACTTAATACTTTGTTGTCTTCACTCATCATTTAGATGCCCTTCATGCGGATTCTACACTCTGGCCAACAAGGCAACCCAATGCCTCGTTAGCGCAGTAGGTAGCGCGTCAGTCTCATAATCTGAAGGTCGTGAGTTCGATCCTCACATGGGGCACAAACCTTTTGCTTCTTGTCCATTTGAACGCCATCCGCATCTACTCTAAGACAAAGCGAGTCATTTTTCTTTTTAAAAGTCTTTTCAGGCAAGTTTCTTTACTCATGAAATCAATCCCCACTTAATACTTTGTTGTCTTCACTCATCATTTAGATGCCCTTCATGCGGATTCTACACTCTGGCCAACAAGGCAACCCAATGCCTCGTTAGCGCAGTAGGTAGCGCGTCAGTCTCATAATCTGAAGGTCGTGAGTTCGATCCTCACATGGGGCACAAACCTTTTGCTTCTTGTCCATTTGAACGCCATCCGCATCTACTCTAAGACAAAGCGAGTCATTTTTCTTTTTAAAAGTCTTTTCAGGCAAGTTTCTTTACTCATGAAATCAATCCCCACTTAATACTTTGTTGTCTTCACTCATCATTTAGATGCCCTTCATGCGGATTCTACACTCTGGCCAACAAGGCAACCCAATGCCTCGTTAGCGCAGTAGGTAGCGCGTCAGTCTCATAATCTGAAGGTCGTGAGTTCGATCCTCACATGGGGCACAAACCTTTTGCTTCTTGTCCATTTGAACGCCATCCGCATCTACTCTAAGACAAAGCGAGTCATTTTTCTTTTTAAAAGTCTTTTCAGGCAAGTTTCTTTACTCATGAAATCAATCCCCACTTAATACTTTGTTGTCTTCACTCATCATTTAGATGCCCTTCATGCGGATTCTACACTCTGGCCAACAAGGCAACCCAATGCCTCGTTAGCGCAGTAGGTAGCGCGTCAGTCTCATAATCTGAAGGTCGTGAGTTCGATCCTCACATGGGGCACAAACCTTTTGCTTCTTGTCCATTTGAACGCCATCCGCATCTACTCTAAGACAAAGCGAGTCATTTTTCTTTTTAAAAGTCTTTTCAGGCAAGTTTCTTTACTCATGAAATCAATCCCCACTTAATACTTTGTTGTCTTCACTCATCATTTAGATGCCCTTCATGCGGATTCTACACTCTGGCCAACAAGGCAACCCAATGCCTCGTTAGCGCAGTAGGTAGCGCGTCAGTCTCATAATCTGAAGGTCGTGAGTTCGATCCTCACATGGGGCACAAACCTTTTGCTTCTTGTCCATTTGAACGATATCCGCATCTACTCTAAGACAAAGCGAGTCATTTTTCTTTTTAAAAGTCTTTTCAGGCAAGTTTCTTTACTCATGAAATCAATCCCCACTTAATACTTTGTTGTCTTCACTCATCATTTAGATGCCCTTCATGCGGATTCTACACTCTGGCCAACAAGGCAACCCAATGCCTCGTTAGCGCAGTAGGTAGCGCGTCAGTCTCATAATCTGAAGGTCGTGAGTTCGATCCGCACATGGGGCACAAACCTTTTGCTTCTTGTCCATTTGAACGCCATCCGCATCTACTCTAAGACAAAGCGAGTCATTTTTCTTTTTAAAAGTCTTTTCAGGCAAGTTTCTTTACTCATGAAATCAATCCCCACTTAATACTTTGTTGTCTTCACTCATCATTTAGATGCCCTTCATGCGGATTCTACACTCTGGCCAACAAGGCAACCCAATGCCTCGTTAGCGCAGTAGGTAGCGCGTCAGTCTCATAATCTGAAGGTCGTGAGTTCGATCCTCACATGGGGCACAAACCTTTTGCTTCTTGTCCATTTGAACGCCATCCGCATCTACTCTAAGACAAAGCGAGTCATTTTTCTTTTTAAAAGTCTTTTCAGGCAAGTTTCTTTACTCATGAAATCAATCCCCACTTAATACTTTGTTGTCTTCACTCATCATTTAGATGCCCTTCATGCGGATTCTACACTCTGGCCAACAAGGCAACCCAATGCCTCGTTAGCGCAGTAGGTAGCGCGTCAGTCTCATAATCTGAAGGTCGTGAGTTCGATCCTCACATGGGGCACAAACCTTTTGCTTCTTGTCCATTTGAACGCCATCCGCATCTACTCTAAGACAAAGCGAGTCATTTTTCTTTTTAAAAGTCTTTTCAGGCAAGTTTCTTTACTCATGAAATCAATCCCCACTTAATACTTTGTTGTCTTCACTCATCATTTAGATGCCCTTCATGCGGATTCTACACTCTGGCCAACAAGGCAACCCAATGCCTCGTTAGCGCAGTAGGTAGCGCGTCAGTCTCATAATCTGAAGGTCGTGAGTTCGATCCTCACATGGGGCACAAACCTTTTGCTTCTTGTCCATTTGAACGCCATCCGCATCTACTCTAAGACAAAGCGAGTCATTTTTCTTTTTAAAAGTCTTTTCAGGCAAGTTTCTTTACTCATGAAATCAATCCCCACTTAATACTTTGTTGTCTTCACTCATCATTTAGATGCCCTTCATGCGGATTCTACACTCTGGCCAACAAGGCAACCCAATGCCTCGTTAGCGCAGTAGGTAGCGCGTCAGTCTCATAATCTGAAGGTCGTGAGTTCGATCCTCACATGGGGCACAAACCTTTTGCTTCTTGTCCATTTGAACGCCATCCGCATCTACTCTAAGACAAAGCGAGTCATTTTTCTTTTTAAAAGTCTTTTCAGGCAAGTTTCTTTACTCATGAAATCAATCCCCACTTAATACTTTGTTGTCTTCACTCATCATTTAGATGCCCTTCATGCGGATTCTACACTCTGGCCAACAAGGCAACCCAATGCCTCGTTAGCGCAGTAGGTAGCGCGTCAGTCTCATAATCTGAAGGTCGTGAGTTCGATCCTCACATGGGGCACAAACCTTTTGCTTCTTGTCCATTTGAACGCCATCCGCATCTACTCTAAGACAAAGCGAGTCATTTTTCTTTTTAAAAGTCTTTTCAGGCAAGTTTCTTTACTCATGAAATCAATCCCCACTTAATACTTTGTTGTCTTCACTCATCATTTAGATGCCCTTCATGCGGATTCTACACTCTGGCCAACAAGGCAACCCAATGCCTCGTTAGCGCAGTAGGTAGCGCGTCAGTCTCATAATCTGAAGGTCGTGAGTTCGATCCTCACATGGGGCACAAACCTTTTGCTTCTTGTCCATTTGAACGCCATCCGCATCTACTCTAAGACAAAGCGAGTCATTTTTCTTTTTAAAAGTCTTTTCAGGCAAGTTTCTTTACTCATGAAATCAATCCCCACTTAATACTTTGTTGTCTTCACTCATCATTTAGATGCCCTTCATGCGGATTCTACACTCTGGCCAACAAGGCAACCCAATGCCTCGTTAGCGCAGTAGGTAGCGCGTCAGTCTCATAATCTGAAGGTCGTGAGTTCGATCCTCACATGGGGCACAAACCTTTTGCTTCTTGTCCATTTGAACGCCATCCGCATCTACTCTAAGACAAAGCGAGTCATTTTTCTTTTTAAAAGTCTTTTCAGGCAAGTTTCTTTACTCATGAAATCAATCCCCACTTAATACTTTGTTGTCTTCACTCATCATTTAGATGCCCTTCATGCGGATTCTACACTCTGGCCAACAAGGCAACCCAATGCCTCGTTAGCGCAGTAGGTAGCGCGTCAGTCTCATAATCTGAAGGTCGTGAGTTCGATCCTCACATGGGGCACAAACCTTTTGCTTCTTGTCCATTTGAACGCCATCCGCATCTACTCTAAGACAAAGCGAGTCATTTTTCTTTTTAAAAGTCTTTTCAGGCAAGTTTCTTTACTCATGAAATCAATCCCCACTTAATACTTTGTTGTCTTCACTCATCATTTAGATGCCCTTCATGCGGATTCTACACTCTGGCCAACAAGGCAACCCAATGCCTCGTTAGCGCAGTAGGTAGCGCGTCAGTCTCATAATCTGAAGGTCGTGAGTTCGATCCTCACATGGGGCACAAACCTTTTGCTTCTTGTCCATTTGAACGCCATCCGCATCTACTCTAAGACAAAGCGAGTCATTTTTCTTTTTAAAAGTCTTTTCAGGCAAGTTTCTTTACTCATGAAATCAATCCCCACTTAATACTTTGTTGTCTTCACTCATCATTTAGATGCCCTTCATGCGGATTCTACACTCTGGCCAACAAGGCAACCCAATGCCTCGTTAGCGCAGTAGGTAGCGCGTCAGTCTCATAATCTGAAGGTCGTGAGTTCGATCCTCACATGGGGCACAAACCTTTTGCTTCTTGTCCATTTGAACGCCATCCGCATCTACTCTAAGACAAAGCGAGTCATTTTTCTTTTTAAAAGTCTTTTCAGGCAAGTTTCTTTACTCATGAAATCAATCCCCACTTAATACTTTGTTGTCTTCACTCATCATTTAGATGCCCTTCATGCGGATTCTACACTCTGGCCAACAAGGCAACCCAATGCCTCGTTAGCGCAGTAGGTAGCGCGTCAGTCTCATAATCTGAAGGTCGTGAGTTCGATCCTCACATGGGGCACAAACCTTTTGCTTCTTGTCCATTTGAACGCCATCCGCATCTACTCTAAGACAAAGCGAGTCATTTTTCTTTTTAAAAGTCTTTTCAGGCAAGTTTCTTTACTCATGAAATCAATCCCCACTTAATACTTTGTTGTCTTCACTCATCATTTAGATGCCCTTCATGCGGATTCTACACTCTGGCCAACAAGGCAACCCAATGCCTCGTTAGCGCAGTAGGTAGCGCGTCAGTCTCATAATCTGAAGGTCGTGAGTTCGATCCTCACATGGGGCACAAACCTTTTGCTTCTTGTCCATTTGAACGCCATCCGCATCTACTCTAAGACAAAGCGAGTCATTTTTCTTTTTAAAAGTCTTTTCAGGCAAGTTTCTTTACTCATGAAATCAATCCCCACTTAATACTTTGTTGTCTTCACTCATCATTTAGATGCCCTTCATGCGGATTCTACACTCTGGCCAACAAGGCAACCCAATGCCTCGTTAGCGCAGTAGGTAGCGCGTCAGTCTCATAATCTGAAGGTCGTGAGTTCGATCCTCACATGGGGCACAAACCTTTTGCTTCTTGTCCATTTGAACGCCATCCGCATCTACTCTAAGACAAAGCGAGTCATTTTTCTTTTTAAAAGTCTTTTCAGGCAAGTTTCTTTACTCATGAAATCAATCCCCACTTAATACTTTGTTGTCTTCACTCATCATTTAGATGCCCTTCATGCGGATTCTACACTCTGGCCAACAAGGCAACCCAATGCCTCGTTAGCGCAGTAGGTAGCGCGTCAGTCTCATAATCTGAAGGTCGTGAGTTCGATCCTCACATGGGGCACAAACCTTTTGCTTCTTGTCCATTTGAACGCCATCCGCATCTACTCTAAGACAAAGCGAGTCATTTTTCTTTTTAAAAGTCTTTTCAGGCAAGTTTCTTTACTCATGAAATCAATCCCCACTTAATACTTTGTTGTCTTCACTCATCATTTAGATGCCCTTCATGCGGATTCTACACTCTGGCCAACAAGGCAACCCAATGCCTCGTTAGCGCAGTAGGTAGCGCGTCAGTCTCATAATCTGAAGGTCGTGAGTTCGATCCTCACATGGGGCACAAACCTTTTGCTTCTTGTCCATTTGAACGCCATCCGCATCTACTCTAAGACAAAGCGAGTCATTTTTCTTTTTAAAAGTCTTTTCAGGCAAGTTTCTTTACTCATGAAATCAATCCCCACTTAATACTTTGTTGTCTTCACTCATCATTTAGATGCCCTTCATGCGGATTCTACACTCTGGCCAACAAGGCAACCCAATGCCTCGTTAGCGCAGTAGGTAGCGCGTCAGTCTCATAATCTGAAGGTCGTGAGTTCGATCCTCACATGGGGCACAAACCTTTTGCTTCTTGTCCATTTGAACGCCATCCGCATCTACTCTAAGACAAAGCGAGTCATTTTTCTTTTTAAAAGTCTTTTCAGGCAAGTTTCTTTACTCATGAAATCAATCCCCACTTAATACTTTGTTGTCTTCACTCATCATTTAGATGCCCTTCATGCGGATTCTACACTCTGGCCAACAAGGCAACCCAATGCCTCGTTAGCGCAGTAGGTAGCGCGTCAGTCTCATAATCTGAAGGTCGTGAGTTCGATCCTCACATGGGGCACAAACCTTTTGCTTCTTGTCCATTTGAACGCCATCCGCATCTACTCTAAGACAAAGCGAGTCATTTTTCTTTTTAAAAGTCTTTTCAGGCAAGTTTCTTTACTCATGAAATCAATCACCACTTAATACTTTGTTGTCTTCACTCATCATTTAGATGCCCTTCATGCGGATTCTACACTCTGGCCAACAAGGCAACCCAATGCCTCGTTAGCGCAGTAGGTAGCGCGTCAGTCTCATAATCTGAAGGTCGTGAGTTCGATCCTCACATGGGGCACAAACCTTTTGCTTCTTGTCCATTTGAACGCCATCCGCATCTACTCTAAGACAAAGCGAGTCATTTTTCTTTTTAAAAGTCTTTTCAGGCAAGTTTCTTTACTCATGAAATCAATCCCCACTTAATACTTTGTTGTCTTCACTCATCATTTAGATGCCCTTCATGCGGATTCTACACTCTGGCCAACAAGGCAACCCAATGCCTCGTTAGCGCAGTAGGTAGCGCGTCAGTCTCATAATCTGAAGGTCGTGAGTTCGATCCTCACATGGGGCACAAACCTTTTGCTTCTTGTCCATTTGAACGCCATCCGCATCTACTCTAAGACAAAGCGAGTCATTTTTCTTTTTAAAAGTCTTTTCAGGCAAGTTTCTTTACTCATGAAATCAATCCCCACTTAATACTTTGTTGTCTTCACTCATCATTTAGATGCCCTTCATGCGGATTCTACACTCTGGCCAACAAGGCAACCCAATGCCTCGTTAGCGCAGTAGGTAGCGCGTCAGTCTCATAATCTGAAGGTCGTGAGTTCGATCCTCACATGGGGCACAAACCTTTTGCTTCTTGTCCATTTGAACGCCATCCGCATCTACTCTAAGACAAAGCGAGTCATTTTTCTTTTTAAAAGTCTTTTCAGGCAAGTTTCTTTACTCATGAAATCAATCCCCACTTAATACTTTGTTGTCTTCACTCATCATTTAGATGCCCTTCATGCGGATTCTACACTCTGGCCAACAAGGCAACCCAATGCCTCGTTAGCGCAGTAGGTAGCGCGTCAGTCTCATAATCTGAAGGTCGTGAGTTCGATCCTCACATGGGGCACAAACCTTTTGCTTCTTGTCCATTTGAACGCCATCCGCATCTACTCTAAGACAAAGCGAGTCATTTTTCTTTTTAAAAGTCTTTTCAGGCAAGTTTCTTTACTCATGAAATCAATCCCCACTTAATACTTTGTTGTCTTCACTCATCATTTAGATGCCCTTCATGCGGATTCTACACTCTGGCCAACAAGGCAACCCAATGCCTCGTTAGCGCAGTAGGTAGCGCGTCAGTCTCATAATCTGAAGGTCGTGAGTTCGATCCTCACATGGGGCACAAACCTTTTGCTTCTTGTCCATTTGAACGCCATCCGCATCTACTCTAAGACAAAGCGAGTCATTTTTCTTTTTAAAAGTCTTTTCAGGCAAGTTTCTTTACTCATGAAATCAATCCCCACTTAATACTTTGTTGTCTTCACTCATCATTTAGATGCCCTTCATGCGGATTCTACACTCTGGCCAACAAGGCAACCCAATGCCTCGTTAGCGCAGTAGGTAGCGCGTCAGTCTCATAATCTGAAGGTCGTGAGTTCGATCCTCACATGGGGCACAAACCTTTTGCTTCTTGTCCATTTGAACGCCATCCGCATCTACTCTAAGACAAAGCGAGTCATTTTTCTTTTTAAAAGTCTTTTCAGGCAAGTTTCTTTACTCATGAAATCAATCCCCACTTAATAATTTGTTGTCTTCACTCATCATTTAGATGCCCTTCATGCGGATTCTACACTCTGGCCAACAAGGCAACCCAATGCCTCGTTAGCGCAGTAGGTAGCGCGTCAGTCTCATAATCTGAAGGTCGTGAGTTCGATCCTCACATGGGGCACAAACCTTTTGCTTCTTGTCCATTTGAACGCCATCCGCATCTACTCTAAGACAAAGCGAGTCATTTTTCTTTTTAAAAGTCTTTTCAGGCAAGTTTCTTTACTCATGAAATCAATCCCCACTTAATACTTTGTTGTCTTCACTCATCATTTAGATGCCCTTCATGCGGATTCTACACTCTGGCCAACAAGGCAACCCAATGCCTCGTTAGCGCAGTAGGTAGCGCGTCAGTCTCATAATCTGAAGGTCGTGAGTTCGATCCTCACATGGGGCACAAACCTTTTGCTTCTTGTCCATTTGAACGCCATCCGCATCTACTCTAAGACAAAGCGAGTCATTTTTCTTTTTAAAAGTCTTTTCAGGCAAGTTTCTTTACTCATGAAATCAATCCCCACTTAATACTTTGTTGTCTTCACTCATCATTTAGATGCCCTTCATGCGGATTCTACACTCTGGCCAACAAGGCAACCCAATGCCTCGTTAGCGCAGTAGGTAGCGCGTCAGTCTCATAATCTGAAGGTCGTGAGTTCGATCCTCACATGGGGCACAAACCTTTTGCTTCTTGTCCATTTGAACGCCATCCGCATCTACTCTAAGACAAAGCGAGTCATTTTTCTTTTTAAAAGTCTTTTCAGGCAAGTTTCTTTACTCATGAAATCAATCCCCACTTAATAATTTGTTGTCTTCACTCATCATTTAGATGCCCTTCATGCGGATTCTACACTCTGGCCAACAAGGCAACCCAATGCCTCGTTAGCGCAGTAGGTAGCGCGTCAGTCTCATAATCTGAAGGTCGTGAGTTCGATCCTCACATGGGGCACAAACCTTTTGCTTCTTGTCCATTTGAACGCCATCCGCATCTACTCTAAGACAAAGCGAGTCATTTTTCTTTTTAAAAGTCTTTTCAGGCAAGTTTCTTTACTCATGAAATCAATCCCCACTTAATACTTTGTTGTCTTCACTCATCATTTAGATGCCCTTCATGCGGATTCTACACTCTGGCCAACAAGGCAACCCAATGCCTCGTTAGCGCAGTAGGTAGCGCGTCAGTCTCATAATCTGAAGGTCGTGAGTTCGATCCTCACATGGGGCACAAACCTTTTGCTTCTTGTCCATTTGAACGCCATCCGCATCTACTCTAAGACAAAGCGAGTCATTTTTCTTTTTAAAAGTCTTTTCAGGCAAGTTTCTTTACTCATGAAATCAATCCCCACTTAATACTTTGTTGTCTTCACTCATCATTTAGATGCCCTTCATGCGGATTCTACACTCTGGCCAACAAGGCAACCCAATGCCTCGTTAGCGCAGTAGGTAGCGCGTCAGTCTCATAATCTGAAGGTCGTGAGTTCGATCCTCACATGGGGCACAAACCTTTTGCTTCTTGTCCATTTGAACGCCATCCGCATCTACTCTAAGACAAAGCGAGTCATTTTTCTTTTTAAAAGTCTTTTCAGGCAAGTTTCTTTACTCATGAAATCAATCCCCACTTAATACTTTGTTGTCTTCACTCATCATTTAGATGCCCTTCATGCGGATTCTACACTCTGGCCAACAAGGCAACCCAATGCCTCGTTAGCGCAGTAGGTAGCGCGTCAGTCTCATAATCTGAAGGTCGTGAGTTCGATCCTCACATGGGGCACAAACCTTTTGCTTCTTGTCCATTTGAACGCCATCCGCATCTACTCTAAGACAAAGCGAGTCATTTTTCTTTTTAAAAGTCTTTTCAGGCAAGTTTCTTTACTCATGAAATCAATCCCCACTTAATACTTTGTTGTCTTCACTCATCATTTAGATGCCCTTCATGCGGATTCTACACTCTGGCCAACAAGGCAACCCAATGCCTCGTTAGCGCAGTAGGTAGCGCGTCAGTCTCATAATCTGATGGTCGTGAGTTCGATCCTCACATGGGGCACAAACCTTTTGCTTCTTGTCCATTTGAACGCCATCCGCATCTACTCTAAGACAAAGCGAGTCATTTTTCTTTTTAAAAGTCTTTTCAGGCAAGTTTCTTTACTCATGAAATCAATCCCCACTTAATACTTTGTTGTCTTCACTCATCATTTAGATGCCCTTCATGCGGATTCTACACTCTGGCCAACAAGGCAACCCAATGCCTCGTTAGCGCAGTAGGTAGCGCGTCAGTCTCATAATCTGAAGGTCGTGAGTTCGATCCTCACATGGGGCACAAACCTTTTGCTTCTTGTCCATTTGAACGCCATCCGCATCTACTCTAAGACAAAGCGAGTCATTTTTCTTTTTAAAAGTCTTTTCAGGCAAGTTTCTTTACTCATGAAATCAATCCCCACTTAATACTTTGTTGTCTTCACTCATCATTTAGATGCCCTTCATGCGGATTCTACACTCTGGCCAACAAGGCAACCCAATGCCTCGTTAGCGCAGTAGGTAGCGCGTCAGTCTCATAATCTGAAGGTCGTGAGTTCGATCATCACATGGGGCACAAACCTTTTGCTTCTTGTCCATTTGAACGCCATCCGCATCTACTCTAAGACAAAGCGAGTCATTTTTCTTTTTAAAAGTCTTTTCAGGCAAGTTTCTTTACTCATGAAATCAATCCCCACTTAATACTTTGTTGTCTTCACTCATCATTTAGATGCCCTTCATGCGGATTCTACACTCTGGCCAACAAGGCAACCCAATGCCTCGTTAGCGCAGTAGGTAGCGCGTCAGTCTCATAATCTGAAGGTCGTGAGTTCGATCCTCACATGGGGCACAAACCTTTTGCTTCTTGTCCATTTGAACGCCATCCGCATCTACTCTAAGACAAAGCGAGTCATTTTTCTTTTTAAAAGTCTTTTCAGGCAAGTTTCTTTACTCATGAAATCAATCCCCACTTAATACTTTGTTGTCTTCACTCATCATTTAGATGCCCTTCATGCGGATTCTACACTCTGGCCAACAAGGCAACCCAATGCCTCGTTAGCGCAGTAGGTAGCGCGTCAGTCTCATAATCTGAAGGTCGTGAGTTCGATCCTCACATGGGGCACAAACCTTTTGCTTCTTGTCCATTTGAACGCCATCCGCATCTACTCTAAGACAAAGCGAGTCATTTTTCTTTTTAAAAGTCTTTTCAGGCAAGTTTCTTTACTCATGAAAACAATCCCCACTTAATACTTTGTTGTCTTCACTCATCATTTAGATGCCCTTCATGCGGATTCTACACTCTGGCCAACAAGGCAACCCAATGCCTCGTTAGCGCATTAGGTAGCGCGTCAGTCTCATAATCTGAAGGTCGTGAGTTCGATCCTCACATGGGGCACAAACCTTTTGCTTCTTGTCCATTTGAACGCCATCCGCATCTACTCTAAGACAAAGCGAGTCATTTTTCTTTTTAAAAGTCTTTTCAGGCAAGTTTCTTTACTCATGAAAACAATCCCCACTTAATACTTTGTTGTCTTCACTCATCATTTAGATGCCCTTCATGCGGATTCTACACTCTGGCCAACAAGGCAACCCAATGCCTCGTTAGTGCAGTAGGTAGCGCGTCAGTCTCATAATCTGAAGGTCGTGAGTTCGATCCTCAATTAGGGCACAAACCTTTTGCTTCTTGTCCATTTGAACGCCATCCGCATCTACTCTAAGACAAAGCGAGTCATTTTTCTTTTTAAAAGTCTTTTCAGGCAAGTTTCTTTACTCATGAAAACAATCCCCACTTAATACTTTGTTGTCTTCACTCATCATTTAGATGCCCTTCATGCGGATTCTACACTCTGGCCAACAAGGCAACCCAATGCCTCGTTAGCGCATTAGGTAGCGCGTCAGTCTCATAATCTGAAGGTCGTGAGTTCGATCCTCACATGGGGCACAAACCTTTTGCTTCTTGTCCATTTGAACGCCATCCGCATCTACTCTAAGACAAAGCGAGTCATTTTTCTTTTTAAAAGTCTTTTCAGGCAAGTTTCTTTACTCATGAAAACAATCCCCACTTAATACTTTGTTGTCTTCACTCATCATTTAGATGCCCTTCATGCGGATTCTACACTCTGGCCAACAAGGCAACCCAATGCCTCGTTAGCGCATTAGGTAGCGCGTCAGTCTCATAATCTGAAGGTCGTGAGTTCGATCCTCACATGGGGCACAAACCTTTTGCTTCTTGTCCATTTGAACGCCATCCGCATCTACTCTAAGACAAAGCGAGTCATTTTTCTTTTTAAAAGTCTTTTCAGGCAAGTTTCTTTACTCATGAAATCAATCCCCACTTAATACTTTGTTGTCTTCACTCATCATTTAGATGCCCTTCATGCGGATTCTACACTCTGGCCAACAAGGCAACCCAATGCCTCGTTAGCGCAGTAGGTAGCGCGTCAGTCTCATAATCTGAAGGTCGTGAGTTCGATCCTCACATGGGGCACAAACCTTTTGCTTCTTGTCCATTTGAACGCCATCCGCATCTACTCTAAGACAAAGCGAGTCATTTTTCTTTTTAAAAGTCTTTTCAGGCAAGTTTCTTTACTCATGAAATCAATCCCCACTTAATACTTTGTTGTCTTCACTCATCATTTAGATGCCCTTCATGCGGATTCTACACTCTGGCCAACAAGGCAACCCAATGCCTCGTTAGCGCAGTAGGTAGCGCGTCAGTCTCATAATCTGAAGGTCGTGAGTTCGATCCTCACATGGGGCACAAACCTTTTGCTTCTTGTCCATTTGAACGCCATCCGCATCTACTCTAAGACAAAGCGAGTCATTTTTCTTTTTAAAAGTCTTTTCAGGCAAGTTTCTTTACTCATGAAATCAATCCCCACTTAATACTTTGTTGTCTTCACTCATCATTTAGATGCCCTTCATGCGGATTCTACACTCTGGCCAACAAGGCAACCCAATGCCTCGTTAGCGCAGTAGGTAGCGCGTCAGTCTCATAATCTGAAGGTCGTGAGTTCGATCCTCACATGGGGCACAAACCTTTTGCTTCTTGTCCATTTGAACGCCATCCGCATCTACTCTAAGACAAAGCGAGTCATTTTTCTTTTTAAAAGTCTTTTCAGGCAAGTTTCTTTACTCATGAAATCAATCCCCACTTAATACTTTGTTGTCTTCACTCATCATTTAGATGCCCTTCATGCGGATTCTACACTCTGGCCAACAAGGCAACCCAATGCCTCGTTAGCGCAGTAGGTAGCGCGTCAGTCTCATAATCTGAAGGTCGTGAGTTCGATCCTCACATGGGGCACAAACCTTTTGCTTCTTGTCCATTTGAACGCCATCCGCATCTACTCTAAGACAAAGCGAGTCATTTTTCTTTTTAAAAGTCTTTTCAGGCAAGTTTCTTTACTCATGAAAACAATCCCCACTTAATACTTTGTTGTCTTCACTCATCATTTAGATGCCCTTCATGCGGATTCTACACTCTGGCCAACAAGGCAACCCAATGCCTCGTTAGCGCATTAGGTAGCGCGTCAGTCTCATAATCTGAAGGTCGTGAGTTCGATCCTCACATGGGGCACAAACCTTTTGCTTCTTGTCCATTTGAACGCCATCCGCATCTACTCTAAGACAAAGCGAGTCATTTTTCTTTTTAAAAGTCTTTTCAGGCAAGTTTCTTTACTCATGAAAACAATCCCCACTTAATACTTTGTTGTCTTCACTCATCATTTAGATGCCCTTCATGCGGATTCTACACTCTGGCCAACAAGGCAACCCAATGCCTCGTTAGCGCAGTAGGTAGCGCGTCAGTCTCATAATCTGAAGGTCGTGAGTTCGATCCTCACATAGGGCACAAACCTTTTGCTTCTTGTCCATTTGAACGCCATCCGCATCTACTCTAAGACAAAGCGAGTCATTTTTCTTTTTAAAAGTCTTTTCAGGCAAGTTTCTTTACTCATGAAAACAATCCCCACTTAATACTTTGTTGTCTTCACTCATCATTTAGATGCCCTTCATGCGGATTCTACACTCTGGCCAACAAGGCAACCCAATGCCTCGTTAGCGCATTAGGTAGCGCGTCAGTCTCATAATCTGAAGGTCGTGAGTTCGATCCTCACATGGGGCACAAACCTTTTGCTTCTTGTCCATTTGAACGCCATCCGCATCTACTCTAAGACAAAGCGAGTCATTTTTCTTTTTAAAAGTCTTTTCAGGCAAGTTTCTTTACTCATGAAAACAATCCCCACTTAATACTTTGTTGTCTTCACTCATCATTTAGATGCCCTTCATGCGGATTCTACACTCTGGCCAACAAGGCAACCCAATGCCTCGTTAGCGCATTAGGTAGCGCGTCAGTCTCATAATCTGAAGGTCGTGAGTTCGATCCTCACATGGGGCACAAACCTTTTGCTTCTTGTCCATTTGAACGCCATCCGCATCTACTCTAAGACAAAGCGAGTCATTTTTCTTTTTAAAAGTCTTTTCAGGCAAGTTTCTTTACTCATGAAAACAATCCCCACTTAATACTTTGTTGTCTTCACTCATCATTTAGATGCCCTTCATGCGGATTCTACACTCTGGCCAACAAGGCAACCCAATGCCTCGTTAGCGCAGTAGGTAGCGCGTCAGTCTCATAATCTGAAGGTCGTGAGTTCGATCCTCACATAGGGCACAAACCTTTTGCTTCTTGTCCATTTGAACGCCATCCGCATCTACTCTAAGACAAAGCGAGTCATTTTTCTTTTTAAAAGTCTTTTCAGGCAAGTTTCTTTACTCATGAAAACAATCCCCACTTAATACTTTGTTGTCTTCACTCATCATTTAGATGCCCTTCATGCGGATTCTACACTCTGGCCAACAAGGCAACCCAATGCCTCGTTAGCGCATTAGGTAGCGCGTCAGTCTCATAATCTGAAGGTCGTGAGTTCGATCCTCACATGGGGCACAAACCTTTTGCTTCTTGTCCATTTGAACGCCATCCGCATCTACTCTAAGACAAAGCGAGTCATTTTTCTTTTTAAAAGTCTTTTCAGGCAAGTTTCTTTACTCATGAAAACAATCCCCACTTAATACTTTGTTGTCTTCACTCATCATTTAGATGCCCTTCATGCGGATTCTACACTCTGGCCAACAAGGCAACCCAATGCCTCGTTAGCGCATTAGGTAGCGCGTCAGTCTCATAATCTGAAGGTCGTGAGTTCGATCCTCACATGGGGCACAAACCTTTTGCTTCTTGTCCATTTGAACGCCATCCGCATCTACTCTAAGACAAAGCGAGTCATTTTTCTTTTTAAAAGTCTTTTCAGGCAAGTTTCTTTACTCATGAAATCAATCCCCACTTAATACTTTGTTGTCTTCACTCATCATTTAGATGCCCTTCATGCGGATTCTACACTCTGGCCAACAAGGCAACCCAATGCCTCGTTAGCGCAGTAGGTAGCGCGTCAGTCTCATAATCTGAAGGTCGTGAGTTCGATCCTCACATGGGGCACAAACCTTTTGCTTCTTGTCCATTTGAACGCCATCCGCATCTACTCTAAGACAAAGCGAGTCATTTTTCTTTTTAAAAGTCTTTTCAGGCAAGTTTCTTTACTCATGAAATCAATCCCCACTTAATACTTTGTTGTCTTCACTCATCATTTAGATGCCCTTCATGCGGATTCTACACTCTGGCCAACAAGGCAACCCAATGCCTCGTTAGCGCAGTAGGTAGCGCGTCAGTCTCATAATCTGAAGGTCGTGAGTTCGATCCTCACATGGGGCACAAACCTTTTGCTTCTTGTCCATTTGAACGCCATCCGCATCTACTCTAAGACAAAGCGAGTCATTTTTCTTTTTAAAAGTCTTTTCAGGCAAGTTTCTTTACTCATGAAATCAATCCCCACTTAATACTTTGTTGTCTTCACTCATCATTTAGATGCCCTTCATGCGGATTCTACACTCTGGCCAACAAGGCAACCCAATGCCTCGTTAGCGCAGTAGGTAGCGCGTCAGTCTCATAATCTGAAGGTCGTGAGTTCGATCCTCACATGGGGCACAAACCTTTTGCTTCTTGTCCATTTGAACGCCATCCGCATCTACTCTAAGACAAAGCGAGTCATTTTTCTTTTTAAAAGTCTTTTCAGGCAAGTTTCTTTACTCATGAAATCAATCCCCACTTAATACTTTGTTGTCTTCACTCATCATTTAGATGCCCTTCATGCGGATTCTACACTCTGGCCAACAAGGCAACCCAATGCCTCGTTAGCGCAGTAGGTAGCGCGTCAGTCTCATAATCTGAAGGTCGTGAGTTCGATCCTCACATGGGGCACAAACCTTTTGCTTCTTGTCCATTTGAACGCCATCCGCATCTACTCTAAGACAAAGCGAGTCATTTTTCTTTTTAAAAGTCTTTTCAGGCAAGTTTCTTTACTCATGAAATCAATCCCCACTTAATACTTTGTTGTCTTCACTCATCATTTAGATGCCCTTCATGCGGATTCTACACTCTGGCCAACAAGGCAACCCAATGCCTCGTTAGCGCAGTAGGTAGCGCGTCAGTCTCATAATCTGAAGGTCGTGAGTTCGATCCTCACATGGGGCACAAACCTTTTGCTTCTTGTCCATTTGAACGCCATCCGCATCTACTCTAAGACAAAGCGAGTCATTTTTCTTTTTAAAAGTCTTTTCAGGCAAGTTTCTTTACTCATGAAATCAATCCCCACTTAATACTTTGTTGTCTTCACTCATCATTTAGATGCCCTTCATGCGGATTCTACACTCTGGCCAACAAGGCAACCCAATGCCTCGTTAGCGCAGTAGGTAGCGCGTCAGTCTCATAATCTGAAGGTCGTGAGTTCGATCCTCACATGGGGCACAAACCTTTTGCTTCTTGTCCATTTGAACGCCATCCGCATCTACTCTAAGACAAAGCGAGTCATTTTTCTTTTTAAAAGTCTTTTCAGGCAAGTTTCTTTACTCATGAAATCAATCCCCACTTAATACTTTGTTGTCTTCACTCATCATTTAGATGCCCTTCATGCGGATTCTACACTCTGGCCAACAAGGCAACCCAATGCCTCGTTAGCGCAGTAGGTAGCGCGTCAGTCTCATAATCTGAAGGTCGTGAGTTCGATCCTCACATGGGGCACAAACCTTTTGCTTCTTGTCCATTTGAACGCCATCCGCATCTACTCTAAGACAAAGCGAGTCATTTTTCTTTTTAAAAGTCTTTTCAGGCAAGTTTCTTTACTCATGAAATCAATCCCCACTTAATACTTTGTTGTCTTCACTCATCATTTAGATGCCCTTCATGCGGATTCTACACTCTGGCCAACAAGGCAACCCAATGCCTCGTTAGCGCAGTAGGTAGCGCGTCAGTCTCATAATCTGAAGGTCGTGAGTTCGATCCTCACATGGGGCACAAACCTTTTGCTTCTTGTCCATTTGAACGCCATCCGCATCTACTCTAAGACAAAGCGAGTCATTTTTCTTTTTAAAAGTCTTTTCAGGCAAGTTTCTTTACTCATGAAATCAATCCCCACTTAATACTTTGTTGTCTTCACTCATCATTTAGATGCCCTTCATGCGGATTCTACACTCTGGCCAACAAGGCAACCCAATGCCTCGTTAGCGCAGTAGGTAGCGCGTCAGTCTCATAATCTGAAGGTCGTGAGTTCGATCCTCACATGGGGCACAAACCTTTTGCTTCTTGTCCATTTGAACGCCATCCGCATCTACTCTAAGACAAAGCGAGTCATTTTTCTTTTTAAAAGTCTTTTCAGGCAAGTTTCTTTACTCATGAAATCAATCCCCACTTAATACTTTGTTGTCTTCACTCATCATTTAGATGCCCTTCATGCGGATTCTACACTCTGGCCAACAAGGCAACCCAATGCCTCGTTAGCGCAGTAGGTAGCGCGTCAGTCTCATAATCTGAAGGTCGTGAGTTCGAACCTCACATGGGGCACAAACCTTTTGCTTCTTGTCCATTTGAACGCCATCCGCATCTACTCTAAGACAAAGCGAGTCATTTTTCTTTTTAAAAGTCTTTTCAGGCAAGTTTCTTTACTCATGAAAACAATCCCCACTTAATACTTTGTTGTCTTCACTCATCATTTAGATGCCCTTCATGCGGATTCTACACTCTGGCCAACAAGGCAACCCAATGCCTCGTTAGCGCAGTAGGTAGCGCGTCAGTCTCATAATCTGAAGGTCGTGAGTTCGATCCTCACATGGGGCACAAACCTTTTGCTTCTTGTCCATTTGAACGCCATCCGCATCTACTCTAAGACAAAGCGAGTCATTTTTCTTTTTAAAAGTCTTTTCAGGCAAGTTTCTTTACTCATGAAAACAATCCCCACTTAATACTTTGTTGTCTTCACTCATCATTTAGATGCCCTTCATGCGGATTCTACACTCTGGCCAACAAGGCAACCCAATGCCTCGTTAGCGCATTAGGTAGCGCGTCAGTCTCATAATCTGAAGGTCGTGAGTTCGATCCTCACATGGGGCACAAACCTTTTGCTTCTTGTCCATTTGAACGCCATCCGCATCTACTCTAAGACAAAGCGAGTCATTTTTCTTTTTAAAAGTCTTTTCAGGCAAGTTTCTTTACTCATGAAAACAATCCCCACTTAATACTTTGTTGTCTTCACTCATCATTTAGATGCCCTTCATGCGGATTCTACACTCTGGCCAACAAGGCAACCCAATGTGTCGTTAGCGCATTAGGTAGCGCGTCAGTCTCATAATCTGAAGGTCGTGAGTTCGATCCTCACATGGGGCACAAACCTTTTGCTTCTTGTCCATTTGAACGCCATCCGCATCTACTCTAAGACAAAGCGAGTCATTTTTCTTTTTAAAAGTCTTTTCAGGCAAGTTTCTTTACTCATGAAAACAATCCCCACTTAATACTTTGTTGTCTTCACTCATCATTTAGATGCCCTTCATGCGGATTCTACACTCTGGCCAACAAGGCAACCCAATGCCTCGTTAGCGCAGTAGGTAGCGCGTCAGTCTCATAATCTGAAGGTCGTGAGTTCGATCCTCACATAGGGCACAAACCTTTTGCTTCTTGTCCATTTGAACGCCATCCGCATCTACTCTAAGACAAAGCGAGTCATTTTTCTTTTTAAAAGTCTTTTCAGGCAAGTTTCTTTACTCATGAAAACAATCCCCACTTAATACTTTGTTGTCTTCACTCATCATTTAGATGCCCTTCATGCGGATTCTACACTCTGGCCAACAAGGCAACCCAATGCCTCGTTAGCGCATTAGGTAGCGCGTCAGTCTCATAATCTGAAGGTCGTGAGTTCGATCCTCACATGGGGCACAAACCTTTTGCTTCTTGTCCATTTGAACGCCATCCGCATCTACTCTAAGACAAAGCGAGTCATTTTTCTTTTTAAAAGTCTTTTCAGGCAAGTTTCTTTACTCATGAAATCAATCCCCACTTAATACTTTGTTGTCTTCACTCATCATTTAGATGCCCTTCATGCGGATTCTACACTCTGGCCAACAAGGCAACCCAATGCCTCGTTAGCGCAGTAGGTAGCGCGTCAGTCTCATAATCTGAAGGTCGTGAGTTCGATCCTCACATGGGGCACAAACCTTTTGCTTCTTGTCCATTTGAACGCCATCCGCATCTACTCTAAGACAAAGCGAGTCATTTTTCTTTTTAAAAGTCTTTTCAGGCAAGTTTCTTTACTCATGAAATCAATCCCCACTTAATACTTTGTTGTCTTCACTCATCATTTAGATGCCCTTCATGCGGATTCTACACTCTGGCCAACAAGGCAACCCAATGCCTCGTTAGCGCAGTAGGTAGCGCGTCAGTCTCATAATCTGAAGGTCGTGAGTTCGATCCTCACATGGGGCACAAACCTTTTGCTTCTTGTCCATTTGAACGCCATCCGCATCTACTCTAAGACAAAGCGAGTCATTTTTCTTTTTAAAAGTCTTTTCAGGCAAGTTTCTTTACTCATGAAAACAATCCCCACTTAATACTTTGTTGTCTTCACTCATCATTTAGATGCCCTTCATGCGGATTCTACACTCTCTGGCCAACAAGGCAACCCAATGCCTCGTTAGCGCATTAGGTAGCGCGTCAGTCTCATAATCTGAAGGTCGTGAGTTCGATCCTCACATGGGGCACAAACCTTTTGCTTCTTGTCCATTTGAACGCCATCCGCATCTACTCTAAGACAAAGCGAGTCATTTTTCTTTTTAAAAGTCTTTTCAGGCAAGTTTCTTTACTCATGAAAACAATCCCCACTTAATACTTTGTTGTCTTCACTCATCATTTAGATGCCCTTCATGCGGATTCTACACTCTGGCCAACAAGGCAACCCAATGCCTCGTTAGCGCATTAGGTAGCGCGTCAGTCTCATAATCTGAAGGTCGTGAGTTCGATCCTCACATGGGGCACAAACCTTTTGCTTCTTGTCCATTTGAACGCCATCCGCATCTACTCTAAGACAAAGCGAGTCATTTTTCTTTTTAAAAGTCTTTTCAGGCAAGTTTCTTTACTCATGAAAACAATCCCCACTTAATACTTTGTTGTCTTCACTCATCATTTAGATGCCCTTCATGCGGATTCTACACTCTGGCCAACAAGGCAACCCAATGCCTCGTTAGCGCAGTAGGTAGCGCGTCAGTCTCATAATCTGAAGGTCGTGAGTTCGATCCTCACATAGGGCACAAACCTTTTGCTTCTTGTCCATTTGAACGCCATCCGCATCTACTCTAAGACAAAGCGAGTCATTTTTCTTTTTAAAAGTCTTTTCAGGCAAGTTTCTTTACTCATGAAAACAATCCCCACTTAATACTTTGTTGTCTTCACTCATCATTTAGATGCCCTTCATGCGGATTCTACACTCTGGCCAACAAGGCAACCCAATGCCTCGTTAGCGCATTAGGTAGCGCGTCAGTCTCATAATCTGAAGGTCGTGAGTTCGATCCTCACATGGGGCACAAACCTTTTGCTTCTTGTCCATTTGAACGCCATCCGCATCTACTCTAAGACAAAGCGAGTCATTTTTCTTTTTAAAAGTCTTTTCAGGCAAGTTTCTTTACTCATGAAAACAATCCCCACTTAATACTTTGTTGTCTTCACTCATCATTTAGATGCCCTTCATGCGGATTCTACACTCTGGCCAACAAGGCAACCCAATGCCTCGTTAGCGCAGTAGGTAGCGCGTCAGTCTCATAATCTGAAGGTCGTGAGTTCGATCCTCACATGGGGCACAAACCTTTTGCTTCTTGTCCATTTGAACGCCATCCGCATCTACTCTAAGACAAAGCGAGTCATTTTTCTTTTTAAAAGTCTTTTCAGGCAAGTTTCTTTACTCATGAAATCAATCCCCACTTAATACTTTGTTGTCTTCACTCATCATTTAGATGCCCTTCATGCGGATTCTACACTCTGGCCAACAAGGCAACCCAATGCCTCGTTAGCGCAGTAGGTAGCGCGTCAGTCTCATAATCTGAAGGTCGTGAGTTCGATCCTCACATGGGGCACAAACCTTTTGCTTCTTGTCCATTTGAACGCCATCCGCATCTACTCTAAGACAAAGCGAGTCATTTTTCTTTTTAAAAGTCTTTTCAGGCAAGTTTCTTTACTCATGAAATCAATCCCCACTTAATACTTTGTTGTCTTCACTCATCATTTAGATGCCCTTCATGCGGATTCTACACTCTGGCCAACAAGGCAACCCAATGCCTCGTTAGCGCAGTAGGTAGCGCGTCAGTCTCATAATCTGAAGGTCGTGAGTTCGATCCTCACATGGGGCACAAACCTTTTGCTTCTTGTCCATTTGAACGCCATCCGCATCTACTCTAAGACAAAGCGAGTCATTTTTCTTTTTAAAAGTCTTTTCAGGCAAGTTTCTTTACTCATGAAATCAATCCCCACTTAATACTTTGTTGTCTTCACTCATCATTTAGATGCCCTTCATGCGGATTCTACACTCTGGCCAACAAGGCAACCCAATGCCTCGTTAGCGCAGTAGGTAGCGCGTCAGTCTCATAATCTGAAGGTCGTGAGTTCGATCCTCACATGGGGCACAAACCTTTTGCTTCTTATCCATTTGAACGCCATCCGCATCTACTCTAAAACAAAGCGAGTCATTTTTCTTTTTAAAAGTCTTTTCAGGCAAGTTTCTTTACTCATGAAATCAATCCCCACTTAATACTTTGTTGTCTTCACTCATCATTTAGATGCCCTTCATGCGGATTCTACACTCTGGCCAACAAGGCAACCCAATGCCTCGTTAGCGCAGTAGGTAGCGCGTCAGTCTCATAATCTGAAGGTCGTGAGTTCGATCCTCACATGGGGCACAAACCTTTTGCTTCTTGTCCATTTGAACGCCATCCGCATCTACTCTAAGACAAAGCGAGTCATTTTTCTTTTTAAAAGTCTTTTCAGGCAAGTTTCTTTACTCATGAAAACAATCCCCACTTAATACTTTGTTGTCTTCACTCATCATTTAGATGCCCTTCATGCGGATTCTACACTCTGGCCAACAAGGCAACCCAATGCCTCGTTAGCGCAGTAGGTAGCGCGTCAGTCTCATAATCTGAAGGTCGTGAGTTCGATCCTCACATGGGGCACAAACCTTTTGCTTCTTGTCCATTTGAACGCCATCCGCATCTACTCTAAGACAAAGCGAGTCATTTTTCTTTTTAAAAGTCTTTTCAGGCAAGTTTCTTTACTCATGAAATCAATCCCCACTTAATACTTTGTTGTCTTCACTCATCATTTAGATGCCCTTCATGCGGATTCTACACTCTGGCCAACAAGGCAACCCAATGCCTCGTTAGCGCAGTAGGTAGCGCGTCAGTCTCATAATCTGAAGGTCGTGAGTTCGATCCTCACATGGGGCACAAACCTTTTGCTTCTTGTCCATTTGAACGCCATCCGCATCTACTCTAAGACAAAGCGAGTCATTTTTCTTTTTAAAAGTCTTTTCAGGCAAGTTTCTTTACTCATGAAAACAATCCCCACTTAATACTTTGTTGTCTTCACTCATCATTTAGATGCCCTTCATGCGGATTCTACACTCTGGCCAACAAGGCAACCCAATGCCTCGTTAGCGCATTAGGTAGCGCGTCAGTCTCGTAATCTGAAGGTCGTGAGTTCGATCCTCACATGGGGCACAAACCTTTTGCTTCTTGTCCATTTGAACGCCATCCGCATCTACTCTAAGACAAAGCGAGTCATTTTTCTTTTTAAAAGTCTTTTCAGGCAAGTTTCTTTACTCATGAAAACAATCCCCACTTAATACTTTGTTGTCTTCACTCATCATTTAGATGCCCTTCATGCGGATTCTACACTCTGGCCAACAAGGCAACCCAATGCCTCGTTAGCGCATTAGGTAGCGCGTCAGTCTCATAATCTGAAGGTCGTGAGTTCGATCCTCACATGGGGCACAAACCTTTTGCTTCTTGTCCATTTGAACGCCATCCGCATCTACTCTAAGACAAAGCGAGTCATTTTTCTTTTTAAAAGTCTTTTCAGGCAAGTTTCTTTACTCATGAAATCAATCCCCACTTAATACTTTGTTGTCTTCACTCATCATTTAGATGCCCTTCATGCGGATTCTACACTCTGGCCAACAAGGCAACCCAATGCCTCGTTAGCGCAGTAGGTAGCGCGTCAGTCTCATAATCTGAAGGTCGTGAGTTCGATCCTCACATGGGGCACAAACCTTTTGCTTCTTGTCCATTTGAACGCCATCCGCATCTACTCTAAGACAAAGCGAGTCATTTTTCTTTTTAAAAGTCTTTTCAGGCAAGTTTCTTTACTCATGAAATCAATCCCCACTTAATACTTTGTTGTCTTCACTCATCATTTAGATGCCCTTCATGCGGATTCTACACTCTGGCCAACAAGGCAACCCAATGCCTCGTTAGCGCAGTAGGTAGCGCGTCAGTCTCATAATCTGAAGGTCGTGAGTTCGATCCTCACATAGGGCACAAACCTTTTGCTTCTTGTCCATTTGAACGCCATCCGCATCTACTCTAAGACAAAGCGAGTCATTTTTCTTTTTAAAAGTCTTTTCAGGCAAGTTTCTTTACTCATGAAAACAATCCCCACTTAATACTTTGTTGTCTTCACTCATCATTTAGATGCCCTTCATGCGGATTCTACACTCTGGCCAACAAGGCAACCCAATGCCTCGTTAGCGCATTAGGTAGCGCGTCAGTCTCATAATCTGAAGGTCGTGAGTTCGATCCTCACATGGGGCACAAACCTTTTGCTTCTTGTCCATTTGAACGCCATCCGCATCTACTCTAAGACAAAGCGAGTCATTTTTCTTTTTAAAAGTCTTTTCAGGCAAGTTTCTTTACTCATGAAAACAATCCCCACTTAATACTTTGTTGTCTTCACTCATCATTTAGATGCCCTTCATGCGGATTCTACACTCTGGCCAACAAGGCAACCCAATGCCTCGTTAGCGCAGTAGGTAGCGCGTCAGTCTCATAATCTGAAGGTCGTGAGTTCGATCCTCACATGGGGCACAAACCTTTTGCTTCTTGTCCATTTGAACGCCATCCGCATCTACTCTAAGACAAAGCGAGTCATTTTTCTTTTTAAAAGTCTTTTCAGGCAAGTTTCTTTACTCAGGAAAACAATCCCCACTTAATACTTTGTTGTCTTCACTCATCATTTAGATGCCCTTCATGCGGATTCTACACTCTGGCCAACAAGGCAACCCAATGCCTCGTTAGCGCATTAGGTAGCGCGTCAGTCTCATAATCTGAAGGTCGTGAGTTCGATCCTCACATGGGGCACAAACCTTTTGCTTCTTGTCCATTTGAACGCCATCCGCATCTACTCTAAGACAAAGCGAGTCATTTTTCTTTTTAAAAGTCTTTTCAGGCAAGTTTCTTTACTCATGAAAACAATCCCCACTTAATACTTTGTTGTCTTCACTCATCATTTAGATGCCCTTCATGCGGATTCTACACTCTGGCCAACAAGGCAACCCAATGCCTCGTTAGCGCATTAGGTAGCGCGTCAGTCTCATAATCTGAAGGTCGTGAGTTCGATTCTCACATGGGGCACAAACCTTTTGCTTCTTGTCCATTTGAACGCCATCCGCATCTACTCTAAGACAAAGCGAGTCATTTTTCTTTTTAAAAGTCTTTTCAGGCAAGTTTCTTTACTCATGAAATCAATCCCCACTTAATACTTTGTTGTCTTCACTCATCATTTAGATGCCCTTCATGTGGATTCTACACTCTGGCCAACAAGGCAACCCAATGCCTCGTTAGCGCAGTAGGTAGCGCGTCAGTCTCATAATCTGAAGGTCGTGAGTTCGATCCTCACATGGGGCACAAACCTTTTGCTTCTTGTCCATTTGAACGCCATCCGCATCTACTCTAAGACAAAGCGAGTCATTTTTCTTTTTAAAAGTCTTTTCAGGCAAGTTTCTTTACTCATGAAATCAATCCCCACTTAATACTTTGTTGTCTTCACTCATCATTTAGATGCCCTTCATGCGGATTCTACACTCTGGCCAACAAGGCAACCCAATGCCTCGTTAGCGCAGTAGGTAGCGCGTCAGTCTCATAATCTGAAGGTCGTGAGTTCGATCCTCACATAGGGCACAAACCTTTTGCTTCTTGTCCATTTGAACGCCATCCGCATCTACTCTAAGACAAAGCGAGTCATTTTTCTTTTTAAAAGTCTTTTCAGGCAAGTTTCTTTACTCATGAAAACAATCCCCACTTAATACTTTGTTGTCTTCACTCATCATTTAGATGCCCTTCATGCGGATTCTACACTCTGGCCAACAAGGCAACCCAATGCCTCGTTAGCGCATTAGGTAGCGCGTCAGTCTCATAATCTGAAGGTCGTGAGTTCGATCCTCACATGGGGCACAAACCTTTTGCTTCTTGTCCATTTGAACGCCATCCGCATCTACTCTAAGACAAAGCGAGTCATTTTTCTTTTTAAAAGTCTTTTCAGGCAAGTTTCTTTACTCATGAAAACAATCCCCACTTAATACTTTGTTGTCTTCACTCATCATTTAGATGCCCTTCATGCGGATTCTACACTCTGGCCAACAAGGCAACCCAATGCCTCGTTAGCGCAGTAGGTAGCGCGTCAGTCTCATAATCTGAAGGTCGTGAGTTCGATCCTCACATGGGGCACAAACCTTTTGCTTCTTGTCCATTTGAACGCCATCCGCATCTACTCTAAGACAAAGCGAGTCATTTTTCTTTTTAAAAGTCTTTTCAGGCAAGTTTCTTTACTCAGGAAAACAATCCCCACTTAATACTTTGTTGTCTTCACTCATCATTTAGATGCCCTTCATGCGGATTCTACACTCTGGCCAACAAGGCAACCCAATGCCTCGTTAGCGCATTAGGTAGCGCGTCAGTCTCATAATCTGAAGGTCGTGAGTTCGATCCTCACATGGGGCACAAACCTTTTGCTTCTTGTCCATTTGAACGCCATCCGCATCTACTCTAAGACAAAGCGAGTCATTTTTCTTTTTAAAAGTCTTTTCAGGCAAGTTTCTTTACTCATGAAAACAATCCCCACTTAATACTTTGTTGTCTTCACTCATCATTTAGATGCCCTTCATGCGGATTCTACACTCTGGCCAACAAGGCAACCCAATGCCTCGTTAGCGCATTAGGTAGCGCGTCAGTCTCATAATCTGAAGGTCGTGAGTTCGATTCTCACATGGGGCACAAACCTTTTGCTTCTTGTCCATTTGAACGCCATCCGCATCTACTCTAAGACAAAGCGAGTCATTTTTCTTTTTAAAAGTCTTTTCAGGCAAGTTTCTTTACTCATGAAATCAATCCCCACTTAATACTTTGTTGTCTTCACTCATCATTTAGATGCCCTTCATGCGGATTCTACACTCTGGCCAACAAGGCAACCCAATGCCTCGTTAGCGCAGTAGGTAGCGCGTCAGTCTCATAATCTGAAGGTCGTGAGTTCGATCCTCACATGGGGCACAAACCTTTTGCTTCTTGTCCATTTGAACGCCATCCGCATCTACTCTAAGACAAAGCGAGTCATTTTTCTTTTTAAAAGTCTTTTCAGGCAAGTTTCTTTACTCATGAAATCAATCCCCACTTAATACTTTGTTGTCTTCACTCATCATTTAGATGCCCTTCATGCGGATTCTACACTCTGGCCAACAAGGCAACCCAATGCCTCGTTAGCGCAGTAGGTAGCGCGTCAGTCTCATAATCTGAAGGTCGTGAGTTCGATCCTCACATGGGGCACAAACCTTTTGCTTCTTGTCCATTTGAACGCCATCCGCATCTACTCTAAGACAAAGCGAGTCATTTTTCTTTTTAAAAGTCTTTTCAGGCAAGTTTCTTTACTCATGAAAACAATCCCAACTTAATACTTTGTTGTCTTCACTCATCATTTAGATGCCCTTCATGCGGATTCTACACTCTGGCCAACAAGGCAACCCAATGCCTCGTTAGCGCAGTAGGTAGCGCGTCAGTCTCATAATCTGAAGGTCGTGAGTTCGATCCTCACATGGGGCACAAACCTTTTGCTTCTTGTCCATTTGAACGCCATCCGCATCTACTCTAAGACAAAGCGAGTCATTTTTCTTTTTAAAAGTCTTTTCAGGCAAGTTTCTTTACTCATGAAATCAATCCCCACTTAATACTTTGTTGTCTTCACTCATCATTTAGATGCCCTTCATGCGGATTCTACACTCTGGCCAACAAGGCAACCCAATGCCTCGTTAGCGCAGTAGGTAGCGCGTCAGTCTCATAATCTGAAGGTCGTGAGTTCGATCCTCACATGGGGCACAAACCTTTTGCTTCTTGTCCATTTGAACGCCATCCGCATCTACTCTAAGACAAAGCGAGTCATTTTTCTTTTTAAAAGTCTTTTCAGGCAAGTTTCTTTACTCATGAAATCAATCCCCACTTAATACTTTGTTGTCTTCACTCATCATTTAGATGCCCTTCATGCGGATTCTACACTCTGGCCAACAAGGCAACCCAATGCCTCGTTAGCGCAGTAGGTAGCGCGTCAGTCTCATAATCTGAAGGTCGTGAGTTCGATCCTCACATAGGGCACAAACCTTTTGCTTCTTGTCCATTTGAACGCCATCCGCATCTACTCTAAGACAAAGCGAGTCATTTTTCTTTTTAAAAGTCTTTTCAGGCAAGTTTCTTTACTCATGAAAACAATCCCCACTTAATACTTTGTTGTCTTCACTCATCATTTAGATGCCCTTCATGCGGATTCTACACTCTGGCCAACAAGGCAACCCAATGCCTCGTTAGCGCATTAGGTAGCGCGTCAGTCTCATAATCTGAAGGTCGTGAGTTCGATCCTCACATAGGGCACAAACCTTTTGCTTCTTGTCCATTTGAACGCCATCCGAATCTACTCTAAGACAAAGCGAGTCATTTTTCTTTTTAAAAGTCTTTTCAGGCAAGTTTCTTTACTCATGAAAACAATCCCCACTTAATACTTTGTTGTCTTCACTCATCATTTAGATGCCCTTCATGCGGATTCTACACTCTGGCCAACAATGCAACCCAATGCCTCGTTAGCGCATTAGGTAGCGCGTCAGTCTCATAATCTGAAGGTCGTGAGTTCGATCCTCACATGGGGCACAAACCTTTTGCTTCTTGTCCATTTGAACGCCATCCGCATCTACTCTAAGACAAAGCGAGTCATTTTTCTTTTTAAAAGTCTTTTCAGGCAAGTTTCTTTACTCATGAAAACAATCCCCACTTAATACTTTGTTGTCTTCACTCATCATTTAGATGCCCTTCATGCGGATTCTACACTCTGGCCAGCAAGGCAACCCAATGCCTCGTTAGCGCATTAGGTAGCGCGTCAGTCTCATAATCTGAAGGTCGTGAGTTCGATCCTCACATGGGGCACAAACCTTTTGCTTCTTGTCCATTTGAACGCCATCCGCATCTACTCTAAGACAAAGCGAGTCATTTTTCTTTTTAAAAGTCTTTTCAGGCAAGTTTCTTTACTCATGAAATCAATCCCCACTTAATACTTTGTTGTCTTCACTCATCATTTAGATGCCCTTCATGCGGATTCTACACTCTGGCCAACAAGGCAACCCAATGCCTCGTTAGCGCAGTAGGTAGCGCGTCAGTCTCATAATCTGAAGGTCGTGAGTTCGATCCTCACATGGGGCACAAACCTTTTGCTTCTTGTCCATTTGAACGCCATCCGCATCTACTCTAAGACAAAGCGAGTCATTTTTCTTTTTAAAAGTCTTTTCAGGCAAGTTTCTTTACTCATGAAATCAATCCCCACTTAATACTTTGTTGTCTTCACTCATCATTTAGATGCCCTTCATGCGGATTCTACACTCTGGCCAACAAGGCAACCCAATGCCTCGTTAGCGCAGTAGGTAGCGCGTCAGTCTCATAATCTGAAGGTCGTGAGTTCGATCCTCACAAAGAGCACAAACCTTTTGCTTCTTGTCCATTTGAACGCCATCCGCATCTACTCTAAGACAAAGCGAGTCATTTTTCTTTTTAAAAGTCTTTTCAGGCAAGTTTCTTTACTCATGAAATCAATCCCCACTTAATACTTTGTTGTCTTCACTCATCATTTAGATGCCCTTCATGCGGATTCTACACTCTGGCCAACAAGGCAACCCAATGCCTCGTTAGCGCAGTAGGTAGCGCGTCAGTCTCATAATCTGAAGGTCGTGAGTTCGATCCTCACATGGGGCACAAACCTTTTGCTTCTTGTCCATTTGAACGCCATCCGCATCTACTCTAAGACAAAGCGAGTCATTTTTCTTTTTAAAAGTCTTTTCAGGCAAGTTTCTTTACTCATGAAATCAATCCCCACTTAATACTTTGTTGTCTTCACTCATCATTTAGATGCCCTTCATGCGGATTCTACACTCTGGCCAACAAGGCAACCCAATGCCTCGTTAGCGCATTAGGTAGCGCGTCAGTCTCATAATCTGAAGGTCGTGAGTTCGATCCTCACATGGGGCACAAACCTTTTGCTTCTTGTCCATTTGAACGCCATCCGCATCTACTCTAAGACAAAGCGAGTCATTTTTCTTTTTAAAAGTCTTTTCAGGCAAGTTTCTTTACTCATGAAATCAATCCCCACTTAATACTTTGTTGTCTTCACTCATCATTTAGATGCCCTTCATGCGGATTCTACACTCTGGCCAACAAGGCAACCCAATGCCTCGTTAGCGCAGTAGGTAGCGCGTCAGTCTCATAATCTGAAGGTCGTGAGTTCGATCCTCACATGGGGCACAAACCTTTTGCTTCTTGTCCATTTGAACGCCATCCGCATCTACTCTAAGACAAAGCGAGTCATTTTTCTTTTTAAAAGTCTTTTCAGGCAAGTTTCTTTACTCATGAAATCAATCCCCACTTAATACTTTGTTGTCTTCACTCATCATTTAGATGCCCTTCATGCGGATTCTACACTCTGGCCAACAAGGCAACCCAATGCCTCGTTAGCGCAGTAGGTAGCGCGTCAGTCTCATAATCTGAAGGTCGTGAGTTCGATCCTCACATGGGGCACAAACCTTTTGCTTCTTGTCCATTTGAACGCCATCCGCATCTACTCTAAGACAAAGCGAGTCATTTTTCTTTTTAAAAGTCTTTTCAGGCAAGTTTCTTTACTCATGAAATCAATCCCCACTTAATACTTTGTTGTCTTCACTCATCATTTAGATGCCCTTCATGCGGATTCTACACTCTGGCCAACAAGGCAACCCAATGCCTCGTTAGCGCAGTAGGTAGCGCGTCAGTCTCATAATCTGAAGGTCGTGAGTTCGATCCTCACATGGGGCACAAACCTTTTGCTTCTTGTCCATTTGAACGCCATCCGCATCTACTCTAAGACAAAGCGAGTCATTTTTCTTTTTAAAAGTCTTTTCAGGCAAGTTTCTTTACTCATGAAATCAATCCCCACTTAATACTTTGTTGTCTTCACTCATCATTTAGATGCCCTTCATGCGGATTCTACACTCTGGCCAACAAGGCAACCCAATGCCTCGTTAGCGCAGTAGGTAGCGCGTCAGTCTCATAATCTGAAGGTCGTGAGTTCGATCCTCACATGGGGCACAAACCTTTTGCTTCTTGTCCATTTGAACGCCATCCGCATCTACTCTAAGACAAAGCGAGTCATTTTTCTTTTTAAAAGTCTTTTCAGGCAAGTTTCTTTACTCATGAAATCAATCCCCACTTAATACTTTGTTGTCTTCACTCATCATTTAGATGCCCTTCATGCGGATTCTACACTCTGGCCAACAAGGCAACCCAATGCCTCGTTAGCGCAGTAGGTAGCGCGTCAGTCTCATAATCTGAAGGTCGTGAGTTCGATCCTCACATGGGGCACAAACCTTTTGCTTCTTGTCCATTTGAACGCCATCCGCATCTACTCTAAGACAAAGCGAGTCATTTTTCTTTTTAAAAGTCTTTTCAGGCAAGTTTCTTTACTCATGAAATCAATCCCCACTTAATACTTTGTTGTCTTCACTCATCATTTAGATGCCCTTCATGCGGATTCTACACTCTGGCCAACAAGGCAACCCAATGCCTCGTTAGCGCAGTAGGTAGCGCGTCAGTCTCATATTCTGAAGGTCGTGAGTTCGATCCTCACATGGGGCACAAACCTTTTGCTTCTTGTCCATTTGAACGCCATCCGCATCTACTCTAAGACAAAGCGAGTCATTTTTCTTTTTAAAAGTCTTTTCAGGCAAGTTTCTTTACTCATGAAATCAATCCCCACTTAATACTTTGTTGTCTTCACTCATCATTTAGATGCCCTTCATGCGGATTCTACACTCTGGCCAACAAGGCAACCCAATGCCTCGTTAGCGCAGTAGGTAGCGCGTCAGTCTCATAATCTGAAGGTCGTGAGTTCGATCCTCACATAGGGCACAAACCTTTTGCTTCTTGTCCATTTGAACGCCATCCGCATCTACTCTAAGACAAAGCGAGTCATTTTTCTTTTTAAAAGTCTTTTCAGGCAAGTTTCTTTACTCATGAAAACAATCCCCACTTAATACTTTGTTGTCTTCACTCATCATTTAGATGCCCTTCATGCGGATTCTACACTCTGGCCAACAAGCAACCCAATGCCTCGTTAGCGCATTAGGTAGCGCGTCAGTCTCATAATCTGAAGGTCGTGAGTTCGATCCTCACATGGGGCACAAACCTTTTGCTTCTTGTCCATTTGAACGCCATCCGCATCTACTCTAAGACAAAGCGAGTCATTTTTCTTTTTAAAAGTCTTTTCAGGCAAGTTTCTTTACTCATGAAAACAATCCCCACTTAATACTTTGTTGTCTTCACTCATCATTTAGATGCCCTTCATGCGGATTCTACACTCTGGCCAACAAGGCAACCCAATGCCTCGTTAGCGCATTAGGTAGCGCGTCAGTCTCATAATCTGAAGGTCGTGAGTTCGATCCTCACATGGGGCACAAACCTTTTGCTTCTTGTCCATTTGAACGCCATCCGCATCTACTCTAAGACAAAGCGAGTCATTTTTCTTTTTAAAAGTCTTTTCAGGCAAGTTTCTTTACTAATGAAATCAATCCCCACTTAATACTTTGTTGTCTTCACTCATCATTTAGATGCCCTTCATGCGGATTCTACACTCTGGCCAACAAGGAAACCCAATGCCTCGTTAGCGCAGTAGGTAGCGCGTCAGTCTCATAATCTGAAGGTCGTGAGTTCGATCCTCACATGGGGCACAAACCTTTTGCTTCTTGTCCATTTGAACGCCATCCGCATCTACTCTAAGACAAAGCGAGTCATTTTTCTTTTTAAAAGTCTTTTCAGGCAAGTTTCTTTACTCATGAAATCAATCCCCACTTAATACTTTGTTGTCTTCACTCATCATTTAGATGCCCTTCATGCGGATTCTACACTCTGGCCAACAAGGCAACCCAATGCCTCGTTAGCGCAGTAGGTAGCGCGTCAGTCTCATAATCTGAAGGTCGTGAGTTCGATCCTCACATGGGGCACAAACCTTTTGCTTCTTGTCCATTTGAACGCCATCCGCATCTACTCTAAGACAAAGCGAGTCATTTTTCTTTTTAAAAGTCTTTTCAGGCAAGTTTCTTTACTCATGAAATCAATCCCCACTTAATACTTTGTTGTCTTCACTCATCATTTAGATGCCCTTCATGCGGATTCTACACTCTGGCCAACAAGGCAACCCAATGCCTCGTTAGCGCATTAGGTAGCGCGTCAGTCTCATAATCTGAAGGTCGTGAGTTCGATCCTCACATGGGGCACAAACCTTTTGCTTCTTGTCCATTTGAACGCCATCCGCATCTACTCTAAGACAAAGCGAGTCATTTTTCTTTTTAAAAGTCTTTTCAGGCAAGTTTCTTTACTCATGAAATCAATCCCCACTTAATACTTTGTTGTCTTCACTCATCATTTAGATGCCCTTCATGCGGATTCTACACTCTGGCCAACAAGGCAACCCAATGCCTCGTTAGCGCAGTAGGTAGCGCGTCAGTCTCATAATCTGAAGGTCGTGAGTTCGATCCTCACATGGGGCACAAACCTTTTGCTTCTTGTCCATTTGAACGCCATCCGCATCTACTCTAAGACAAAGCGAGTCATTTTTCTTTTTAAAAGTCTTTTCAGGCAAGTTTCTTTACTCATGAAATCAATCCCCACTTAATACTTTGTTGTCTTCACTCATCATTTAGATGCCCTTCATGCGGATTCTACACTCTGGCCAACAAGGCAACCCAATGCCTCGTTAGCGCAGTAGGTAGCGCGTCAGTCTCATAATCTGAAGGTCGTGAGTTCGATCCTCACATGGGGCACAAACCTTTTGCTTCTTGTCCATTTGAACGCCATCCGCATCTACTCTAAGACAAAGCGAGTCATTTTTCTTTTTAAAAGTCTTTTCAGGCAAGTTTCTTTACTCATGAAATCAATCCCCACTTAATACTTTGTTGTCTTCACTCATCATTTAGATGCCCTTCATGCGGATTCTACACTCTGGCCAACAAGGCAACCCAATGCCTCGTTAGCGCAGTAGGTAGCGCGTCAGTCTCATAATCTGAAGGTCGTGAGTTCGATCCTCACATGGGGCACAAACCTTTTGCTTCTTGTCCATTTGAACGCCATCCGCATCTACTCTAAGACAAAGCGAGTCATTTTTCTTTTTAAAAGTCTTTTCAGGCAAGTTTCTTTACTCATGAAATCAATCCCCACTTAATACTTTGTTGTCTTCACTCATCATTTAGATGCCCTTCATGCGGATTCTACACTCTGGCCAACAAGGCAACCCAATGCCTCGTTAGCGCAGTAGGTAGCGCGTCAGTCTCATAATCTGAAGGTCGTGAGTTCGATCCTCACATGGGGCACAAACCTTTTGCTTCTTGTCCATTTGAACGCCATCCGCATCTACTCTAAGACAAAGCGAGTCATTTTTCTTTTTAAAAGTCTTTTCAGGCAAGTTTCTTTACTCATGAAATCCATCCCCACTTAATACTTTGTTGTCTTCACTCATCATTTAGATGCCCTTCATGCGGATTCTACACTCTGGCCAACAAGGCAACCCAATGCCTCGTTAGCGCAGTAGGTAGCGCGTCAGTCTCATAATCTGAAGGTCGTGAGTTCGATCCTCACATGGGGCACAAACCTTTTGCTTCTTGTCCATTTGAACGCCATCCGCATCTACTCTAAGACAAAGCGAGTCATTTTTCTTTTTAAAAGTCTTTTCAGGCAAGTTTCTTTACTCATGAAATCAATCCCCACTTAATACTTTGTTGTCTTCACTCATCATTTAGATGCCCTTCATGCGGATTCTACACTCTGGCCAACAAGGCAACCCAATGCCTCGTTAGCGCAGTAGGTAGCGCGTCAGTCTCATAATCTGAAGGTCGTGAGTTCGATCCTCACATGGGGCACAAACCTTTTGCTTCTTGTCCATTTGAACGCCATCCGCATCTACTCTAAGACAAAGCGAGTCATTTTTCTTTTTAAAAGTCTTTTCAGGCAAGTTTCTTTACTCATGAAATCAATCCCCACTTAATACTTTGTTGTCTTCACTCATCATTTAGATGCCCTTCATGCGGATTCTACACTCTGGCCAACAAGGCAACCCAATGCCTCGTTAGCGCAGTAGGTAGCGCGTCAGTCTCATAATCTGAAGGTCGTGAGTTCGATCCTCACATGGGGCACAAACCTTTTGCTTCTTGTCCATTTGAACGCCATCCGCATCTACTCTAAGACAAAGCGAGTCATTTTTCTTTTTAAAAGTCTTTTCAGGCAAGTTTCTTTACTCATGAAATCAATCCCCACTTAATACTTTGTTGTCTTCACTCATCATTTAGATGCCCTTCATGCGGATTCTACACTCTGGCCAACAAGGAAACCCAATGCCTCGTTAGCGCAGTAGGTAGCGCGTCAGTCTCATAATCTGAAGGTCGTGAGTTCGATCCTCACATGGGGCACAAACCTTTTGCTTCTTGTCCATTTGAACGCCATCCGCATCTACTCTAAGACAAAGCGAGTCATTTTTCTTTTTAAAAGTCTTTTCAGGCAAGTTTCTTTACTCATGAAATCAATCCCCACTTAATACTTTGTTGTCTTCACTCATCATTTAGATGCCCTTCATGCGGATTCTACACTCTGGCCAACAAGGCAACCCAATGCCTCGTTAGCGCAGTAGGTAGCGCGTCAGTCTCATAATCTGAAGGTCGTGAGTTCGATCCTCACATGGGGCACAAACCTTTTGCTTCTTGTCCATTTGAACGCCATCCGCATCTACTCTAAGACAAAGCGAGTCATTTTTCTTTTTAAAAGTCTTTTCAGGCAAGTTTCTTTACTCATGAAATCAATCCCCACTTAATACTTTGTTGTCTTCACTCATCATTTAGATGCCCTTCATGCGGATTCTACACTCTGGCCAACAAGGCAACCCAATGCCTCGTTAGCGCAGTAGGTAGCGCGTCAGTCTCATAATCTGAAGGTCGTGAGTTCGATCCTCACATGGGGCACAAACCTTTTGCTTCTTGTCCATTTGAACGCCATCCGCATCTACTCTAAGACAAAGCGAGTCATTTTTCTTTTTAAAAGTCTTTTCAGGCAAGTTTCTTTACTCATGAAATCAATCCCCACTTAATACTTTGTTGTCTTCACTCATCATTTAGATGCCCTTCATGCGGATTCTACACTCTGGCCAACAAGGCAACCCAATGCCTCGTTAGCGCAGTAGGTAGCGCGTCAGTCTCATAATCTGAAGGTCGTGAGTTCGATCCTCACATGGGGCACAAACCTTTTGCTTCTTGTCCATTTGAACGCCATCCGCATCTACTCTAAGACAAAGCGAGTCATTTTTCTTTTTAAAAGTCTTTTCAGGCAAGTTTCTTTACTCATGAAATCAATCCCCACTTAATACTTTGTTGTCTTCACTCATCATTTAGATGCCCTTCATGCGGATTCTACACTCTGGCCAACAAGGCAACCCAATGCCTCGTTAGCGCAGTAGGTAGCGCGTCAGTCTCATAATCTGAAGGTCGTGAGTTCGATCCTCACATGGGGCACAAACCTTTTGCTTCTTGTCCATTTGAACGCCATCCGCATCTACTCTAAGACAAAGCGAGTCATTTTTCTTTTTAAAAGTCTTTTCAGGCAAGTTTCTTTACTCATGAAATCAATCCCCACTTAATACTTTGTTGTCTTCACTCATCATTTAGATGCCCTTCATGCGGATTCTACACTCTGGCCAACAAGGCAACCCAATGCCTCGTTAGCGCAGTAGGTAGCGCGTCAGTCTCATAATCTGAAGGTCGTGAGTTCGATCCTCACATAGGGCACAAACCTTTTGCTTCTTGTCCATTTGAACGCCATCCGCATCTACTCTAAGACAAAGCGAGTCATTTTTCTTTTTAAAAGTCTTTTCAGGCAAGTTTCTTTACTCATGAAAACAATCCCCACTTAATACTTTGTTGTCTTCACTCATCATTTAGATGCCCTTCATGCGGATTCTACACTCTGGCCAACAAGCAACCCAATGCCTCGTTAGCGCATTAGGTAGCGCGTCAGTCTCATAATCTGAAGGTCGTGAGTTCGATCCTCACATGGGGCACAAACCTTTTGCTTCTTGTCCATTTGAACGCCATCCGCATCTACTCTAAGACAAAGCGAGTCATTTTTCTTTTTAAAAGTCTTTTCAGGCAAGTTTCTTTACTCATGAAAACAATCCCCACTTAATACTTTGTTGTCTTCACTCATCATTTAGATGCCCTTCATGCGGATTCTACACTCTGGCCAACAAGGCAACCCAATGCCTCGTTAGCGCATTAGGTAGCGCGTCAGTCTCATAATCTGAAGGTCGTGAGTTCGATCCTCACATGGGGCACAAACCTTTTGCTTCTTGTCCATTTGAACGCCATCCGCATCTACTCTAAGACAAAGCGAGTCATTTTTCTTTTTAAAAGTCTTTTCAGGCAAGTTTCTTTACTCATGAAATCAATCCCCACTTAATACTTTGTTGTCTTCACTCATCATTTAGATGCCCTTCATGCGGATTCTACACTCTGGCCAACAAGGAAACCCAATGCCTCGTTAGCGCAGTAGGTAGCGCGTCAGTCTCATAATCTGAAGGTCGTGAGTTCGATCCTCACATGGGGCACAAACCTTTTGCTTCTTGTCCATTTGAACGCCATCCGCATCTACTCTAAGACAAAGCGAGTCATTTTTCTTTTTAAAAGTCTTTTCAGGCAAGTTTCTTTACTCATGAAATCAATCCCCACTTAATACTTTGTTGTCTTCACTCATCATTTAGATGCCCTTCATGCGGATTCTACACTCTGGCCAACAAGGAAACCCAATGCCTCGTTAGCGCAGTAGGTAGCGCGTCAGTCTCATAATCTGAAGGTCGTGAGTTCGATCCTCACATGGGGCACAAACCTTTTGCTTCTTGTCCATTTGAACGCCATCCGCATCTACTCTAAGACAAAGCGAGTCATTTTTCTTTTTAAAAGTCTTTTCAGGCAAGTTTCTTTACTCATGAAATCAATCCCCACTTAATACTTTGTTGTCTTCACTCATCATTTAGATGCCCTTCATGCGGATTCTACACTCTGGCCAACAAGGCAACCCAATGCCTCGTTAGCGCATTAGGTAGCGCGTCAGTCTCATAATCTGAAGGTCGTGAGTTCGA
This sequence comes from Pelodytes ibericus, assembly GCA_036172795.1. Taxonomy (NCBI): domain Eukaryota; kingdom Metazoa; phylum Chordata; class Amphibia; order Anura; family Pelodytidae; genus Pelodytes; species Pelodytes ibericus. Next base: position 217,754,318 of record CM069858.1, on the reverse strand, counting down.
TCCTCACATGGGGCACAAACCTTTTGCTTCTTGTCCATTTGAACGCCATCCGCATCTACTCTAAGACAAAGCGAGTCATTTTTCTTTTTAAAAGTCTTTTCAGGCAAGTTTCTTTACTCATGAAATCAATCCCCACTTAATACTTTGTTGTCTTCACTCATCATTTAGATGCCCTTCATGCGGATTCTACACTCTGGCCAACAAGGCAACCCAATGCCTCGTTAGCGCAGTAGGTAGCGCGTCAGTCTCATAATCTGAAGGTCGTGAGTTCGATCCTCACATGGGGCACAAACCTTTTGCTTCTTGTCCATTTGAACGCCATCCGCATCTACTCTAAGACAAAGCGAGTCATTTTTCTTTTTAAAAGTCTTTTCAGGCAAGTTTCTTTACTCATGAAATCAATCCCCACTTAATACTTTGTTGTCTTCACTCATCATTTAGATGCCCTTCATGCGGATTCTACACTCTGGCCAACAAGGCAACCCAATGCCTCGTTAGCGCAGTAGGTAGCGCGTCAGTCTCATAATCTGAAGGTCGTGAGTTCGATCCTCACATGGGGCACAAACCTTTTGCTTCTTGTCCATTTGAACGCCATCCGCATCTACTCTAAGACAAAGCGAGTCATTTTTCTTTTTAAAAGTCTTTTCAGGCAAGTTTCTTTACTCATGAAATCAATCCCCACTTAATACTTTGTTGTCTTCACTCATCATTTAGATGCCCTTCATGCGGATTCTACACTCTGGCCAACAAGGCAACCCAATGCCTCGTTAGCGCAGTAGGTAGCGCGTCAGTCTCATAATCTGAAGGTCGTGAGTTCGATCCTCACATGGGGCACAAACCTTTTGCTTCTTGTCCATTTGAACGCCATCCGCATCTACTCTAAGACAAAGCGAGTCATTTTTCTTTTTAAAAGTCTTTTCAGGCAAGTTTCTTTACTCATGAAATCAATCCCCACTTAATACTTTGTTGTCTTCACTCATCATTTAGATGCCCTTCATGCGGATTCTACACTCTGGCCAACAAGGCAACCCAATGCCTCGTTAGCGCAGTAGGTAGCGCGTCAGTCTCATAATCTGAAGGTCGTGAGTTCGATCCTCACATGGGGCACAAACCTTTTGCTTCTTGTCCATTTGAACGCCATCCGCATCTACTCTAAGACAAAGCGAGTCATTTTTCTTTTTAAAAGTCTTTTCAGGCAAGTTTCTTTACTCATGAAATCAATCCCCACTTAATACTTTGTTGTCTTCACTCATCATTTAGATGCCCTTCATGCGGATTCTACACTCTGGCCAACAAGGCAACCCAATGCCTCGTTAGCGCAGTAGGTAGCGCGTCAGTCTCATAATCTGAAGGTCGTGAGTTCGATCCTCACATGGGGCACAAACCTTTTGCTTCTTGTCCATTTGAACGCCATCCGCATCTACTCTAAGACAAAGCGAGTCATTTTTCTTTTTAAAAGTCTTTTCAGGCAAGTTTCTTTACTCATGAAATCAATCCCCACTTAATACTTTGTTGTCTTCACTCATCATTTAGATGCCCTTCATGCGGATTCTACACTCTGGCCAACAAGGCAACCCAATGCCTCGTTAGCGCAGTAGGTAGCGCGTCAGTCTCATAATCTGAAGGTCGTGAGTTCGATCCTCACATGGGGCACAAACCTTTTGCTTCTTGTCCATTTGAACGCCATCCGCATCTACTCTAAGACAAAGCGAGTCATTTTTCTTTTTAAAAGTCTTTTCAGGCAAGTTTCTTTACTCATGAAATCAATCCCCACTTAATACTTTGTTGTCTTCACTCATCATTTAGATGCCCTTCATGCGGATTCTACACTCTGGCCAACAAGGCAACCCAATGCCTCGTTAGCGCAGTAGGTAGCGCGTCAGTCTCATAATCTGAAGGTCGTGAGTTCGATCCTCACATGGGGCACAAACCTTTTGCTTCTTGTCCATTTGAACGCCATCCGCATCTACTCTAAGACAAAGCGAGTCATTTTTCTTTTTAAAAGTCTTTTCAGGCAAGTTTCTTTACTCATGAAATCAATCCCCACTTAATACTTTGTTGTCTTCACTCATCATTTAGATGCCCTTCATGCGGATTCTACACTCTGGCCAACAAGGCAACCCAATGCCTCGTTAGCGCAGTAGGTAGCGCGTCAGTCTCATAATCTGAAGGTCGTGAGTTCGATCCTCACATGGGGCACAAACCTTTTGCTTCTTGTCCATTTGAACGCCATCCGCATCTACTCTAAGACAAAGCGAGTCATTTTTCTTTTTAAAAGTCTTTTCAGGCAAGTTTCTTTACTCATGAAATCAATCCCCACTTAATACTTTGTTGTCTTCACTCATCATTTAGATGCCCTTCATGCGGATTCTACACTCTGGCCAACAAGGCAACCCAATGCCTCGTTAGCGCAGTAGGTAGCGCGTCAGTCTCATAATCTGAAGGTCGTGAGTTCGATCCTCACATGGGGCACAAACCTTTTGCTTCTTGTCCATTTGAACGCCATCCGCATCTACTCTAAGACAAAGCGAGTCATTTTTCTTTTTAAAAGTCTTTTCAGGCAAGTTTCTTTACTCATGAAATCAATCCCCACTTAATACTTTGTTGTCTTCACTCATCATTTAGATGCCCTTCATGCGGATTCTACACTCTGGCCAACAAGGCAACCCAATGCCTCGTTAGCGCAGTAGGTAGCGCGTCAGTCTCATAATCTGAAGGTCGTGAGTTCGATCCTCACATGGGGCACAAACCTTTTGCTTCTTGTCCATTTGAACGCCATCCGCATCTACTCTAAGACAAAGCGAGTCATTTTTCTTTTTAAAAGTCTTTTCAGGCAAGTTTCTTTACTCATGAAATCAATCCCCACTTAATACTTTGTTGTCTTCACTCATCATTTAGATGCCCTTCATGCGGATTCTACACTCTGGCCAACAAGGCAACCCAATGCCTCGTTAGCGCAGTAGGTAGCGCGTCAGTCTCATAATCTGAAGGTCGTGAGTTCGATCCTCACATGGGGCACAAACCTTTTGCTTCTTGTCCATTTGAACGCCATCCGCATCTACTCTAAGACAAAGCGAGTCATTTTTCTTTTTAAAAGTCTTTTCAGGCAAGTTTCTTTACTCATGAAATCAATCCCCACTTAATACTTTGTTGTCTTCACTCATCATTTAGATGCCCTTCATGCGGATTCTACACTCTGGCCAACAAGGCAACCCAATGCCTCGTTAGCGCAGTAGGTAGCGCGTCAGTCTCATAATCTGAAGGTCGTGAGTTCGATCCTCACATGGGGCACAAACCTTTTGCTTCTTGTCCATTTGAACGCCATCCGCATCTACTCTAAGACAAAGCGAGTCATTTTTCTTTTTAAAAGTCTTTTCAGGCAAGTTTCTTTACTCATGAAAACAATCCCCACTTAATACTTTGTTGTCTTCACTCATCATTTAGATGCCCTTCATGCGGATTCTACACTCTGGCCAACAAGGCAACCCAATGCCTCGTTAGCGCATTAGGTAGCGCGTCAGTCTCATAATCTGAAGGTCGTGAGTTCGATCCTCACATGGGGCACAAACCTTTTGCTTCTTGTCCATTTGAACGCCATCCGCATCTACTCTAAGACAAAGCGAGTCATTTTTCTTTTTAAAAGTCTTTTCAGGCAAGTTTCTTTACTCATGAAATCAATCCCCACTTAATACTTTGTTGTCTTCACTCATCATTTAGATGCCCTTCATGCGGATTCTACACTCTGGCCAACAAGGCAACCCAATGCCTCGTTAGCGCAGTAGGTAGCGCGTCAGTCTCATAATCTGAAGGTCGTGAGTTCGATCCTCACATGGGGCACAAACCTTTTGCTTCTTGTCCATTTGAACGCCATCCGCATCTACTCTAAGACAAAGCGAGTCATTTTTCTTTTTAAAAGTCTTTTCAGGCAAGTTTCTTTACTCATGAAATCAATCCCCACTTAATACTTTGTTGTCTTCACTCATCATTTAGATGCCCTTCATGCGGATTCTACACTCTGGCCAACAAGGCAACCCAATGCCTCGTTAGCGCAGTAGGTAGCGCGTCAGTCTCATAATCTGAAGGTCGTGAGTTCGATCCTCACATGGGGCACAAACCTTTTGCTTCTTGTCCATTTGAACGCCATCCGCATCTACTCTAAGACAAAGCGAGTCATTTTTCTTTTTAAAAGTCTTTTCAGGCAAGTTTCTTTACTCATGAAATCAATCCCCACTTAATACTTTGTTGTCTTCACTCATCATTTAGATGCCCTTCATGCGGATTCTACACTCTGGCCAACAAGGCAACCCAATGCCTCGTTAGCGCAGTAGGTAGCGCGTCAGTCTCATAATCTGAAGGTCGTGAGTTCGATCCTCACATGGGGCACAAACCTTTTGCTTCTTGTCCATTTGAACGCCATCCGCATCTACTCTAAGACAAAGCGAGTCATTTTTCTTTTTAAAAGTCTTTTCAGGCAAGTTTCTTTACTCATGAAATCAATCCCCACTTAATACTTTGTTGTCTTCACTCATCATTTAGATGCCCTTCATGCGGATTCTACACTCTGGCCAACAAGGCAACCCAATGCCTCGTTAGCGCAGTAGGTAGCGCGTCAGTCTCATAATCTGAAGGTCGTGAGTTCGATCCTCACATGGGGCACAAACCTTTTGCTTCTTGTCCATTTGAACGCCATCCGCATCTACTCTAAGACAAAGCGAGTCATTTTTCTTTTTAAAAGTCTTTTCAGGCAAGTTTCTTTACTCATGAAATCAATCCCCACTTAATACTTTGTTGTCTTCACTCATCATTTAGATGCCCTTCATGCGGATTCTACACTCTGGCCAACAAGGCAACCCAATGCCTCGTTAGCGCAGTAGGTAGCGCGTCAGTCTCATAATCTGAAGGTCGTGAGTTCGATCCTCACATGGGGCACAAACCTTTTGCTTCTTGTCCATTTGAACGCCATCCGCATCTACTCTAAGACAAAGCGAGTCATTTTTCTTTTTAAAAGTCTTTTCAGGCAAGTTTCTTTACTCATGAAATCAATCCCCACTTAATACTTTGTTGTCTTCACTCATCATTTAGATGCCCTTCATGCGGATTCTACACTCTGGCCAACAAGGCAACCCAATGCCTCGTTAGCGCAGTAGGTAGCGCGTCAGTCTCATAATCTGAAGGTCGTGAGTTCGATCCTCACATGGGGCACAAACCTTTTGCTTCTTGTCCATTTGAACGCCATCCGCATCTACTCTAAGACAAAGCGAGTCATTTTTCTTTTTAAAAGTCTTTTCAGGCAAGTTTCTTTACTCATGAAATCAATCCCCACTTAATACTTTGTTGTCTTCACTCATCATTTAGATGCCCTTCATGCGGATTCTACACTCTGGCCAACAAGGCAACCCAATGCCTCGTTAGCGCAGTAGGTAGCGCGTCAGTCTCATAATCTGAAGGTCGTGAGTTCGATCCTCACATGGGGCACAAACCTTTTGCTTCTTGTCCATTTGAACGCCATCCGCATCTACTCTAAGACAAAGCGAGTCATTTTTCTTTTTAAAAGTCTTTTCAGGCAAGTTTCTTTACTCATGAAATCAATCCCCACTTAATACTTTGTTGTCTTCACTCATCATTTAGATGCCCTTCATGCGGATTCTACACTCTGGCCAACAAGGCAACCCAATGCCTCGTTAGCGCAGTAGGTAGCGCGTCAGTCTCATAATCTGAAGGTCGTGAGTTCGATCCTCACATGGGGCACAAACCTTTTGCTTCTTGTCCATTTGAACGCCATCCGCATCTACTCTAAGACAAAGCGAGTCATTTTTCTTTTTAAAAGTCTTTTCAGGCAAGTTTCTTTACTCATGAAATCAATCCCCACTTAATACTTTGTTGTCTTCACTCATCATTTAGATGCCCTTCATGCGGATTCTACACTCTGGCCAACAAGGCAACCCAATGCCTCGTTAGCGCAGTAGGTAGCGCGTCAGTCTCATAATCTGAAGGTCGTGAGTTCGATCCTCACATGGGGCACAAACCTTTTGCTTCTTGTCCATTTGAACGCCATCCGCATCTACTCTAAGACAAAGCGAGTCATTTTTCTTTTTAAAAGTCTTTTCAGGCAAGTTTCTTTACTCATGAAATCAATCCCCACTTAATACTTTGTTGTCTTCACTCATCATTTAGATGCCCTTCATGCGGATTCTACACTCTGGCCAACAAGGCAACCCAATGCCTCGTTAGCGCAGTAGGTAGCGCGTCAGTCTCATAATCTGAAGGTCGTGAGTTCGATCCTCACATGGGGCACAAACCTTTTGCTTCTTGTCCATTTGAACGCCATCCGCATCTACTCTAAGACAAAGCGAGTCATTTTTCTTTTTAAAAGTCTTTTCAGGCAAGTTTCTTTACTCATGAAATCAATCCCCACTTAATACTTTGTTGTCTTCACTCATCATTTAGATGCCCTTCATGCGGATTCTACACTCTGGCCAACAAGGCAACCCAATGCCTCGTTAGCGCAGTAGGTAGCGCGTCAGTCTCATAATCTGAAGGTCGTGAGTTCGATCCTCACATGGGGCACAAACCTTTTGCTTCTTGTCCATTTGAACGCCATCCGCATCTACTCTAAGACAAAGCAAGTCATTTTTCTTTTTAAAAGTCTTTTCAGGCAAGTTTCTTTACTCATGAAATCAATCCCCACTTAATACTTTGTTGTCTTCACTCATCATTTAGATGCCCTTCATGCGGATTCTACACTCTGGCCAACAAGGCAACCCAATGCCTCGTTAGCGCAGTAGGTAGCGCGTCAGTCTCATAATCTGAAGGTCGTGAGTTCGATCCTCACATGGGGCACAAACCTTTTGCTTCTTGTCCATTTGAACGCCATCCGCATCTACTCTAAGACAAAGCGAGTCATTTTTCTTTTTAAAAGTCTTTTCAGGCAAGTTTCTTTACTCATGAAATCAATCCCCACTTAATACTTTGTTGTCTTCACTCATCATTTAGATGCCCTTCATGCGGATTCTACACTCTGGCCAACAAGGCAACCCAATGCCTCGTTAGCGCAGTAGGTAGCGCGTCAGTCTCATAATCTGAAGGTCGTGAGTTTGATCCTCACATGGGGCACAAACCTTTTGCTTCTTGTCCATTTGAACGCCATCCGCATCTACTCTAAGACAAAGCGAGTCATTTTTCTTTTTAAAAGTCTTTTCAGGCAAGTTTCTTTACTCATGAAATCAATCCCCACTTAATACTTTGTTGTCTTCACTCATCATTTAGATGCCCTTCATGCGGATTCTACACTCTGGCCAACAAGGCAACCCAATGCCTCGTTAGCGCAGTAGGTAGCGCTTCAGTCTCATAATCTGAAGGTCGTGAGTTCGATCCTCACATGGGGCACAAACCTTTTGCTTCTTGTCCATTTGAACGCCATCCGCATCTACTCTAAGACAAAGCGAGTCATTTTTCTTTTTAAAAGTCTTTTCAGGCAAGTTTCTTTACTCATGAAATCAATCCCCACTTAATACTTTGTTGTCTTCACTCATCATTTAGATGCCCTTCATGCGGATTCTACACTCTGGCCAACAAGGCAACCCAATGCCTCGTTAGCGCAGTAGGTAGCGCGTCAGTCTCATTATCTGAAGGTCGTGAGTTCGATCCTCACATGGGGCACAAACCTTTTGCTTCTTGTCCATTTGAACGCCATCCGCATCTACTCTAAGACAAAGCGAGTCATTTTTCTTTTTAAAAGTCTTTTCAGGCAAGTTTCTTTACTCATGAAATCAATCCCCACTTAATACTTTGTTGTCTTCACTCATCATTTAGATGCCCTTCATGCGGATTCTACACTCTGGCCAACAAGGCAACCCAATGCCTCGTTAGCGCAGTAGGTAGCGCGTCAGTCTCATAATCTGAAGGTCGTGAGTTCGATCCTCACATGGGGCACAAACCTTTTGCTTCTTGTCCATTTGAACGCCATCCGCATCTACTCTAAGACAAAGCGAGTCATTTTTCTTTTTAAAAGTCTTTTCAGGCAAGTTTCTTTACTCATGAAATCAATCCCCACTTAATACTTTGTTGTCTTCACTCATCATTTAGATGCCCTTCATGCGGATTCTACACTCTGGCCAACAAGGCAACCCAATGCCTCGTTAGCGCAGTAGGTAGCGCGTCAGTCTCATAATCTGAAGGTCGTGAGTTCGATCCTCACATGGGGCACAAACCTTTTGCTTCTTGTCCATTTGAACGCCATCCGCATCTACTCTAAGACAAAGCGAGTCATTTTTCTTTTTAAAAGTCTTTTCAGGCAAGTTTCTTTACTCATGAAATCAATCCCCACTTAATACTTTGTTGTCTTCACTCATCATTTAGATGCCCTTCATGCGGATTCTACACTCTGGCCAACAAGGCAACCCAATGCCTCGTTAGCGCAGTAGGTAGCGCGTCAGTCTCATAATCTGAAGGTCGTGAGTTCGATCCTCACATGGGGCACAAACCTTTTGCTTCTTGTCCATTTGAACGCCATCCGCATCTACTCTAAGACAAAGCGAGTCATTTTTCTTTTTAAAAGTCTTTTCAGGCAAGTTTCTTTACTCATGAAATCAATCCCCACTTAATACTTTGTTGTCTTCACTCATCATTTAGATGCCCTTCATGCGGATTCTACACTCTGGCCAACAAGGCAACCCAATGCCTCGTTAGCGCAGTAGGTAGCGCGTCAGTCTCATAATCTGAAGGTCGTGAGTTCGATCCTCACATGGGGCACAAACCTTTTGCTTCTTGTCCATTTGAACGCCATCCGCATCTACTCTAAGACAAAGCGAGTCATTTTTCTTTTTAAAAGTCTTTTCAGGCAAGTTTCTTTACTCATGAAATCAATCCCCACTTAATACTTTGTTGTCTTCACTCATCATTTAGATGCCCTTCATGCGGATTCTACACTCTGGCCAACAAGGCAACCCAATGCCTCGTTAGCGCAGTAGGTAGCGCGTCAGTCTCATAATCTGAAGGTCGTGAGTTCGATCCTCACATGGGGCACAAACCTTTTGCTTCTTGTCCATTTGAACGCCATCCGCATCTACTCTAAGACAAAGCGAGTCATTTATCTTTTTAAAAGTCTTTTCAGGCAAGTTTCTTTACTCATGAAATCAATCCCCACTTAATACTTTGTTGTCTTCACTCATCATTTAGATGCCCTTCATGCGGATTCTACACTCTGGCCAACAAGGCAACCCAATGCCTCGTTAGCGCAGTAGGTAGCGCGTCAGTCTCATAATCTGAAGGTCGTGAGTTCGATCCTCACATGGGGCACAAACCTTTTGCTTCTTGTCCATTTGAACGCCATCCGCATCTACTCTAAGACAAAGCGAGTCATTTTTCTTTTTAAAAGTCTTTTCAGGCAAGTTTCTTTACTCATGAAATCAATCCCCACTTAATACTTTGTTGTCTTCACTCATCATTTAGATGCCCTTCATGCGGATTCTACACTCTGGCCAACAAGGCAACCCAATGCCTCGTTAGCGCAGTAGGTAGCGCGTCAGTCTCATAATCTGAAGGTCGTGAGTTCGATCCTCACATGGGGCACAAACCTTTTGCTTCTTGTCCATTTGAACGCCATCCGCATCTACTCTAAGACAAAGCGAGTCATTTTTCTTTTTAAAAGTCTTTTCAGGCAAGTTTCTTTACTCATGAAAACAATCCCCACTTAATACTTTGTTGTCTTCACTCATCATTTAGATGCCCTTCATGCGGATTCTACACTCTGGCCAACAAGGCAACCCAATGCCTCGTTAGCGCAGTAGGTAGCGCGTCAGTCTCATAATCTGAAGGTCGTGAGTTCGATCCTCACATGGGGCACAAACCTTTTGCTTCTTGTCCATTTGAACGCCATCCGCATCTACTCTAAGACAAAGCGAGTCATTTTTCTTTTTAAAAGTCTTTTCAGGCAAGTTTCTTTACTCATGAAAACAATCCCCACTTAATACTTTGTTGTCTTCACTCATCATTTAGATGCCCTTCATGCGGATTCTACACTCTGGCCAACAAGGCAACCCAATGCCTCGTTAGCGCAGTAGGTAGCGTGTCAGTCTCATAATCTGAAGGTCGTGAGTTCGATCCTCACATGGGGCACAAACCTTTTGCTTCTTGTCCATTTGAACGCCATCCGCATCTACTCTAAGACAAAGCGAGTCATTTTTCTTTTTAAAAGTCTTTTTAGGCAAGTTTCTTTACTCATGAAAACAATCCCCACTTAATACTTTGTTGTCTTCACTCATCATTTAGATGCCCTTCATGCGGATTCTACACTCTGGCCAACAAGGCAACCCAATGCCTCGTTAGCGCAGTAGGTAGCGCGTCAGTCTCATAATCTGAAGGTCGTGAGTTCGATCCTCACATGGGGCACAAACCTTTTGCTTCTTGTCCATTTGAACGCCATCCGCATCTACTCTAAGACAAAGCGAGTCATTTTTCTTTTTAAAAGTCTTTTCAGGCAAGTTTCTTTACTCATGAAAACAATCCCCACTTAATACTTTGTTGTCTTCACTCATCATTTAGATGCCCTTCATGCGGATTCTACACTCTGGCCAACAAGGCAACCCAATGCCTCGTTAGCGCAGTAGGTAGCGCGTCAGTCTCATAATCTGAAGGTCGTGAGTTCGATCCTCACATGGGGCACAAACCTTTTGCTTCTTGTCCATTTGAACGCCATCCGCATCTACTCTAAGACAAAGCGAGTCATTTTTCTTTTTAAAAGTCTTTTCAGGCAAGTTTCTTTACTCATGAAAACAATCCCCACTTAATACTTTGTTGTCTTCACTCATCATTTAGATGCCCTTCATGCGGATTCTACACTCTGGCCAACAAGGCAACCCAATGCCTCGTTAGCGCAGTAGGTAGCGCGTCAGTCTCATAATCTGAAGGTCGTGAGTTCGATCCTCACATGGGGCACAAACCTTTTGCTTCTTGTCCATTTGAACGCCATCCGCATCTACTCTAAGACAAAGCGAGTCATTTTTCTTTTTAAAAGTCTTTTCAGGCAAGTTTCTTTACTCATGAAAACAATCCCCACTTAATACTTTGTTGTCTTCACTCATCATTTAGATGCCCTTCATGCGGATTCTACACTCTGGCCAACAAGGCAACACAATGCCTCGTTAGCGCAGTAGGTAGCGCGTCAGTCTCATAATCTGAAGGTCGTGAGTTCGATCCTCACATGGGGCACAAACCTTTTGCTTCTTGTCCATTTGAACGCCATCCGCATCTACTCTAAGACAAAGCGAGTCATTTTTCTTTTTAAAAGTCTTTTCAGGCAAGTTTCTTTACTCATGAAAACAATCCCCACTTAATACTTTGTTGTCTTCACTCATCATTTAGATGCCCTTCATGCGGATTCTACACTCTGGCCAACAAGGCAACCCAATGCCTCGTTAGCGCAGTAGGTAGCGCGTCAGTCTCATAATCTGAAGGTCGTGAGTTCGATCCTCACATGGGGCACAAACCTTTTGCTTTTTGTCCATTTGAACGCCATCCGCATCTACTCTAAGACAAAGCGAGTCATTTTTCTTTTTAAAAGTCTTTTCAGGCAAGTTTCTTTACTCATGAAATCAATCCCCACTTAATACTTTGTTGTCTTCACTCATCATTTAGATGCCCTTCATGCGGATTCTACACTCTGGCCAACAAGGCAACCCAATGCCTCGTTAGCGCAGTAGGTAGCGCGTCAGTCTCATAATCTGAAGGTCGTGAGTTCGATCCTCACATGGGGCACAAACCTTTTGCTTCTTGTCCATTTGAACGCCATCCGCATCTACTCTAAGACAAAGCGAGTCATTTTTCTTTTTAAAAGTCTTTTCAGGCAAGTTTCTTTACTCATGAAATCAATCCCCACTTAATACTTTGTTGTCTTCACTCATCATTTAGATGCCCTTCATGCGGATTCTACACTCTGGCCAACAAGGCAAAACAATGCCTCGTTAGCGCAGTAGGTAGCGCGTCAGTCTCATAATCTGAAGGTCGTGAGTTCGATCCTCACATGGGGCACAAACCTTTTGCTTCTTGTCCATTTGAACGCCATCCGCATCTACTCTAAGACAAAGCGAGTCATTTTTCTTTTTAAAAGTCTTTTCAGGCAAGTTTCTTTACTCATGAAATCAATCCCAACTTAATACTTTGTTGTCTTCACTCATCATTTAGATGCCCTTCATGCAGATTCTACACTCTGGCCAACAAGGCAACCCAATGCCTCGTTAGCGCAGTAGGTAGCGTGTCAGTCTCATAATCTGAAGGTCGTGAGTTCGATCCTCACATGGGGCACAAACCTTTTGCTTCTTGTCCATTTGAACGCCATCCGCATCCACTCTAAGACAAAGCGAGTCATTTTTCTTTTTAAAAGTCTTTTCAGGCAAGTTTCTTTACTCATGAAATCAATCCCCACTTAATACTTTGTTGTCTTCACTCATCATTTAGATGCCCTTCATGCGGATTCTACACTCTGGCCAACAAGGCAACCCAATGCCTCGTTAGCGCAGTAGGTAGCGTGTCAGTCTCATAATCTGAAGGTCGTGAGTTCGATCCTCACATGGGGCACAAACCTTTTGCTTCTTGTCCATTTGAACGCCATCCGCATCTACTCTAAGACAAAGCGAGTCATTTTTCTTTTTAAAAGTCTTTTTAGGCAAGTTTCTTTACTCATGAAAACAATCCCCACTTAATACTTTGTTGTCTTCACTCATCATTTAGATGCCCTTCATGCGGATTCTACACTCTGGCCAACAAGGCAACCCAATGCCTCGTTAGCGCAGTAGGTAGCGCGTCAGTCTCATAATCTGAAGGTCGTGAGTTCGATCCTCACATGGGGCACAAACCTTTTGCTTCTTGTCCATTTGAACGCCATCCGCATCTACTCTAAGACAAAGCGAGTCATTTTTCTTTTTAAAAGTCTTTTCAGGCAAGTTTCTTTACTCATGAAAACAATCCCCACTTAATACTTTGTTGTCTTCACTCATCATTTAGATGCCCTTCATGCGGATTCTACACTCTGGCCAACAAGGCAACCCAATGCCTCGTTAGCGCAGTAGGTAGCGCGTCAGTCTCATAATCTGAAGGTCGTGAGTTCGATCCTCACATGGGGCACAAACCTTTTGCTTCTTGTCCATTTGAACGCCATCCGCATCTACTCTAAGACAAAGCGAGTCATTTTTCTTTTTAAAAGTCTTTTCAGGCAAGTTTCTTTACTCATGAAAACAATCCCCACTTAATACTTTGTTGTCTTCACTCATCATTTAGATGCCCTTCATGCGGATTCTACACTCTGGCCAACAAGGCAACCCAATGCCTCGTTAGCGCAGTAGGTAGCGCGTCAGTCTCATAATCTGAAGGTCGTGAGTTCGATCCTCACATGGGGCACAAACCTTTTGCTTCTTGTCCATTTGAACGCCATCCGCATCTACTCTAAGACAAAGCGAGTCATTTTTCTTTTTAAAAGTCTTTTCAGGCAAGTTTCTTTACTCATGAAAACAATCCCCACTTAATACTTTGTTGTCTTCACTCATCATTTAGATGCCCTTCATGCGGATTCTACACTCTGGCCAACAAGGCAACACAATGCCTCGTTAGCGCAGTAGGTAGCGCGTCAGTCTCATAATCTGAAGGTCGTGAGTTCGATCCTCACATGGGGCACAAACCTTTTGCTTCTTGTCCATTTGAACGCCATCCGCATCTACTCTAAGACAAAGCGAGTCATTTTTCTTTTTAAAAGTCTTTTCAGGCAAGTTTCTTTACTCATGAAAACAATCCCCACTTAATACTTTGTTGTCTTCACTCATCATTTAGATGCCCTTCATGCGGATTCTACACTCTGGCCAACAAGGCAACCCAATGCCTCGTTAGCGCAGTAGGTAGCGCGTCAGTCTCATAATCTGAAGGTCGTGAGTTCGATCCTCACATGGGGCACAAACCTTTTGCTTTTTGTCCATTTGAACGCCATCCGCATCTACTCTAAGACAAAGCGAGTCATTTTTCTTTTTAAAAGTCTTTTCAGGCAAGTTTCTTTACTCATGAAATCAATCCCCACTTAATACTTTGTTGTCTTCACTCATCATTTAGATGCCCTTCATGCGGATTCTACACTCTGGCCAACAAGGCAACCCAATGCCTCGTTAGCGCAGTAGGTAGCGCGTCAGTCTCATAATCTGAAGGTCGTGAGTTCGATCCTCACATGGGGCACAAACCTTTTGCTTCTTGTCCATTTGAACGCCATCCGCATCTACTCTAAGACAAAGCGAGTCATTTTTCTTTTTAAAAGTCTTTTCAGGCAAGTTTCTTTACTCATGAAATCAATCCCCACTTAATACTTTGTTGTCTTCACTCATCATTTAGATGCCCTTCATGCGGATTCTACACTCTGGCCAACAAGGCAAAACAATGCCTCGTTAGCGCAGTAGGTAGCGCGTCAGTCTCATAATCTGAAGGTCGTGAGTTCGATCCTCACATGGGGCACAAACCTTTTGCTTCTTGTCCATTTGAACGCCATCCGCATCTACTCTAAGACAAAGCGAGTCATTTTTCTTTTTAAAAGTCTTTTCAGGCAAGTTTCTTTACTCATGAAATCAATCCCAACTTAATACTTTGTTGTCTTCACTCATCATTTAGATGCCCTTCATGCAGATTCTACACTCTGGCCAACAAGGCAACCCAATGCCTCGTTAGCGCAGTAGGTAGCGTGTCAGTCTCATAATCTGAAGGTCGTGAGTTCGATCCTCACATGGGGCACAAACCTTTTGCTTCTTGTCCATTTGAACGCCATCCGCATCCACTCTAAGACAAAGCGAGTCATTTTTCTTTTTAAAAGTCTTTTCAGGCAAGTTTCTTTACTCATGAAATCAATCCCCACTTAATACTTTGTTGTCTTCACTCATCATTTAGATGCCCTTCATGCGGATTCTACACTCTGGCCAACAAGGCAACCCAATGCCTCGTTAGCGCAGTAGGTAGTGCGTCAGTCTCATAATCTGAAGGTCGTGAGTTCGATCCTCACATGGGGCACAAACCTTTTGCTTCTTGTCCATTTGAACGCCATCCGCATCTACTCTAAGACAAAGCGAGTCATTTTTCTTTTTAAAAGTCTTTTCAGGCAAGTTTCTTTACTCATGAAATCAATCCCCACTTAATACTTTGTTGTCTTCACTCATCATTTAGATGCCCTTCATGCGGATTCTACACTCTGGCCAACAAGGCAACCCAATGCCTCGTTAGCGCAGTAGGTAGCGCGTCAGTCTCATAATCTGAAGGTCGTGAGTTCGATCCTCACATGGGGCACAAACCTTTTGCTTCTTGTCCATTTGAACGCCATCCGCATCTACTCTAAGACAAAGCGAGTCATTTTTCTTTTTAAAAGTCTTTTCAGGCAAGTTTCTTTACTCATGAAAACAATCCCCACTTAATACTTTGTTGTCTTCACTCATCATTTAGATGCCCTTCATGCGGATTCTACACTCTGGCCAACAAGGCAACCCAATGCCTCGTTAGCGCAGTAGGTAGCGCGTCAGTCTCATAATCTGAAGGTCGTGAGTTCGATCCTCACATGGGGCACAAACCTTTTGCTTCTTGTCCATTTGAACGCCATCCGCATCTACTCTAAGACAAAGCGAGTCATTTTTCTTTTTAAAAGTCTTTTCAGGCAAGTTTCTTTACTCATGAAAACAATCCCCACTTAATACTTTGTTGTCTTCACTCATCATTTAGATGCCCTTCATGCGGATTCTACACTCTGGCCAACAAGGCAACCCAATGCCTCGTTAGCGCAGTAGGTAGCGCGTCAGTCTCATAATCTGAAGGTCGTGAGTTCGATCCTCACATGGGGCACAAACCTTTTGCTTTTTGTCCATTTGAACGCCATCCGCATCTACTCTAAGACAAAGCGAGTCATTTTTCTTTTTAAAAGTCTTTTCAGGCAAGTTTCTTTACTCATGAAAACAATCCCCACTTAATACTTTGTTGTCTTCACTCATCATTTAGATGCCCTTCATGCGGATTCTACACTCTGGCCAACAAGGCAACCCAATGCCTCGTTAGCGCAGTAGGTAGCGCGTCAGTCTCATAATCTGAAGATCGTGAGTTCGATCCTCACATGGGGCACAAACCTTTTGCTTCTTGTCCATTTGAACGCCACCCGCATCTACTCTAAGACAAAGCGAGTCATTTTTCTTTTTAAAAGTCTTTTCAGGCAAGTTTCTTTACTCATGAAATCAATCCCCACTTAATACTTTGTTGTCTTCACTCATCATTTAGATGCCCTTCATGCGGATTCTACACTCTGGCCAACAAGGCAACCCAATGCCTCGTTAGCGCAGTAGGTAGCGCGTCAGTCTCATAATCTGAAGGTCGTGAGTTCGATCCTCACATTGGGCACAAACCTTTTGCTTCTTGTCCATTTGAACGCCATCCGCATCTACTCTAAGACAAAGCGAGTCATTTTTCTTTTTAAAAGTCTTTTCAGGCAAGTTTCTTTACTCATGAAATCAATCCCCACTTAATACTTTGTTGTCTTCACTCATCATTTAGATGCCCTTCATGCGGATTCTACACTCTGGCCAACAAGGCAACCCAATGCCTCGTTAGCGCAGTAGGTAGCGCGTCAGTCTCATAATCTGAAGGTCGTGAGTTCGATCCTCACATGGGGCACAAACCTTTTGCTTCTTGTCCATTTGAACGCCATCCGCATCTACTCTAAGACAAAGCGAGTCATTTTTCTTTTTAAAAGTCTTTTCAGGCAAGTTTCTTTACTCATGAAATCAATCCCCACTTAATACTTTGTTGTCTTCACTCATCATTTAGATGCCCTTCATGCGGATTCTACACTCTGGCCAACAAGGCAAAACAATGCCTCGTTAGCGCAGTAGGTAGCGCGTCAGTCTCATAATCTGAAGGTCGTGAGTTCGATCCTCACATGGGGCACAAACCTTTTGCTTCTTGTCCATTTGAACGCCATCCGCATCCACTCTAAGACAAAGCGAGTCATTTTTCTTTTTAAAAGTCTTTTCAGGCAAGTTTCTTTACTCATGAAATCAATCCCCACTTAATACTTTGTTGTCTTCACTCATCATTTAGATGCCCTTCATGCGGATTCTACACTCTGGCCAACAAGGCAACCCAATGCCTCGTTAGCGCAGTAGGTAGCGTGTCAGTCTCATAATCTGAAGGTCGTGAGTTCGATCCTCACATGGGGCACAAACCTTTTGCTTCTTGTCCATTTGAACGCCATCCGCATCTACTCTAAGACAAAGCGAGTCATTTTTCTTTTTAAAAGTCTTTTTAGGCAAGTTTCTTTACTCATGAAAACAATCCCCACTTAATACTTTGTTGTCTTCACTCATCATTTAGATGCCCTTCATGCGGATTCTACACTCTGGCCAACAAGGCAACCCAATGCCTCGTTAGCGCAGTAGGTAGCGCGTCAGTCTCATAATCTGAAGGTCGTGAGTTCGATCCTCACATGGGGCACAAACCTTTTGCTTCTTGTCCATTTGAACGCCATCCGCATCTACTCTAAGACAAAGCGAGTCATTTTTCTTTTTAAAAGTCTTTTCAGGCAAGTTTCTTTACTCATGAAAACAATCCCCACTTAATACTTTGTTGTCTTCACTCATCATTTAGATGCCCTTCATGCGGATTCTACACTCTGGCCAACAAGGCAACCCAATGCCTCGTTAGCGCAGTAGGTAGCGCGTCAGTCTCATAATCTGAAGGTCGTGAGTTCGATCCTCACATGGGGCACAAACCTTTTGCTTCTTGTCCATTTGAACGCCATCCGCATCTACTCTAAGACAAAGCGAGTCATTTTTCTTTTTAAAAGTCTTTTCAGGCAAGTTTCTTTACTCATGAAAACAATCCCCACTTAATACTTTGTTGTCTTCACTCATCATTTAGATGCCCTTCATGCGGATTCTACACTCTGGCCAACAAGGCAACCCAATGCCTCGTTAGCGCAGTAGGTAGCGCGTCAGTCTCATAATCTGAAGGTCGTGAGTTCGATCCTCACATGGGGCACAAACCTTTTGCTTCTTGTCCATTTGAACGCCATCCGCATCTACTCTAAGACAAAGCGAGTCATTTTTCTTTTTAAAAGTCTTTTCAGGCAAGTTTCTTTACTCATGAAAACAATCCCCACTTAATACTTTGTTGTCTTCACTCATCATTTAGATGCCCTTCATGCGGATTCTACACTCTGGCCAACAAGGCAACACAATGCCTCGTTAGCGCAGTAGGTAGCGCGTCAGTCTCATAATCTGAAGGTCGTGAGTTCGATCCTCACATGGGGCACAAACCTTTTGCTTCTTGTCCATTTGAACGCCATCCGCATCTACTCTAAGACAAAGCGAGTCATTTTTCTTTTTAAAAGTCTTTTCAGGCAAGTTTCTTTACTCATGAAAACAATCCCCACTTAATACTTTGTTGTCTTCACTCATCATTTAGATGCCCTTCATGCGGATTCTACACTCTGGCCAACAAGGCAACCCAATGCCTCGTTAGCGCAGTAGGTAGCGCGTCAGTCTCATAATCTGAAGGTCGTGAGTTCGATCCTCACATGGGGCACAAACCTTTTGCTTTTTGTCCATTTGAACGCCATCCGCATCTACTCTAAGACAAAGCGAGTCATTTTTCTTTTTAAAAGTCTTTTCAGGCAAGTTTCTTTACTCATGAAATCAATCCCCACTTAATACTTTGTTGTCTTCACTCATCATTTAGATGCCCTTCATGCGGATTCTACACTCTGGCCAACAAGGCAACCCAATGCCTCGTTAGCGCAGTAGGTAGCGCGTCAGTCTCATAATCTGAAGGTCGTGAGTTCGATCCTCACATGGGGCACAAACCTTTTGCTTCTTGTCCATTTGAACGCCATCCGCATCTACTCTAAGACAAAGCGAGTCATTTTTCTTTTTAAAAGTCTTTTCAGGCAAGTTTCTTTACTCATGAAATCAATCCCCACTTAATACTTTGTTGTCTTCACTCATCATTTAGATGCCCTTCATGCGGATTCTACACTCTGGCCAACAAGGCAAAACAATGCCTCGTTAGCGCAGTAGGTAGCGCGTCAGTCTCATAATCTGAAGGTCGTGAGTTCGATCCTCACATGGGGCACAAACCTTTTGCTTCTTGTCCATTTGAACGCCATCCGCATCTACTCTAAGACAAAGCGAGTCATTTTTCTTTTTAAAAGTCTTTTCAGGCAAGTTTCTTTACTCATGAAATCAATCCCAACTTAATACTTTGTTGTCTTCACTCATCATTTAGATGCCCTTCATGCAGATTCTACACTCTGGCCAACAAGGCAACCCAATGCCTCGTTAGCGCAGTAGGTAGCGTGTCAGTCTCATAATCTGAAGGTCGTGAGTTCGATCCTCACATGGGGCACAAACCTTTTGCTTCTTGTCCATTTGAACGCCATCCGCATCCACTCTAAGACAAAGCGAGTCATTTTTCTTTTTAAAAGTCTTTTCAGGCAAGTTTCTTTACTCATGAAATCAATCCCCACTTAATACTTTGTTGTCTTCACTCATCATTTAGATGCCCTTCATGCGGATTCTACACTCTGGCCAACAAGGCAACCCAATGCCTCGTTAGCGCAGTAGGTAGTGCGTCAGTCTCATAATCTGAAGGTCGTGAGTTCGATCCTCACATGGGGCACAAACCTTTTGCTTCTTGTCCATTTGAACGCCATCCGCATCTACTCTAAGACAAAGCGAGTCATTTTTCTTTTTAAAAGTCTTTTCAGGCAAGTTTCTTTACTCATGAAATCAATCCCCACTTAATACTTTGTTGTCTTCACTCATCATTTAGATGCCCTTCATGCGGATTCTACACTCTGGCCAACAAGGCAACCCAATGCCTCGTTAGCGCAGTAGGTAGCGCGTCAGTCTCATAATCTGAAGGTCGTGAGTTCGATCCTCACATGGGGCACAAACCTTTTGCTTCTTGTCCATTTGAACGCCATCCGCATCTACTCTAAGACAAAGCGAGTCATTTTTCTTTTTAAAAGTCTTTTCAGGCAAGTTTCTTTACTCATGAAAACAATCCCCACTTAATACTTTGTTGTCTTCACTCATCATTTAGATGCCCTTCATGCGGATTCTACACTCTGGCCAACAAGGCAACCCAATGCCTCGTTAGCGCAGTAGGTAGCGCGTCAGTCTCATAATCTGAAGGTCGTGAGTTCGATCCTCACATGGGGCACAAACCTTTTGCTTCTTGTCCATTTGAACGCCATCCGCATCTACTCTAAGACAAAGCGAGTCATTTTTCTTTTTAAAAGTCTTTTCAGGCAAGTTTCTTTACTCATGAAAACAATCCCCACTTAATACTTTGTTGTCTTCACTCATCATTTAGATGCCCTTCATGCGGATTCTACACTCTGGCCAACAAGGCAACCCAATGCCTCGTTAGCGCAGAAGGTAGCGCGTCAGTCTCATAATCTGAAGGTCGTGAGTTCGATCCTCACATGGGGCACAAACCTTTTGCTTTTTGTCCATTTGAACGCCATCCGCATCTACTCTAAGACAAAGCGAGTCATTTTTCTTTTTAAAAGTCTTTTCAGGCAAGTTTCTTTACTCATGAAAACAATCCCCACTTAATACTTTGTTGTCTTCACTCATCATTTAGATGCCCTTCATGCGGATTCTACACTCTGGCCAACAAGGCAACCCAATTCCTCGTTAGCGCAGTAGGTAGCGCGTCAGTCTCATAATCTGAAGGTCGTGAGTTCGATCCTCACATGGGGCACAAACCTTTTGCTTCTTGTCCATTTGAACGCCACCCGCATCTACTCTAAGACAAAGCGAGTCATTTTTCTTTTTAAAAGTCTTTTCAGGCAAGTTTCTTTACTCATGAAATCAATCCCCACTTAATACTTTGTTGTCTTCACTCATCATTTAGATGCCCTTCATGCGGATTCTACACTCTGGCCAACAAGGCAACCCAATGCCTCGTTAGCGCAGTAGGTAGCGCGTCAGTCTCATAATCTGAAGGTCGTGAGTTCGATCCTCACATTGGGCACAAACCTTTTGCTTCTTGTCCATTTGAACGCCATCCGCATCTACTCTAAGACAAAGCGAGTCATTTTTCTTTTTAAAAGTCTTTTCAGGCAAGTTTCTTTACTCATGAAATCAATCCCCACTTAATACTTTGTTGTCTTCACTCATCATTTAGATGCCCTTCATGCGGATTCTACACTCTGGCCAACAAGGCAACCCAATGCCTCGTTAGCGCAGTAGGTAGCGCGTCAGTCTCATAATCTGAAGGTCGTGAGTTCGATCCTCACATGGGGCACAAACCTTTTGCTTCTTGTCCATTTGAACGCCATCCGCATCTACTCTAAGACAAAGCGAGTCATTTTTCTTTTTAAAAGTCTTTTCAGGCAAGTTTCTTTACTCATGAAATCAATCCCCACTTAATACTTTGTTGTCTTCACTCATCATTTAGATGCCCTTCATGCGGATTCTACACTCTGGCCAACAAGGCAAAACAATGCCTCGTTAGCGCAGTAGGTAGCGCGTCAGTCTCATAATCTGAAGGTCGTGAGTTCGATCCTCACATGGGGCACAAACCTTTTGCTTCTTGTCCATTTGAACGCCATCCGCATCTACTCTAAGACAAAGCGAGTCATTTTTCTTTTTAAAAGTCTTTTCAGGCAAGTTTCTTTACTCATGAAATCAATCCCAACTTAATACTTTGTTGTCTTCACTCATCATTTAGATGCCCTTCATGCAGATTCTACACTCTGGCCAACAAGGCAACCCAATGCCTCGTTAGCGCAGTAGGTAGCGTGTCAGTCTCATAATCTGAAGGTCGTGAGTTCGATCCTCACATGGGGCACAAACCTTTTGCTTCTTGTCCATTTGAACGCCATCCGCATCCACTCTAAGACAAAGCGAGTCATTTTTCTTTTTAAAAGTCTTTTCAGGCAAGTTTCTTTACTCATGAAATCAATCCCCACTTAATACTTTGTTGTCTTCACTCATCATTTAGATGCCCTTCATGCGGATTCTACACTCTGGCCAACAAGGCAACCCAATGCCTCGTTAGCGCAGTAGGTAGTGCGTCAGTCTCATAATCTGAAGGTCGTGAGTTCGATCCTCACATGGGGCACAAACCTTTTGCTTCTTGTCCATTTGAACGCCATCCGCATCTACTCTAAGACAAAGCGAGTCATTTTTCTTTTTAAAAGTCTTTTCAGGCAAGTTTCTTTACTCATGAAATCAATCCCCACTTAATACTTTGTTGTCTTCACTCATCATTTAGATGCCCTTCATGCGGATTCTACACTCTGGCCAACAAGGCAACCCAATGCCTCGTTAGCGCAGTAGGTAGCGCGTCAGTCTCATAATCTGAAGGTCGTGAGTTCGATCCTCACATGGGGCACAAACCTTTTGCTTCTTGTCCATTTGAACGCCATCCGCATCTACTCTAAGACAAAGCGAGTCATTTTTCTTTTTAAAAGTCTTTTCAGGCAAGTTTCTTTACTCATGAAAACAATCCCCACTTAATACTTTGTTGTCTTCACTCATCATTTAGATGCCCTTCATGCGGATTCTACACTCTGGCCAACAAGGCAACCCAATGCCTCGTTAGCGCAGTAGGTAGCGCGTCAGTCTCATAATCTGAAGGTCGTGAGTTCGATCCTCACATGGGGCACAAACCTTTTGCTTCTTGTCCATTTGAACGCCATCCGCATCTACTCTAAGACAAAGCGAGTCATTTTTCTTTTTAAAAGTCTTTTCAGGCAAGTTTCTTTACTCATGAAAACAATCCCCACTTAATACTTTGTTGTCTTCACTCATCATTTAGATGCCCTTCATGCGGATTCTACACTCTGGCCAACAAGGCAACCCAATGCCTCGTTAGCGCAGTAGGTAGCGCGTCAGTCTCATAATCTGAAGGTCGTGAGTTCGATCCTCACATGGGGCACAAACCTTTTGCTTTTTGTCCATTTGAACGCCATCCGCATCTACTCTAAGACAAAGCGAGTCATTTTTCTTTTTAAAAGTCTTTTCAGGCAAGTTTCTTTACTCATGAAAACAATCCCCACTTAATACTTTGTTGTCTTCACTCATCATTTAGATGCCCTTCATGCGGATTCCACATTCCGGACAGCAAGGCAACCCAATGCCTCGTTAGCGCAGTAGGTAGCGCGTCAGTCTCATAATCTGAAGGTCGTGAGTTCGATCCTCACATGGGGCACAAACCTTTTGCTTCTTGTCCATTTGAACGCCATCCGCATCTACTCTAAGACAAAGCGAGTCATTTTTCTTTTTAAAAGTCTTTTCAGGCAAGTTTCTTTACTCATGAAAACAATCCCCACTTAATACTTTGTTGTCTTCACTCATCATTTAGATGCCCTTCATGCGGATTCTACACTCTGGCCAACAAGGCAACCCAATGCCTCGTTAGCGCAGTAGGTAGCGTGTCAGTCTCATAATCTGAAGGTCGTGAGTTCGATCCTCACATGGGGCACAAACCTTTTGCTTCTTGTCCATTTGAACGCCATCCGCATCCACTCTAAGACAAAGCGAGTCATTTTTCTTTTTAAAAGTCTTTTCAGGCAAGTTTCTTTACTCATGAAATCAATCCCCACTTAATACTTTGTTGTCTTCACTCATCATTTAGATGCCCTTCATGCGGATTCTACACTCTGGCCAACAAGGCAACCCAATGCCTCGTTAGCGCAGTAGGTAGTGCGTCAGTCTCATAATCTGAAGGTCGTGAGTTCGATCCTCACATGGGGCACAAACCTTTTGCTTCTTGTCCATTTGAACGCCATCCGCATCTACTCTAAGACAAAGCGAGTCATTTTTCTTTTTAAAAGTCTTTTCAGGCAAGTTTCTTTACTCATGAAAACAATCCCCACTTAATACTTTGTTGTCTTCACTCATCATTTAGATGCCCTTCATGCGGATTCTACACTCTGGCCAACAAGGCAACCCAATGCCTCGTTAGCGCAGTAGGTAGCGCGTCAGTCTCATAATCTGAAGGTCGTGAGTTCGATCCTCACATGGGGCACAAACCTTTTGCTTTTTGTCCATTTGAACGCCATCCGCATCTACTCTAAGACAAAGCGAGTCATTTTTCTTTTTAAAAGTCTTTTCAGGCAAGTTTCTTTACTCATGAAAACAATCCCCACTTAATACTTTGTTGTCTTCACTCATCATTTAGATGCCCTTCATGCGGATTCTACACTCTGGCCAACAAGGCAACCCAATGCCTCGTTAGCGCAGTAGGTAGCGCGTCAGTCTCATAATCTGAAGGTCGTGAGTTCGATCCTCACATGGGGCACAAACCTTTTGCTTCTTGTCCATTTGAACGCCATCCGCATCTACTCTAAGACAAAGCGAGTCATTTTTCTTTTTAAAAGTCTTTTCAGGCAAGTTTCTTTACTCATGAAAACAATCCCCACTTAATACTTTGTTGTCTTCACTCATCATTTAGATGCCCTTCATGCGGATTCTACACTCTGGCCAACAAGGCAACCCAATGCCTCGTTAGCGCAGTAGGTAGCGTGTCAGTCTCATAATCTGAAGGTCGTGAGTTCGATCCTCACATGGGGCACAAACCTTTTGCTTCTTGTCCATTTGAACGCCATCCGCATCCACTCTAAGACAAAGCGAGTCATTTTTCTTTTTAAAAGTCTTTTCAGGCAAGTTTCTTTACTCATGAAATCAATCCCCACTTAATACTTTGTTGTCTTCACTCATCATTTAGATGCCCTTCATGCGGATTCTACACTCTGGCCAACAAGGCAACCCAATGCCTCGTTAGCGCAGTAGGTAGTGCGTCAGTCTCATAATCTGAAGGTCGTGAGTTCGATCCTCACATGGGGCACAAACCTTTTGCTTCTTGTCCATTTGAACGCCATCCGCATCTACTCTAAGACAAAGCGAGTCATTTTTCTTTTTAAAAGTCTTTTCAGGCAAGTTTCTTTACTCATGAAATCAATCCCCACTTAATACTTTGTTGTCTTCACTCATCATTTAGATGCCCTTCATGCGGATTCTACACTCTGGCCAACAAGGCAACCCAATGCCTCGTTAGCGCAGTAGGTAGCGCGTCAGTCTCATAATCTGAAGGTCGTGAGTTCGATCCTCACATGGGGCACAAACCTTTTGCTTCTTGTCCATTTGAACGCCATCCGCATCTACTCTAAGACAAAGCGAGTCATTTTTCTTTTTAAAAGTCTTTTCAGGCAAGTTTCTTTACTCATGAAATCAATCCCCACTTAATACTTTGTTGTCTTCACTCATCATTTAGATGCCCTTCATGCGGATTCTACACTCTGGCCAACAAGGCAACCCAATGCCTCGTTAGCGCAGTAGGTAGCGCGTCAGTCTCATAATCTGAAGGTCGTGAGTTCGATCCTCACATGGGGCACAAACCTTTTGCTTCTTGTCCATTTGAACGCCATCCGCATCTACTCTAAGACAAAGCGAGTCATTTTTCTTTTTAAAAGTCTTTTCAGGCAAGTTTCTTTACTCATGAAAACAATCCCCACTTAATACTTTGTTGTCTTCACTCATCATTTAGATGCCCTTCATGCGGATTCTACACTCTGGCCAACAAGGCAACCCAATGCCTCGTTAGCGCAGTAGGTAGCGCGTCAGTCTCATAATCTGAAGGTCGTGAGTTCGATCCTCACATGGGGCACAAACCTTTTGCTTCTTGTCCATTTGAACGCCATCCGCATCTACTCTAAGACAAAGCGAGTCATTTTTCTTTTTAAAAGTCTTTTCAGGCAAGTTTCTTTACTCATGAAAACAATCCCCACTTAATACTTTGTTGTCTTCACTCATCATTTAGATGCCCTTCATGCGGATTCTACACTCTGGCCAACAAGGCAACCCAATGCCTCGTTAGCGCAGTAGGTAGCGCGTCAGTCTCATAATCTGAAGGTCGTGAGTTCGATCCTCACATGGGGCACAAACCTTTTGCTTTTTGTCCATTTGAACGCCATCCGCATCTACTCTAAGACAAAGCGAGTCATTTTTCTTTTTAAAAGTCTTTTCAGGCAAGTTTCTTTACTCATGAAAACAATCCCCACTTAATACTTTGTTGTCTTCACTCATCATTTAGATGCCCTTCATGCGGATTCTACACTCTGGCCAACAAGGCAACCCAATGCCTCGTTAGCGCAGTAGGTAGCGCGTCAGTCTCATAATCTGAAGGTCGTGAGTTCGATCCTCACATGGGGCACAAACCTTTTGCTTCTTGTCCATTTGAACGCCATCCGCATCTACTTTAAGACAAAGCGAGTCATTTTTCTTTTTAAAAGTCTTTTCAGGCAAGTTTCTTTACTCATGAAAACAATCCCCACTTAATACTTTGTTGTCTTCACTCATCATTTAGATGCCCTTCATGCGGATTCTACACTCTGGCCAACAAGGCAACCCAATGCCTCGTTAGCGCAGTAGGTAGCGCGTCAGTCTCATAATCTGAAGGTCGTGAGTTCGATCCTCACATGGGGCACAAACCTTTTGCTTCTTGTCCATTTGAACGCCATCCGCATCTACTCTAAGACAAAGCGAGTCATTTTTCTTTTTAAAAGTCTTTTCAGGCAAGTTTCTTTACTCATGAAATCAATCCCCACTTAATACTTTGTTGTCTTCACTCATCATTTAGATGCCCTTCATGCGGATTCTACACTCTGGCCAACAAGGCAACCCAATGCCTCGTTAGCGCAGTAGGTAGCGCGTCAGTCTCATAATCTGAAGGTCGTGAGTTCGATCCTCACATGGTTGCACAAACCTTTTGCTTCTTGTCCATTTGAACGCCATCCGCATCTACTCTAAGACAAAGCAAGTCATTTTTCTTTTTAAAAGTCTTTTCAGGCAAGTTTCTTTACTCATGAAATCAATCCCCACTTAATACTTTGTTGTCTTCACTCATCATTTAGATGCCCTTCATGCGGATTCTACACTCTGGCCAACAAGGCAACCCAATGCCTCGTTAGCGCAGTAGGTAGCGCGTCAGTCTCATAATCTGAAGGTCATGAGTTCGATCCTCACATGGGGCACAAACCTTTTGCTTCTTGTCCATTTGAACGCCATCCGCATCTACTCTAAGACAAAGCGAGTCATTTTTCTTTTTAAAAGTCTTTTCAGGCAAGTTTCTTTACTCATGAAATCAATCCCCACTTAATACTTTGTTGTCTTCACTCATCATTTAGATGCCCTTCATGCGGATTCTACACTCTGGCCAACAAGGCAACCCAATGCCTCGTTAGCGCAGTAGGTAGCGCGTCAGTCTCATAATCTGAAGATCGTGAGTTCGATCCTCACATGGGGCACAAACCTTTTGCTTCTTGTCCATTTGAACGCCATTCGCATCTACTCTAAGACAAAGCGAGTCATTTTTCTTTTTAAAAGTCTTTTCAGGCAAGTTTCTTTACTCATGAAATCAATCCCCACTTAATACTTTGTTGTCTTCACTCATCATTTAGATGCCCTTCATGCGGATTCTACACTCTGGCCAACAAGGCAACCCAATGCCTCGTTAGCGCAGTAGGTAGCGCGTCAGTCTCATAATCTGAAGGTCGTGAGTTCGATCCTCACATGGGGCACAAACCTTTTGCTTCTTGTCCATTTGAACGCCATCCGCATCTACTCTAAGACAAAGCGAGTCATTTTTCTTTTTAAAAGTCTTTTCAGGCAAGTTTCTTTACTCATGAAATCAATCCCCACTTAATACTTTGTTGTCTTCACTCATCATTTAGATGCCCTTCATGCGGATTCTACACTCTGGCCAACAAAGCAACCCAATGCCTCGTTAGCGCAGTAGGTAGCGCGTCAGTCTCATAATCTGAAGGTCGTGAGTTCGATCCTCACATGGGGCACAAACCTTTTGCTTCTTGTCCATTTGAACGCCATCCGCATCTACTCTAAGACAAAGCGAGTCATTTTTCTTTTTAAAAGTCTTTTCAGGCAAGTTTCTTTACTCATGAAATCAATCCCCACTTAATACTTTGTTGTCTTCACTCATCATTTAGATGCCCTTCATGCGGATTCTACACTCTGGCCAACAAGGCAACCCAATGCCTCGTTAGCGCAGTAGGTAGCGCGTCAGTCTCATTATCTGAAGGTCGTGAGTTCGATCCTCACATGGGGCACAAACCTTTTGCTTCTTGTCCATTTGAACGCCATCCGCATCTACTCTAAGGCAAAGCGAGTCATTTTTCTTTTTAAAAGTCTTTTCAGGCAAGTTTCTTTACTCATGAAATCAATCCCCACTTAATACTTTGTTGTCTTCACTCATCATTTAGATGCCCTTCATGCGGATTCTACACTCTGGCCAACAAGGCAACCCAATGCCTCGTTAGCGCAGTAGGTAGCGCGTCAGTCTCATAATCTGAAGGTCGTGAGTTCGATCCTCACATGGGGCACAAACCTTTTGCTTCTTGTCCATTTGAACGCCATCCGCATCTACTCTAAGACAAAGCGAGTCATTTTTCTTTTTAAAAGTCTTTTCAGGCAAGTTTCTTTACTCATGAAATCAATCCCCACTTAATACTTTGTCTTCACTCATCATTTAGATGCCCTTCATGCGGATTCTACACTCTGGCCAACAAGGCAACCCAATGCCTCGTTAGCGCAGTAGGTAGCGCGTCAGTCTCATAATCTGAAGGTCGTGAGTTCGATCCTCACATGGGGCACAAACCTTTTGCTTCTTGTCCATTTGAACGCCATCCGCATCTACTCTAAGACAAAGCGAGTCATTTTTCTTTTTAAAAGTCTTTTCAGGCAAGTTTCTTTACTCATGAAATCAATCCCCACTTAATACTTTGTTGTCTTCACTCATCATTTAGATGCCCTTCATGCGGATTCTACACTCTGGCCAACAAGGCAACCCAATGCCTCGTTAGCACAGTAGGTAGCGCGTCAGTCTCATAATCTGAAGGTCGTGAGTTCGATCCTCACATGGGGCACAAACCTTTTGCTTCTTGTCCATTTGAACGCCATCCGCATCTACTCTAAGACAAAGCGAGTCATTTTTCTTTTTAAAAGTCTTTTCAGGCAAGTTTCTTTACTCATGAAATCAATCCCCACTTAATACTTTGTTGTCTTCACTCATCATTTAGATGCCCTTCATGCGGATTCTACACTCTGGCCAACAAGGCAACCCAATGCCTCGTTAGCGCAGTAGGTAGTGCGTCAGTCTCATAATCTGAAGGTCGTGAGTTCGATCCTCACATGGGGCACAAACCTTTTGCTTCTTGTCCATTTGAACGCCATCCGCATCTACTCTAAGACAAAGCGAGTCATTTTTCTTTTTAAAAGTCTTTTCAGGCAAGTTTCTTTACTCATGAAATCAATCCCCACTTAATACTTTGTTGTCTTCACTCATCATTTAGATGCCCTTCATGCGGATTCTACACTCTGGCCAACAAGGCAACCCAATGCCTCGTTAGCGCAGTAGGTAGCGCGTCAGTCTCATAATCTGAAGGTCGTGAGTTCGATCCTCACATGGGGCACAAACCTTTTGCTTCTTGTCCATTTGAACGCCATCCGCATCTACTCTAAGACAAAGCGAGTCATTTTTCTTTTTAAAAGTCTTTTCAGGCAAGTTTCTTTACTCATGAAATCAATCCCCACTTAATACTTTGTTGTCTTCACTCATCATTTAGATGCCCTTCATGCGGATTCTACACTCTGGCCAACAAGGCAACCCAATGCCTCGTTAGCACAGTAGGTAGCGCGTCAGTCTCATAATCTGAAGGTCGTGAGTTCGATCCTCACATGGGGCACAAACCTTTTGCTTCTTGTCCATTTGAACGCCATCCGCATCTACTCTAAGACAAAGCGAGTCATTTTTCTTTTTAAAAGTCTTTTCAGGCAAGTTTCTTTACTCATGAAATCAATCCCCACTTAATACTTTGTTGTCTTCACTCATCATTTAGATGCCCTTCATGCGGATTCTACACTCTGGCCAACAAGGCAACCCAATGCCTCGTTAGCGCAGTAGGTAGTGCGTCAGTCTCATAATCTGAAGGTCGTGAGTTCGATCCTCACATGGGGCACAAACCTTTTGCTTCTTGTCCATTTGAACGCCATCCGCATCTACTCTAAGACAAAGCGAGTCATTTTTCTTTTTAAAAGTCTTTTCAGGCAAGTTTCTTTACTCATGAAATCAATCCCCACTTAATACTTTGTTGTCTTCACTCATCATTTAGATGCCCTTCATGCGGATTCTACACTCTGGCCAACAAGGCAACCCAATGCCTCGTTAGCGCAGTAGGTAGCGCGTCAGTCTCATAATCTGAAGGTCGTGAGTTCGATCCTCACATGGGGCACAAACCTTTTGCTTCTTGTCCATTTGAACGCCATCCGCATCTACTCTAAGACAAAGCGAGTCATTTTTCTTTTTAAAAGTCTTTTCAGGCAAGTTTCTTTACTCATGAAATCAATCCCCACTTAATACTTTGTTGTCTTCACTCATCATTTAGATGCCCTTCATGCGGATTCTACACTCTGGCCAACAAGGCAACTCAATGCCTCGTTAGCGCAGTAGGTAGCGCGTCAGTCTCATAATCTGAAGGTCGTGAGTTCGATCCTCACATGGGGCACAAACCTTTTGCTTCTTGTCCATTTGAACGCCATCCGCATCTACTCTAAGACAAAGCGAGTCATTTTTCTTTTTAAAAGTCTTTTCAGGCAAGTTTCTTTACTCATGAAATCAATCCCCACTTAATACTTTGTTGTCTTCACTCATCATTTAGATGCCCTTCATGCGGATTCTACACTCTGGCCAACAAGGCAACCCAATGCCTCGTTAGCGCAGTAGGTAGCGCGTCAGTCTCATAATCTGAAGGTCGTGAGTTCGATCCTCACATGGGGCACAAACCTTTTGCTTCTTGTCCATTTGAACGCCATCCGCATCTACTCTAAGACAAAGCGAGTCATTTTTCTTTTTAAAAGTCTTTTCAGGCAAGTTTCTTTACTCATGAAAACAATCCCCACTTAATACTTTGTTGTCTTCACTCATCATTTAGATGCCCTTCATGCGGATTCTACACTCTGGCCAACAAGGCAACCCAATGCCTCGTTAGCGCAGTAGGTAGCGTGTCAGTCTCATAATCTGAAGGTCGTGAGTTCGATCCTCACATGGGGCACAAACCTTTTGCTTCTTGTCCATTTGAACGCCATCCGCATCCACTCTAAGACAAAGCGAGTCATTTTTCTTTTTAAAAGTCTTTTCAGGCAAGTTTCTTTACTCATGAAATCAATCCCCACTTAATACTTTGTTGTCTTCACTCATCATTTAGATGCCCTTCATGCGGATTCTACACTCTGGCCAACAAGGCAACCCAATGCCTCGTTAGCGCAGTAGGTAGTGCGTCAGTCTCATAATCTGAAGGTCGTGAGTTCGATCCTCACATGGGGCACAAACCTTTTGCTTCTTGTCCATTTGAACGCCATCCGCATCTACTCTAAGACAAAGCGAGTCATTTTTCTTTTTAAAAGTCTTTTCAGGCAAGTTTCTTTACTCATGAAATCAATCCCCACTTAATACTTTGTTGTCTTCACTCATCATTTAGATGCCCTTCATGCGGATTCTACACTCTGGCCAACAAGGCAACCCAATGCCTCGTTAGCGCAGTAGGTAGCGCGTCAGTCTCATAATCTGAAGGTCGTGAGTTCGATCCTCACATGGGGCACAAACCTTTTGCTTCTTGTCCATTTGAACGCCATCCGCATCTACTCTAAGACAAAGCGAGTCATTTTTCTTTTTAAAAGTCTTTTCAGGCAAGTTTCTTTACTCATGAAATCAATCCCCACTTAATACTTTGTTGTCTTCACTCATCATTTAGATGCCCTTCATGCGGATTCTACACTCTGGCCAACAAGGCAACCCAATGCCTCGTTAGCGCAGTAGGTAGCGCGTCAGTCTCATAATCTGAAGGTCGTGAGTTCGATCCTCACATGGGGCACAAACCTTTTGCTTCTTGTCCATTTGAACGCCATCCGCATCTACTCTAAGACAAAGCGAGTCATTTTTCTTTTTAAAAGTCTTTTCAGGCAAGTTTCTTTACTCATGAAAACAATCCCCACTTAATACTTTGTTGTCTTCACTCATCATTTAGATGCCCTTCATGCGGATTCTACACTCTGGCCAACAAGGCAACCCAATGCCTCGTTAGCGCAGTAGGTAGCGCGTCAGTCTCATAATCTGAAGGTCGTGAGTTCGATCCTCACATGGGGCACAAACCTTTTGCTTCTTGTCCATTTGAACGCCATCCGCATCTACTCTAAGACAAAGCGAGTCATTTTTCTTTTTAAAAGTCTTTTCAGGCAAGTTTCTTTACTCATGAAAACAATCCCCACTTAATACTTTGTTGTCTTCACTCATCATTTAGATGCCCTTCATGCGGATTCTACACTCTGGCCAACAAGGCAACCCAATGCCTCGTTAGCGCAGTAGGTAGCGCGTCAGTCTCATAATCTGAAGGTCGTGAGTTCGATCCTCACATGGGGCACAAACCTTTTGCTTTTTGTCCATTTGAACGCCATCCGCATCTACTCTAAGACAAAGCGAGTCATTTTTCTTTTTAAAAGTCTTTTCAGGCAAGTTTCTTTACTCATGAAAACAATCCCCACTTAATACTTTGTTGTCTTCACTCATCATTTAGATGCCCTTCATGCGGATTCTACACTCTGGCCAACAAGGCAACCCAATGCCTCGTTAGCGCAGTAGGTAGCGCGTCAGTCTCATAATCTGAAGGTCGTGAGTTCGATCCTCACATGGGGCACAAACCTTTTGCTTCTTGTCCATTTGAACGCCATCCGCATCTACTCTAAGACAAAGCGAGTCATTTTTCTTTTTAAAAGTCTTTTCAGGCAAGTTTCTTTACTCATGAAAACAATCCCCACTTAATACTTTGTTGTCTTCACTCATCATTTAGATGCCCTTCATGCGGATTCTACACTCTGGCCAACAAGGCAACCCAATGCCTCGTTAGCGCAGTAGGTAGCGCGTCAGTCTCATAATCTGAAGGTCGTGAGTTCGATCCTCACATGGGGCACAAACCTTTTGCTTCTTGTCCATTTGAACGCCATCCGCATCTACTCTAAGACAAAGCGAGTCATTTTTCTTTTTAAAAGTCTTTTCAGGCAAGTTTCTTTACTCATGAAATCAATCCCCACTTAATACTTTGTTGTCTTCACTCATCATTTAGATGCCCTTCATGCGGATTCTACACTCTGGCCAACAAGGCAACCCAATGCCTCGTTAGCGCAGTAGGTAGCGCGTCAGTCTCATAATCTGAAGGTCGTGAGTTCGATCCTCACATGGTTGCACAAACCTTTTGCTTCTTGTCCATTTGAACGCCATCCGCATCTACTCTAAGACAAAGCGAGTCATTTTTCTTTTTAAAAGTCTTTTCAGGCAAGTTTCTTTACTCATGAAATCAATCCCCACTTAATACTTTGTTGTCTTCACTCATCATTTAGATGCCCTTCATGCGGATTCTACACTCTGGCCAACAAGGCAACCCAATGCCTCGTTAGCGCAGTAGGTAGCGCGTCAGTCTCATAATCTGAAGGTCATGAGTTCGATCCTCACATGGGGCACAAACCTTTTGCTTCTTGTCCATTTGAACGCCATCCGCATCTACTCTAAGACAAAGCGAGTCATTTTTCTTTTTAAAAGTCTTTTCAGGCAAGTTTCTTTACTCATGAAATCAATCCCCACTTAATACTTTGTTGTCTTCACTCATCATTTAGATGCCCTTCATGCGGATTCTACACTCTGGCCAACAAGGCAACCCAATGCCTCGTTAGCGCAGTAGGTAGCGCGTCAGTCTCATAATCTGAAGATCGTGAGTTCGATCCTCACATGGGGCACAAACCTTTTGCTTCTTGTCCATTTGAACGCCATTCGCATCTACTCTAAGACAAAGCGAGTCATTTTTCTTTTTAAAAATCTTTTCAGGCAAGTTTCTTTACTCATGAAATCAATCCCCACTTAATACTTTGTTGTCTTCACTCATCATTTAGATGCCCTTCATGCGGATTCTACACTCTGGCCAACAAGGCAACCCAATGCCTCGTTAGCGCAGTAGGTAGCGCGTCAGTCTCATAATCTGAAGGTCGTGAGTTCGATCCTCACATGGGGCACAAACCTTTTGCTTCTTGTCCATTTGAACGCCATCCGCATCTACTCTAAGACAAAGCGAGTCATTTTTCTTTTTAAAAGTCTTTTCAGGCAAGTTTCTTTACTCATGAAATCAATCCCCACTTAATACTTTGTTGTCTTCACTCATCATTTAGATGCCCTTCATGCGGATTCTACACTCTGGCCAACAAAGCAACCCAATGCCTCGTTAGCGCAGTAGGTAGCGCGTCAGTCTCATAATCTGAAGGTCGTGAGTTCGATCCTCACATGGGGCACAAACCTTTTGCTTCTTGTCCATTTGAACGCCATCCGCATCTACTCTAAGACAAAGCGAGTCATTTTTCTTTTTAAAAGTCTTTTCAGGCAAGTTTCTTTACTCATGAAATCAATCCCCACTTAATACTTTGTTGTCTTCACTCATCATTTAGATGCCCTTCATGCGGATTCTACACTCTGGCCAACAAGGCAACCCAATGCCTCGTTAGCGCAGTAGGTAGCGCGTCAGTCTCATAATCTGAAGGTCGTGAGTTCGATCCTCACATGGGGCACAAACCTTTTGCTTCTTGTCCATTTGAACGCCATCCGCATCTACTCTAAGGCAAAGCGAGTCATTTTTCTTTTTAAAAGTCTTTTCAGGCAAGTTTCTTTACTCATGAAATCAATCCCCACTTAATACTTTGTTGTCTTCACTCATCATTTAGATGCCCTTCATGCGGATTCTACACTCTGGCCAACAAGGCAACCCAATGCCTCGTTAGCGCAGTAGGTAGCGCGTCAGTCTCATAATCTGAAGGTCGTGAGTTCGATCCTCACATGGGGCACAAACCTTTTGCTTCTTGTCCATTTGAACGCCATCCGCATCTACTCTAAGACAAAGCGAGTCATTTTTCTTTTTAAAAGTCTTTTCAGGCAAGTTTCTTTACTCATGAAATCAATCCCCACTTAATACTTTGTCTTCACTCATCATTTAGATGCCCTTCATGCGGATTCTACACTCTGGCCAACAAGGCAACCCAATGCCTCGTTAGCGCAGTAGGTAGCGCGTCAGTCTCATAATCTGAAGGTCGTGAGTTCGATCCTCACATGGGGCACAAACCTTTTGCTTCTTGTCCATTTGAACGCCATCCGCATCTACTCTAAGACAAAGCGAGTCATTTTTCTTTTTAAAAGTCTTTTCAGGCAAGTTTCTTTACTCATGAAATCAATCCCCACTTAATACTTTGTTGTCTTCACTCATCATTTAGATGCCCTTCATGCGGATTCTACACTCTGGCCAACAAGGCAACCCAATGCCTCGTTAGCACAGTAGGTAGCGCGTCAGTCTCATAATCTGAAGGTCGTGAGTTCGATCCTCACATGGGGCACAAACCTTTTGCTTCTTGTCCATTTGAACGCCATCCGCATCTACTCTAAGACAAAGCGAGTCATTTTTCTTTTTAAAAGTCTTTTCAGGCAAGTTTCTTTACTCATGAAATCAATCCCCACTTAATACTTTGTTGTCTTCACTCATCATTTAGATGCCCTTCATGCGGATTCTACACTCTGGCCAACAAGGCAACCCAATGCCTCGTTAGCGCAGTAGGTAGTGCGTCAGTCTCATAATCTGAAGGTCGTGAGTTCGATCCTCACATGGGGCACAAACCTTTTGCTTCTTGTCCATTTGAACGCCATCCGCATCTACTCTAAGACAAAGCGAGTCATTTTTCTTTTTAAAAGTCTTTTCAGGCAAGTTTCTTTACTCATGAAATCAATCCCCACTTAATACTTTGTTGTCTTCACTCATCATTTAGATGCCCTTCATGCGGATTCTACACTCTGGCCAACAAGGCAACCCAATGCCTCGTTAGCGCAGTAGGTAGCGCGTCAGTCTCATAATCTGAATGTCGTGAGTTCGATCCTCACATGGGGCACAAACCTTTTGCTTCTTGTCCATTTGAACGCCATCCGCATCTACTCTAAGACAAAGCGAGTCATTTTTCTTTTTAAAAGTCTTTTCAGGCAAGTTTCTTTACTCATGAAATCAATCCCCACTTAATACTTTGTTGTCTTCACTCATCATTTAGATGCCCTTCATGCGGATTCTACACTCTGGCCAACAAGGCAACCCAATGCCTCGTTAGCGCAGTAGGTAGCGCATCAGTCTCATAATCTGAAGGTCGTGAGTTCGATCCTCACATGGGGCACAAACCTTTTGCTTCTTGTCCATTTGAACGCCATCCGCATCTACTCTAAGACAAAGCGAGTCATTTTTCTTTTTAAAAGTCTTTTCAGGCAAGTTTCTTTACTCATGAAATCAATCCCCACTTAATGCTTTGTTGTCTTCACTCATCATTTAGATGCCCTTCATGCGGATTCTACACTCTGGCCAACAAGGCAACCCAATGCCTCGTTAGCGCAATAGGTAGTGCGTCAGTCTCATAATCTGAAGGTCGTGAGTTCGATCCTCACATGGGGCACAAACCTTTTGCTTCTTGTCCATTTGAACGCCATCCGCATCTACTCTAAGACAAAGCGAGTCATTTTTCTTTTTAAAAGTCTTTTCAGGCAAGTTTCTTTACTCATGAAATCAATCCCCACTTAATACTTTGTTGTCTTCACTCATCATTTAGATGCCCTTCATGCGGATTCTACACTCTGGCCAACAAGGCAACCCAATGCCTCGTTAGCGCAGTAGGTAGCGCGTCAGTCTCATAATCTGAAGGTCGTGAGTTCGATCCTCACATGGGGCACAAACCTTTTGCTTCTTGTCCATTTGAACGCCATCCGCATCTACTCTAAGACAAAGCGAGTCATTTTTCTTTTTAAAAGTCTTTTCAGGCAAGTTTCTTTACTCATGAAATCAATCCCCACTTAATACTTTGTTGTCTTCACTCATCATTTAGATGCCCTTCATGCGGATTCTACACTCTGGCCAACAAGGCAACCCAATGCCTCGTTAGCGCAGTAGGTAGCGCGTCAGTCTCATAATCTGAAGGTCGTGAGCTCGATCCTCACATGGGGCACAAACCTTTTGCTTCTTGTCCATTTGAACGCCATCCGCATCTACTCTAAGACAAAGCGAGTCATTTTTCTTTTTAAAAGTCTTTTCAGGCAAGTTTCTTTACTCATGAAATCAATCCCCACTTAATACTTTGTTGTCTTCACTCATCATTTAGATGCCCTTCATGCGGATTCTACACTCTGGCCAACAAGGCAACCCAATGCCTCGTTAGCGCAGTAGGTAGCGCGTCAGTCTCATAATCTGAAGGTCGTGAGTTCGATCCTCACATGGGGCACAAACCTTTTGCTTCTTGTCCATTTGAACGCCATCCGCATCTACTCTAAGACAAAGCGAGTCATTTTTCTTTTTAAAAGTCTTTTCAGGCAAGTTTCTTTACTCATGAAATCAATCCCCACTTAATACTTTGTTGTCTTCACTCATCATTTAGATGCCCTTCATGCGGATTCTACACTCTGGCCAACAAGGCAACCCAATGCCTCGTTAGCGCAGTAGGTAGCGCGTCAGTCTCATAATCTGAAGGTCGTGAGTTCGATCCTCACATGGTTGCACAAACCTTTTGCTTCTTGTCCATTTGAACGCCATCCGCATCTACTCTAAGACAAAGCAAGTCATTTTTCTTTTTAAAAGTCTTTTCAGGCAAGTTTCTTTACTCATGAAATCAATCCCCACTTAATACTTTGTTGTCTTCACTCATCATTTAGATGCCCTTCATGCGGATTCTACACTCTGGCCAACAAGGCAACCCAATGCCTCGTTAGCGCAGTAGGTAGCACGTCAGTCTCATAATCTGAAGGTCATGAGTTCGATCCTCACATGGGGCACAAACCTTTTGCTTCTTGTCCATTTGAACGCCATCCGCATCTACTCTAAGACAAAGCGAGTCATTTTTCTTTTTAAAAGTCTTTTCAGGCAAGTTTCTTTACTCATGAAATCAATCCCCACTTAATACTTTGTTGTCTTCACTCATCATTTAGATGCCCTTCATGCGGATTCTACACTCTGGCCAACAAGGCAACCCAATGCCTCGTTAGCGCAGTAGGTAGCGCGTCAGTCTCATAATCTGAAGGTCGTGAGTTCGATCCTCACATGGGGCACAAACCTTTTGCTTCTTGTCCATTTGAACGCCATCCGCATCTACTCTAAGACAAAGCGAGTCATTTTTCTTTTTAAAAGTCTTTTCAGGCAAGTTTCTTTACTCATGAAATCAATCCCCACTTAATACTTTGTTGTCTTCACTCATCATTTAGATGCCCTTCATGCGGATTCTACACTCTGGCCAACAAGGCAACCCAGTGCCTCGTTAGCGCAGTAGGTAGCACGTCAGTCTCATAATCTGAAGGTCATGAGTTCGATCCTCACATGGGGCACAAACCTTTTGCTTCTTGTCCATTTGAACGCCATCCGCATCTACTCTAAGACAAAGCGAGTCATTTTTCTTTTTAAAAGTCTTTTCAGGCAAGTTTCTTTACTCATGAAATCAATCCCCACTTAATACTTTGTTGTCTTCACTCATCATTTAGATGCCCTTCATGCGGATTCTACACTCTGGCCAACAAGGCAACCCAATGCCTCGTTAGCGCAGTAGGTAGCGCGTCAGTCTCATAATCTGAAGGTCGTGAGTTCGATCCTCACATGGGGCACAAACCTTTTGCTTCTTGTCCATTTGAACGCCATTCGCATCTACTCTAAGACAAAGCGAGTCATTTTTCTTTTTAAAAGTCTTTTCAGGCAAGTTTCTTTACTCATGAAATCAATCCCCACTTAATACTTTGTTGTCTTCACTCATCATTTAGATGCCCTTCATGCGGATTCTACACTCTGGCCAACAAGGCAACCCAATGCCTCGTTAGCGCAGTAGGTAGCGCGTCAGTCTCATAATCTGAAGGTCGTGAGTTCGATCCTCACATGGGGCACAAACCTTTTGCTTCTTGTCCATTTGAACGCCATCCGCATCTACTCTAAGACAAAGCGAGTCATTTTTCTTTTTAAAAGTCTTTTCAGGCAAGTTTCTTTACTCATGAAATCAATCCCCACTTAATACTTTGTTGTCTTCACTCATCATTTAGATGCCCTTCATGCGGATTCTACACTCTGGCCAACAAAGCAACCCAATGCCTCGTTAGCGCAGTAGGTAGCGCGTCAGTCTCATAATCTGAAGGTCGTGAGTTCGATCCTCACATGGGGCACAAACCTTTTGCTTCTTGTCCATTTGAACGCCATCCGCATCTACTCTAAGACAAAGCGAGTCATTTTTCTTTTTAAAAGTCTTTTCAGGCAAGTTTCTTTACTCATGAAATCAATCCCCACTTAATACTTTGTTGTCTTCACTCATCATTTAGATGCCCTTCATGCGGATTCTACACTCTGGCCAACAAGGCAACCCAATGCCTCGTTAGCGCAGTAGGTAGCGCATCAGTCTCATAATCTGAAGGTCGTGAGTTCGATCCTCACATGGGGCACAAACCCTTTGCTTCTTGTCCATTTGAACGCCATCCTCATCCACTCTAAGACAAAGCGAGTCATTTTTCTTTTTAAATGGTCTTTCCAGGCAAGTTTCTTTACTCATTAAATCATAACCCACTTAATATTTAATTTACTTCATTTTGTTGCCCTCTTATTTTTACTTTGTGGCAGGGAGCATTATCCTGCTGAAAGAGGCCAATGCCATCAGGGAATACTGTTTCCATGCAAGGATGTACATGCTCTGTAATGCGTAGGTAGGTGTTACATGTCAAAATAACATATTCATGAATGGCAGGATCCAAGGTTTCCCAGCAGAACCTTACCCAAAGCATCACACTGCCTTTGCTGACTTGGCATCTGTCAGTGTTCACAATGTTACAGCTGATCGGTTTATGTTTGTTTATTAGACCTATGAGGTTTAAGCACAATGCTGCCTTGGCACCCTGCAAAGCTGGCATGTGTAACACTAGCCTCAGACAGTAAGACATTACCCACAGAATAGTTTTATAAACAGGTGTGGATAAAGCAAAGTTACCAACAGTCCTGCTTTTTTGGGTTTCCCATGCTATCTCATTAAAGCCTTTCCCGGCGTTACTGCCAGCCTAAGCAAGAAACATTAGGTTTATAAACGGAGATATCAGGAGGAGTGAATTAAGATGCAATGACTGTTTTATAGACCCCGGCAATTTCCTTGAAGAACCTCACAAATTTTAATTTAAAAAGGAAAGAACGTGATATGTTTTACATTGTTCCAGTCCCAGGGCAAATTGAGAACAATCCACATAAACGTGCCCTCTGGGCGGATCGGTCTCCAGATTAGGAGACTTTGGTGTAATGCTGCTCTTTGTACAGCAGAGGGCTGTCTTGTATTGGTGACGTCTTGTTTTTTCCAAGTTTTTTTGTCGTTACACTGAGTCATCAACGAGGGGGAGATGTCGTTTCTATAATGTATCCAGTAAAGACATGGCCAAGATCAAGTTGGTGAACACCCAAAGAGGAAAGTATCTAAACTTTTGTTTGTTCGTGTTGTTTTGTTTTGAGTTAGGAATGTCTAACATAGTAGATTATATATATATATATATATATATATATATTTTAATCAGAGCTCAGACTAACAGAATAACTGAGCTTCTTCACAGAACAAGAGTTTAATAAGACGGTGAGTGATACCTTGGACAGCCAAGCCACTGTGTATATACCACCTATAAGAAACGTTCGTTGTGCACCATGGTTTGATAACACCATCATAATGGAAACATAGAAACATACAATGTGTTGGCAGATTAGAATCATTTGGTCCATCTAGTCTGCCCAATTTTCTAAATTCTTTTATTAGTCCCCAGTTCCCGATGTAATAGCTAGGATAGCCTTGTACCTATCCCACGCATGCTTAACCCCTTCAAGACCAGACTGTTTTTGGAATGTTGTGAGTTAGTGACCGTGGCAGTTTTTACACTTCTGAGTTGAATGTGTTTAGCTGAAATTTTTATTCTTCGTTATTTGCTGTACCAACACATATGATATATTGTTTTTTTTCAGTACAAGAGGAGCATTCTTTTGATGTCATTATTTTATTCATATCATTTATATTATTATTATTATTATTATTACTTTTCCTGATTATATTTGTAAAATCTTTTACTAAGCTACAAAAGCAAATAAAAAAACCTGCTAAATAGAGTTTAATATTGGTCCTGAGTTTAGAAATACACAATGTTTATATGTTTTTTTTTACTTTTTTTTTATGTTATTGTGTAATAAATACAAATTGCACATAGCTGTTTCAAAACAATTGTTTCCAAGATTAGCGTTACTGACATTGTAACACCGATATCATTAATGCATCGGTGAATCAGCCTCACATGTACATATTTTTATAAAGTAGACATCCCAGGGTAAGCAAATTGGGGAATATTGACAATTTTCATGCAGTAATTTTTCCAATTTTTGACATGTTTTGGCATAGTAATTTTTGTGTGTGTTTTTTTACCTCCACACACATTTTTGTATTTAGGTATGAATTTAAAGGGGGTTGTTCTGTTGTTTTTTTTTTTGTCAAACAACACCCCAATATATGTTCAGCAACTTCCCCAGAGTATAGTGGTACCCCAAATGTATAGGTTTGCTAGTGTTCTGTGGCAGGTAAAGGGCCAAATTTAGAATACGATCATTGCAGCTTTAAAACATGTATTTATTATGTAATGCTTGTGACTACATTTCCTATCATGCTCAGCCAGCCAAAAGTGACCGTAGCATCATAGGGAATGTAGTCTATAGTAAGAAGCACAGATTGTTGCTACTCTTGCTATCCTAGAAACATAAAAACATAGAATGTGTCGGCAGATAAGAACCATTTGGTCCATCTAGTCTGCCCAATTTTATTTTTTTTGAGTACTTTTATTAGTCCCCCGTTCCCGGTCTTATAGCTAGGATAGCCTTGTGTCTATCCCACGCATGCTTAAAATCCTTGACTGTGTTTACCTCTACCACTTCTGCTGGAAGGCTATTCCATACACCCACTACCCTCTCAGTAAAGTAATACTATCATTAGTCCCTGACCTTATCTTATATCTAGGATAGCCTTATACCTATCCCACGCATGCTTAAACTCCTTCACTGTGTTTACCTCTACCACTTCTACTGGAAGACTATTCCATGCATCCACTACCCTCTCAGTAATGTAATACTTTCATTAGTCCCTGGCCTTATCTTATATCTAGGATAGCCTTATACCTATCCCATGCATGCTTAAACTCCTTCACTGTGTTTACCTCTACCACTTCTGCTGGCAGGCTATTCCATACACCCACTACCCTCTCAGTAAAGTAATACTTCCTGATATTACTTTTAAATCGTTGCCCCTCTAATTTAAGACTATGAATGGCTGCATGGATGATATATCCAGCTGCTGCGGGCCCCTATCTACTGTTGGGGGCCAATGCAAAGCACTGGCCCCACTAGCAGTCTATTTTTTTTTTTTTATATATATAAAATATCCCTAGAGGACCATCGACAGACCTAACATGTCACTGGTCCTCTACGGATTAACGTTTTATTTTTATTTAATTTAATAGTATTTTTTATTTTATTTATTTATTTTTACTTTTTTTTATTTATATTTAACTCTAACTTTATTCCTAGGGTTAGGGTTAGTACAAACCCTAATTCTAACTCTAGAATTAAGGTTTTGATGATCTCTAACCCAAGGGGAATCTTCCAGCACTATATTTAGTCTCTCCCTGCCCCACGATCGCTGTGGAGCAGGGAGAGACTATAGCTGTCAAAGCTGGCACCTTCTTTGACAGCTATTAACATCCGGGCGCTGTAATAAAAAGACTTACCTGCCGCCACGAGGTCAGTACCTCCGCTGCCGCTACCTGTGCAAACAAGGTAGATGGGCAACAGAGGCTCCGTTCAGCGTCTCAGCCCTCCAGGGCTGCAGACGCGCTCACCACTTCCCCTCGACGAACGTGCAACAAACAGAAACTGCGCGCATGCGCCGTACCGCTACACACAGAAAATTAGCATTCCTTAAAGGGCTATACTTATACTTTTTTGGGGACCTATTAGGGGCGGGTTTTACCGCCTAAACTGTATTTAAACCCTCAGTTGCTACTCAGACCTTGCCTGAGATTGTTCCTTGTGGCTTGATCTAGCGTTTATTCCTGATTATTGATACTTCGGTTTTTTGACTCCTGCTGTGATTTCTGACTCCTCTGTTTGCTGCCTGCCCCGATCTATTTGCCTGTTTGTGACCTTGCCTACTCCATACCGTCTTTGTACCGTTGCTCCTGTTGTGTTTGACCCGGCCTGCTGACCTTTCGTTCGTCCTGTACTCCCTGCGTATCCCTGCATTCAGTGTACCAAGTCCTGGGTGGTCATTTACCTGAGGCCCAACCGTAGAGTATAATACCATTCAGGTGAATAGACACTGTTCTGCCTCCAAGCCTGTTGCAGTAAGATACCAGGTCTTCGCATTGCGGATCCAATCATCAGATTCTACCCAGTCCGTGACAGTCACAGTGCCTGGATGTTTCCAGGGGGTGGGGTGGCTCACCCAACATGGCTGAAGTGTCTCGGTAGTATAAACCTAATATATCCAGAGACAGGGTCCATAGTCCACAGGGAAACTTCCGGCCCCCAGGGCCCTCCAAGAACCGCCATCACACTGGATCTCCAAATCCAAATGCTCTGTTTGAAAACATATGACACTTTAAAGGGAGCAGTTTCACATGGTTTATTTTCTGTGTTGAATGTGTTCTTAATATATATATATATATATATATATAAAATGTACTTACTTTTAGTTTA
This sequence comes from Pelodytes ibericus, assembly GCA_036172795.1. Classification (NCBI taxonomy): domain Eukaryota; kingdom Metazoa; phylum Chordata; class Amphibia; order Anura; family Pelodytidae; genus Pelodytes; species Pelodytes ibericus. The sequence continues at coordinate 217,710,406 of CM069858.1, read as the reverse complement.
AAACTACTTACAGTTTTAAAGTATTTTTACATTGAAATTAATTTCAGCGGGGCTTCTAAATTCAGTGACAATCCAATAAGGAGGGTCTTGGAGAGATGGGCAGGACTGTTGCTACGGCAATACCAATAACCATTATACTTTATTGTCATTTTTAGGAGATCTGACAGATCTGTTTCTTTTTCTTTGAATGATGCAGTAATAATCTATATATATTGTTGAGGACTCTGTAGGTGGCACTGCTCCTTTTTCTGAACATTTCCCACAGTGAGTAGCATGTGTCAGCCACCTCTCCTCCTCCGAGCTTGAACAGGATCCAAGCCGGCTGTGGATATGACAAGTGGCCCGCAGGAGCTAAAGATGCTGCAAGAGGGAGACAGAGACGAGACGTGGGATTCCTGTTGCCTTCAGCTCAGTTTCTAATTCCAGAAAGCTGCTGAGTTCAAGTCACGACTGCCAAACCGAGAAGCTTTTTTTTTTTTTTTTTTTTAAAGTTAATGTGTTTTTTTGTTCATCCAAGATAAAAGGAATTAAAGACTCTCTCCAAGAAAAAAAAAAATACAAAGACAACACTGTTTTGTTCCTTGTACCCTACACACCAAACTTCGCCGCACTTTTAGAGCAGAAGTTTCATCCGTAAAAATGTCATCAGCTGACAGTACAGTCACGATGCACTGAACTTAATCTTCATTTTAGGCTTAGTTTTAGGGTGTTATGAACGGGGTCCAGGTGGCATAGGACCCTGAGCACCCAAATTCAGGAGTTACTGTGCGGGAATGGAGAGACAGGGCCATTTAAAGGATAACCACACTCCCCTGGAAGCTTGAGGCCCCTGTTTTTTTGGCTAAATACCAGAGCCTTGAGGTAGCAGGTGCTGTATCCAGTATACCAAGGCAGAAACTGGAAAAAACTAGACAGAAAAGAAGGCACATGATGAGACTGTAGGCAGCTTGATTACCCACTTGGATATTGGTATTAGTCCCACATTGGGAAGTCCATATAAATGAATATAAAGTAATGGTAGAGAAACCAATATAGGTGCTGTTTCAGTAAAGATGCCCATGTCCTCCTAATAGTGGGAAGAAAATCTTGGAAGCTGAAATGAGAGAAGCGCACACCAACAAACTTTTGGTGTAGTATTTAATGAACAATATAAGGCTACTTACAATACTTATGATGCCAATAAGGCTACTTACAAGAGTGGGAATATGAAGAGAGCATATAAAACAAGTAGTACTGCTCCAGTAGTACTGCTGTGTGGCGCTGATTAGATCAAACGCATGCACAGCCAAATCCCGGTGAGTGCCGAAAATTAAACTGCGCTTTCCAGACCAAAGTCTCCCAGTGTCACAAACCAGACAGCTGAATTTCTCCTGGAGAAAAAAAAAATGACAACCCTTTCAGAGACGATCATATGCTTGCAGCTTGCTGGTACTTGCTATGGGGTGTAGATGATAAAAAAAAGTTATATAACAGCACAGGAAGCCCAAGGGGAACAGGGAAATAAAAATAAAAAAACTGCTGACCCCTTCAAAACATAAATAATTTGCATATTTTGTAATAATAAAGTATGATGAATTTATATGACTTGGGCTGACTCATTCGTAATCAGATCCTTCATCTGCCCATTCCGCAAGCATAGATCTAATCTGATCATTTCTGGATACAGATCTTCATCTCTCTTATTAATCACAAACATGGATGTCCGAATATCATCCTCTCTTTATATAATATACCATATGTGATAACTTTGATGGTCTAAATATCATCCTCTGGCCAGGGAATCATTGTTTAGCCCCACCAACTAACCCGCTGGAACCGCCCACTTTGAGTATTTCCATCCCTCCAATGACCATGGATGTCTCTGAAATCCATTATCGCCAATGCGTCAGGATGTGCGGGTCATCCCTGTTTGTATAGTGAGTGCTAGCGAGGGTGGCAAAGTACTACAGTTTCCACAGGAAGAGCGCCACCTTTCTGTTCCTCCAGGCGCTGCAGGCGTGTGTTCACATGGCCAGCTCCCTAGAAACAGGTGTGGACATCTCTAAAAAGTGGGCACCACACAAAAAATGGAGGCAGTCCCTCCCACGAAAAAAAAGTATAAAGCTAAAATGGGCGCCGTCCAAACATTTTCCATATCCAGCCGCATGGTGATGTCATAAATAGTGTTGAGTGAACCAGAACCGCACTGTTCGGGTTCGTACCGAACTTTACGGTTTTTGGACCCCGGACCCGTACATGGACATTTCACTGTATGTCCGTGTTGGAGTTCGGGGGTCAGCCATTACATTGTATGTAATGTTATTGCTATTCTATAAACCGAAAGTCTATAAACCGAATGTCTTTCTGTTTATAGACTTTCGGTTTATAGAATAGCAATAGCATTACATGTATTCTATAAACCGAATGTCTTTCGGTTTATAGACTTTTGGTTTATGGAATACATGTAATGCTACTGGCTTTCTATAAACCGAAATAGAGTCCCCATTCATACGAATAGGTTAATTGACCTATTTGTATGAATGGGGACTCTATTTCGGTTTATAAAATAGCAATAGCATTACATGTATTACATCTGAGAGTCAAATAGAACCGTCAAATACTGTGCTTACAGCGCACTTTGAAAAATTCTAATAGTTCTGGGTGGTAAATAGTACATTTGCTTCTTGCGGTGCACTTCATATCTGAGAGTCAAATAGAACCGTCAAATACTGTGCTTACAGCGCACTTTGAAAAATTCTGGCTACCTCCTCCTCCTCCTCCAGCGCCGCTTCCACCTACACCGCCACGGTCACCGCATCCTCAACCTATGGGTCACTTAGTATAAACTGAAAGAGAATACCCTGCACTCCAACCCTCTCTCAAATGGATAATTCTGTTGATCCTCCTGGCAGCCATGCTTTAGATTTAGATTTATGTTCTTCCAAAGCTAAAATCAAAGATTCCATCTAGTGCTATTTTATGGCTCAGCTGTATTTTTAATTTCTATGTATTTTATGTTATTTTAAGTTATTTCCCTATCCATATTTGTTTGCAGGGCACTTGTCCTACTCTTACCCACGTTTTACTTCCTTTTGCAGCCCTCTAGCCCTTTCCAGGACTTTTTTAGAGGCATTTTAGTGGCCAAATGTTTGTGTCCCCATTGACTTCAATGGGGTTTAGGTTCGGGGTCAATTTCGGGGTCAAGTTCGAGCACCGACCTGGACATTTTTCCGAAGTTCGGCCGAACCTGCCGAACCCGAACATCCAGGTGTCCGCTCAACTCTAGTCATAAACAGGAGACAACATAGACACAGTAAGAAGCACATTTTTCGATAATGTCTTTTTATTCTCTAAATTCACAGTATAAATAGTATTGACCCAGAGCCCCTGACAAATCCTTCATAAAATAAATAATTAAACACATATATATATATATATATATATATATATATATTAAAAAAAGACGCTGACAGTATTGGAGAGATTTTGTGCATTCGAGAGGTATTAAATGACAAAATCATTATTATGTTATCAGTCGCTCAAGGTTTGACACCTCAGTATTAATCACACTATGTCTTATTGGTATTTCTAGGAAATGTAGATGGGAAAACGCCAGAATCCAGGGCTGTGGAATTTCAGACAGTGAGTTAGCACAACGCCGGCAATATTTTGGTACTGATAACAGAATTTCACAACACTGTCTGTTACAATTGTAACGTTACATTAATAAGACTGCAGACTCTGTAGTTTTTATTTGTATTATTTTCTTATTTTCACCAAAGGCTTTCTTCAGAAAACAAAAAACAAAAGTTCCCCTTTCACTCAATCTGGTGCTGTTCAAGGCAATGTGGGGGCAATCTGGTGCTGTGCAAGGCAATGTGGGGGCAATCTGGTGCTGTGCAAGGCAATGTGGGGGCAATCTGGTGCTGCTCAAAGAAATGTAGGGGAAATCTGGTGCTGTGCAGAGCAACGTGGAGGCAATCTGGTGCTCTGCAAAGCAACATGGAGGCAATCTGGTTCTGTGCAGAGCAACGTGGAGGCAATCTGGTGCTGTGCAAAGCAACATGGAGGCAACCTGGTGCTGTGCAGAGCAACGTGGAGGCAACCTGGTGCTGTGCAGAGCAACGTGGAGGCAATCTGGTGCTGTGCATAGCAACTTGGAGACAATCTGGTGCTGTGCAGAGCAACATGGAGGCATTCTGGTGCTGTGCAAAGCAACGTGGAAGAAATTTGGTGCTGTACAAAGTGTTGCACAAGAAAGTTGGATGGGGCAATATGGAAAGTGATCAGATATTGGCTCAAAAAGATCTAAATTTGGGTGCACAACAGATAGGAAATAACTCCATAAATAGTCAAGTTACAGAGCAGGTAAAATAGTTATATTCTAAACACATCTCTACAGTGAGCAATATACTGATGACATTTCAGCATACAACTCCTCAATAATTGGTGTTATGTCTGCAGAATAGATTTCATTGTTTGAAACATTCTACCTCTGGTACTGTGATGTATATCTGGTGCTGTGATGTATATCTGGTGCTGTGATGTATATCTGGTGCTGTGGCGTATATCTGGTGCTGTGGTGTATACCTGGTGCCGTGATGGTGCTGAACTCAGAGCTCTGGGGATCACTTGATCTGCTGGCACTCATAATTTGGTAGGGCGGTGATACCTGTGACATTTGGGCAGTGCAAGGACACTAATATGTGTGTTATAAGATACCAGGGAGCGGTGGGTGCTGGCTGGGGTAAGTCCTGGGTTGGTGATGGTGTATGTCCTGGGGTTTTGGAGTAAGTCCTGGGTCTATAATATGGGTGATGGGGCATGTCCTGGGGTACTGGAGAAAGTTACAGTCCAGGGTCTGCCATGTGGGTGATGGTGTATGCCCTGGGTCGGCAATGTGTGTGATGGCATATGTCCTGGGTGTGCAGTGTGGATGATGGACATGTCATGGGCTTGCAATTTGGATGTCCTGTGGATGCAGTCTGAGTGCTGGCTTGGGTAAGTCCTGGGTATGAAAATTGGGTGATGGGGCATGTCCTGTGGATGCAGTCTGGGTGCTGGCTTGCGTAAGTCCTGGGTATGAAAATTGGGTGATGGGGCATGTCCTGTGGATGCAGTCTGGGTGCTGGCTTGGGTACGTCCTGAGTGTGCAGTGTGGCTGCTGGGGCATGTTTGGGTGTGTATTGTTGGTGCTATGGAAAGGCCTCTGGGTGCAATCTAAGTTGTCTAGCAAGACCTGCTGGTCCAATCAAGTTGCTCTGTCAAGAACCCTGTAAATGCAATCTTGGTGCTCTGGCGAGACCTGTGGGTATTATTTCAAATGCTTTGGGTGCTGCAAGATGGTGATATAGCAAAGGATGTGGGGGCAATAATGAAAGGAGTGCAGGAGAAATGGAATGGGGTAGAGGGGGCCCAGACCATTTGTTCTGTACAGAACTCCAAAATCTTTGATGGCGTCCTTGGTGGGGTCAACCTGCTGTCGTGGGGTCCAAATGTTGCTGTGGAAAGTGATGTGGGCACAATCTGCTTTTGTCCAGAGTGAAGGAGAAGTAATGTATTGCAGTGGTCAATAATGAAGGGATGGCAGGAGAACGAGAGTGAGTGAACGAGGAAAGAAATACAAACAATGAATAATTATTTAAATAAAAACAAAAATATATATTTCTGGGGAACAAGTGTAAAGTCCATTGACATAATAAGAGGAGTACCTGGCATTTGGTTATTAAATAACCCTTACGAGGGTCTGTCTCTGCACTAGCCCTGACAGATGTGACCACACAGCACTGAGCTCCAGGCTACCCCCCACCCTTGTACAGATACCAAACTGTACTTAACTTAATAAAGAGAGAACTGCAGGAATTTCAAACTCTAGGCCAAAGTAGCTGAGTTGGAAAAATTCTCCAATGCAGCTGAATGGGAGAATTGTTCCAACTCGGCTACTTTGGCCTTGAGTTTGAAATTCCTGTCTTAATTGCCTGCAGTTCTCTCTTTATTGAGTAGACCCTAGAGTGTCTGGAACTCCTTTGCGCTCTCTGTCAGACATACACAGTTCAAACTAAATGCAGCCTGAGCAGTATCCATACTTGGACAGACCCGAAGCATCAGCTGGAGCAGGATCAAAAACAACAGGACTGTCGCGACAAATCCGGTGCCGTTGGCAACCAATGCATTGAGTATCAGGTGGGTTTGCAAGGCAGTGTCTCTTAAAGGGTTAACACACATCTGAGTGCTCAGCATGCAGAGGGCTGTGATGAGCAAGAGGCAGGGGGGGGGGGGGGGGGGGAAGCCAGCCAGTGGGAGACATGTGGGCCCCCTCCTGCCTCAAGCATGGGAAGGAAATAATGAGGTCACCTCTCCCATTACCTCACAAACATTCCATGCATTCCAGGGAGAGCTTCGTGACCCCCCCTGGGCTCTGCATTCACAGCACAATGCATTGTGGGACGGGCAGATCAGAAAGTGGGAGCTAGAACATATTAGAAGCATAGTTTCATTTTATTGCTAATAATAATAATTATAATAATAATAAAAAAACAAATCACATTGAGGTTTATGTATAAAGAGTAATGAAGGAAGATTTTGGGAGGGGAAAAAAAAAATCAGGTTTTAAATCATTTATACTGTACAAAACAAAGATCTTTATTTAACGCTTGTGGAGCTATCAGCAGGAACATTCCACATGGCAAGTGCCCAGAGCAAAACTAATGCCCCCCAGCTGATTGTCTGGTCTTTTATTCAGGGCTTGCCATATTCAAGGCATTCAGTAAGATGAATGACTTGAAGACATTCTGTATGGCATAGTTGGCATAGACATTCTGTATGGCATAGTTGGCATAGACATTCTGTATGGCATAGTTGGCATCTTTCTGTAGGTGGCTCCCGGGTTGGCAAGGGGGGTGGGGCTTAAAAGGGACTGGAGTCCGGGCAACATCACTCAACGTTCCGTGACCCCGGGAGATGGAGCTGCAGCTTCCCCAGTACAGACACCTGGTGTCTGGATCCCATTTCCTGGCGTTTAGACTGTATACGTCCGCCAGACATTACACAGGTTAAACACAATGCTGGCTGTGTCCAGTACACTGCACATGGGACAGAACTGAATTTGATGGGACAGGACCCCCCAAAAATGGGACTGTCCTGCCAAATTCAGGTCTGTTTGCGACTATGGTACAGCTCGATTCATCTAACACAATCCTGGAGTGTGAATGTATATCAGAAACCAGTGAAGAGGTCACCTTATGCAGGAACATCGAGAAGAGATTGCATGCTCTTAAAACCAGCCTTTAAAATTTTATAAACACTTTACAACTTTATAAAGAGTAGTAGATGCCTGGGATAACCTTCCAGTTGAAGCTGTGAAGGCTTATATTGTAAAATAATTAGCAAATGCTTGGTCTATGCAAACTATCATCTTAAAGAGCATATAATAATCTTTATGGCAAGACTGTATCCCCATCAACATTTCCTTATGGCTGACCTAAAGAGCTTGCAATCTTTTGTAAGTAAAGATTAAACCATTTTTTTTCTTTCCCTTCACCGTAAGACAAGGTAGAAAAATAAACAGTCGCTCTGCTGTGAGCCTTTGCATATTATTCCCAGAAATAGATAGCCTGTGGTATGTCAACTCCCATCACTCCCAGCCAATATCCAGCGCTTGCTGATGCTGGTAGTTCCCTTGCACTTAAAGGGCTGGATGTCTCTGCACCCCTGCAGTATGTCCCTGGGATGTGATGTGTTAGCCCAGGGGAGCTGGTGACATAATAAAGTGTAATAACAATGACTCACAATGTCAGTGTTGTCCTGTGTGTAAATGTGTCGGCTTTGACCACAGATGAGTTGAATAAATGTCTGACACTGCTCCTTAGGTATTTTTAAGAAATCCTTCTGGGATATATTCTCCAACTATTTAAAATATTTGGAGTTTTAACACAATGTTCTAGAGCACTGACCACACAATGTTCTAGAGCACGGACCACACAATGTTCTAGAGCACTGACCACACAATGTTCTAGAGCACTGAGTTTATTCACTGACTATTTTGTAGATTTCAAAGCAAAGCAGGTTTTCATTATTATCCTGTACAAAAAAAAAATATATATATTTTCTAATGTTTGTGGAACACTCTATAGAGATGAGGGGTTTTGTCCATTATATTACAATTTGTTTCTCTCCATGCTAACATTAACTATCTGAACCAGAAGATACAAAATAGCCTTGGAATGTCAGCTACCTTCCATCTGACCCACCTTTCAGTCAACAGACTTAACGCTCCTGAGACAAATATCTGCACCTTGCCAGGTTTGAGCCAGGAGCTTTGGCAGTGGTGTAGCTAAGGGTTTGGCTGTCCGGGGAAGTCCCTGAGTTTGCCACTCCTCTCAATACACACTTTTTAAAAACCTCTTTACAATGGGAAGTGATCAGGAGCCGGGAACACATGGGCAGAGACAAGATCAGAGAATTTACAGACCCTGTGGGTCCCTTCCGAAATATCGCGAGACTTCTCAGTGGCACGTGTAATGTCACGGAGGAGTGACGGAACCCCGGTGTTCAGGCACGCCGGGTCTTAGTAAGATGCAGCCGGTGAACACAGCTACATTTTCCATGTCAGACTGAGGCCACTCAAAGCCTGATGGGTGGGATCCTGCTGCAAGGCCCTGCTTCGGGGTCCAAGCACAGCTCATAACTTGAGGGGTAGGCTTGATGAACTCTAGTTGCCACATTCCAAAAATTGTTGCCCAGGGTGTTGCCCAATTGTTTCCCCCCTAGCTATGCTACTGAGCTTTGGGTTAGTCAGTTCATAGCCTGACCTTCAGGTCATAACTCCCACTGATGGGGTGGGCAGAGTGCCCACTTCTTCCTGTATATGTGTGGGGTGCCATACACCTCCAATGTAGGACGTTGTCAACATTTCAGACAGTCCTGGCCTGGAATAATGCAATATATAGAAGGCCATCATGACAAAGGTTTCCTGTCATTTCCCTCACCCTGTCAGTAAATCCAAGTGCACAATGAGGGCACGGCAGGGGGGTGGCAATGAGTGGACTAAGTGGATTACCATAGGCTATATATTGCAGGATTTACAGAAATGATTTCCTGTTTAAAGTAAAATGACAAGTTCCCTCCCTCCCCTCCCTAGGTGACGAAGAAGGAAGTGGCAGCGGGGGGGTCCCCGAGGTTTGGCGCTTGTGCAGGGGGTTGGTCATCTGGGGTATGGCCGACCCGGTTGGGCAGTAGCTGTGGGAAGCTAGCTGCACGGGCTCCCCATGGGCTTGTCCCTGGGGAGTGAGGCATGGCTACTGTGCAAACAGGGACGTCAGTAGCCGTGAGTCATGTGGTACGCCTGCCAGTAGTGTATCTACCGCGAGGCAAACAAGGCGCTCGCCTAGGGCGGCGCCTTGTTTAGGGCGGCACTTTCCCAGAGGTTGTTAAAGCACACTGGTGCTTTAAACACTTCTGGTGCGGCGAAGATTTTTAGATTCTTCTAGGTTTTGTTAAAAGTTGTTCCCTCCCTCTCTCTTACCTTCCTACCCCCTCCCCTCCCCTCCCTCTCTCTTCCTACCCCCTCCCCTCCCTCCCTCTCTCTTACCTTCCCACCCCCTCCCTTTCCTCTCTCTTACCTTCCCACCCCCTCCCCTCCCTCTCTCTTACCTTCCTACCCCCTCCCCTTCCCACCCCCACCGCTCCTTTCAGTCTTCCCCTCACCCGGTGCTGCTTGTCATGCTCGGGGCTCCCTCACTTCCCCTCCCTTCGTTCCCCGTCACACGCGCCAGTGTAAAGTCTCCGCCCCCTGCCTGTCACAGTACAGCAGAAGGTAAGCTGGTTCAAATGGAAAACGGTGGTTGTGAGTATGAGTGTGATGGGAGTCTGTGTGTGATGTGAGGCTGTGTGTGACTGAGTGTGATGGGAGTCTGTGTGTGATGTGAGGCTGTGTGTGACTGAGTGTGATGGGAGTCAGTGTGTGACAGTGTGGTGGGAGTTAGTGTTTGACTGAGTGTGATGGGTGTCAGAGTGTGTGTGATGGGAGACAGTGTGTGTGACTGAGTGTGATGGGAGTCAGTGTGCGACAGTGTGGTGGGAGTTAGTGTGTGACTGAGTGTGATGGGAGTCAGAGTGTGTGTGATGGGAGACAGTGTGTGTGACTGAGTGTGATGGGAGTCAGAGTGTGTGTGATGGGAGACAGTGTGTGTGACTGAGTGTGATGGAAGAGTGTGTGTGATGTGAGGCTGTGTATGACTGAGTGTGATGGGAGTCTGTGTGTGATGTGAGGCTGTGTGTGACTGAGTGTGATGGGAGTCTGTGCGTGATGTGAGGCTGTGTGTGACTGAGTGTGATGGGAGTCTGTGTGTGATGTGAGGCTGTGTGTGAGTCAGTGTGTGATGGGAGTCTGTGTGTGATGTGAGGCTGTGTGTGACTGAGTGTGATAAAATGTACCAGAGACTGATTGCAGTTTTCTACATATAGCAGCCAGCCATCACATAGGTTCTAATAATACCAGTCATTATAAAAACTGCAGTGTCATAATTCAGAAATATAAACGCTATAGTTCTAGTAAATACAATACATATGTTGGGAATCTCAAATAAGATTAAATTATTGTAGAACAGTGATGGCTAACCATTCTACTCCTGATGTTTATGACTGTATTTCCCATGATGCACGGCCAGTGGAATGAGAGATGCAGTAGTGTATCTACCGCGAGGCAGTGTGTGACTGAGTGTGATGGGAGTCTGTGTGTGATGGGAGTCTGTGTGTGATGGGAGGCTGTGTGTGACTGAGTGTGATGGGAGTCAGAGTGTGTGTGATGGGAGTATGAGCTTGATGTGAGTCTGAATGTTATGTGTGATGTGGGGTCATGTAATGGAGGTGATGGGGCATGTCTTAGGTGTGTAACGTGGGTGTGCAGCTTGGGTAGGGGGGTGCCCGGATTTTGTCTGCCTAGGGCAGCACAAAATCAAGATACACCACTGACGCCTGCGCCAGATTCTCGGGGTCCTGATCCTAGATGGTCTAGGATAAGTCACACGCTACCGCTAAGGTCCAGTAGTATTGTTTCATGTTGTTTATATTTATGGTTATAAAAGCATATGTTGGTTGGTATATATGTATATGTATATAATGTTTGTATATATATATATATATATATAATTGTATATGCCCGGTTATTTATTTATTTATAAAGTTTTAACCATATTTGGTTTACAGTAATATTCGTTACTTATTTCAGCTATATTTTAGCTGTCAGTTTATGTTGCAGCATTTCAATAAAGACTGCGACCTTTCTAGCCACTCAGTTGTCTGTCTCTTTATTGGTGGGGGGGAATGAATTATCAGGTATACCTTGGTCAAGGACTAGCATGGTTAAACATCAGGGGGAGCCCCTTGCAGACATTGTCCAGTTTTCTCCTGTAATGTAAGATTTACTTGGACAGAACTAGATGCAGCCAACACTGTCCAATGCAGAATGGACCGTTAAAACAAATGGTCTATCACACCTTTTGTGAAAGCTCACCCTGCACAAAGCTATGGTTGGAGATTAGAGTTGAGTGGACACCTGGATGTTCGGGTTCGGCCGGTTCGGCCAAACTTCGAAAAAATGACCGGGTCCGTGCTCAAACTTGACCCCGAACCCCATTGAAGTCAATGGGGACACAAACTTTTGGCGACTAAAATGCCTCTAAAAAAGTCCTGGAACGGGCTAGAGGGCTGCAAAATGAAGTAAAATGTGGGTAAGAATGTCCCCATCCATACGAATAGGTCAATTGACCTATTCGTATGAATGGGGACTCTATTTCGGTTTATAGAAAGCCAATAGCATTACATACAATGTAATCGCCGAACCCCGAACTCCAAACCGAACATACAGTGTAATGTCCGTTCGGGTTCGCTCAACACTATTGGAAATGTAAACTGGCTCCATATTTAAACATCCACTAGAGGGCAGCAGATATAAAGTACTGAGCCCCAGCGACTGCAAAGTGTATCTACTAAAACTGAGGCGCATATTAAACCCTTTGCGACCTTGTGACGAGTTAGCGAACTTATAACGAGTTAACAGGTCCTGTAGTTAAGCTGGCGGTGCGCTCCATGAGCACCGCCAGCCAGCCTAAAATGGGTCCAGGACTCTGCCTCACACCCAAGGCAAAGTTCCTGGACCCGATCGGCAGGTTTCCCAGGCATTTTATCGTGGTGATCATGCAAATTAGATGTCAAATTATAGTGAAGCACAGAGAGTGATCTCCAAGGGAAAAATAAACAAATATAAACCATCTACTGTATAAAAAAAAATTAAAAAATAAAAGTTAACCCTTTCCTTGCTGATTGCAGTTTCCTTCCTTCTTTATGGTCCTAATTTTGTTTTGTTATTTTCAAACTTTTTTATTTTTGCTATTTTAAAGTTTTTTTTAATAAAATAATATTATTGTAATATATTAATTTAATTACAATTAACCCCTGCATGCCTGTACTGTGATTCTTATGGCTCTGACTGGTCAGGGTTTTTTTTTTTTTATGGGGGTGGGGGGGATTTGGGAACCTATATTTTTATTTTTTTTATTAGTTAGTTAATTAGTTGGGATAAGTGGGTTAGTGCTGTACTAACTGTGTAGATTATTATTGGGGAAAAAAACCTTTTTCCCCCAAAATGTTCCCCTTCTATATGTATATTTTATTAGTAAATTATTTTTTATGTATAAGGTATCAAAAGAAAGCTCTAACTGTCCTTTAAAAAACAACATATAACCTGCATGGGTGCATTAAATGACAGAGAGGATAATGATATCTCAACAACCACATATCAGAAATTGAAAAATCTCTCTGTTCCTGAGCTCAGAAAATATCTGGCCCTTAAGGGGTTAAACCCACATATCATTTGGTCTATACATTATTTTTCCCTAAATTGTAAACAATGCCTATTGCAAGATCCATTATAGATAATAGACTAGCAGTCCCAAGAGAAGACACCACAGACACATTTAAAACATATTTATTTGGATTACAAAATGTATATAGGTCATTTTTCATAATTTTGTTATTCTCTCCATTCACAGTACACGCCATGCTTAGGTTCCCTGCAATGCTGCCACCTCTCCTTTCCCTAGGCTGTGTTTCTATGTAAACTGCTCCAGTAAAAGTTGAGAATTTCAGAGTTAAACGAAGCAGCAACATTGTAATCTGCAGAATCTCTGCACACAGTTCCGAACTGTCAAATAAATGCTGTTAGTCTGTTTCTAATAAAGATACCGAAGCATGCTGGATTATAATTACAAATTGTATTGTAAATGTAACGAACAAATATAACTACATTATCACCAAGTTGGCAGCCTACACTGTTTAACTGATTATATTCCTTAAAATGATGATAAGTGGTCCTTAAGAATACCCGATCCATTGAGAGCCCTGCACTTAGCTGCTTCAATAGTGCCTAGGGTTGCCACCTAGACAGTATTTTACCGGCAGGCTGGTAAAAAAAAAAAAAAAAAGCCAAGTCTATTGAGGCTCCAGCAAAGCCGGAATTTTTTTGGTAGTTGCCACATTTTCTGTAGGTGTACCATGGACCACAAACTCCAGTACTGATGTCAGAACTCAAGGACCCCCTGGCTATATGAATAGTTTAATTCCTCTCCCATCCTCAGTCATGTACTCTTTCATCAGTGCTTCACTTCTCTTTACAGTCTCAAAGGACACTTTTTACTGCATACGTTGTATGATTTATATAAGGTGCAATTGAGTAAGTGTTAAAGGACAAAAAACACTGAGTCAATAATTAACTTAATTGAACTTTTTTTTTTGGGAGGGGGGGCTTATTTTATATTTTATTTCCTTCATAGGGTTCCCAGTCCTTGCTAGGGTCTCTATGAATGTTACATCTGAATTGCATTGCCGACAGTTGCGTGGAAGATACCCGACTGGTGAGCTCTGTTCGATCACATGCGCCATTGGGCCTTTTCCCACCGCGGAACCATGGAAAAATTTAGTTACTATTGATTCTGCTTCAGTTTAAAAGCCGCGGATGGCTCAAGTGTGGAGAGTGCGCGTCGACCATCTTTCAGAAATTGCGTTCCCTATACGGGCCGTGTCAGGGATGCAATTCGGATGCCACAAATTTGGCCGCTTGGTTCATTTGTGCAAGAAACACAACTGAGCCAAGGGGTCAGGAATGGACGTAGGAGGGACTGGGGACTCTTTGAATTAAATAAAGTAAAAAGAATCCCCCCCTCCCCCCTCAACAAAATATAAACTTTACTTATTGACTCAGTGTTAAACCCTAGTTTGATGAATCCCCAAATTCTGAACTATTCCTTGGCCTGTTGGAAACTCTTCTCGACATAAATATGGGGGTTATTCTGTTGTGTTTGGAGACATAAGCCCAACAACATCTGAAAGAGTGCAAGCTCACTTGGCTGGCATCCTCAAATGTATACATCCCCTAGTACTTATAGGCATGTGTTTTTGGTGTAATGATTACTGGAAGGATGTTTTGCTGCAATGTCAGGACTCTTTTGTAATATACGTTTGCCGGGGTCATGTTGTTCTATGTCCTCTTCCAGGCAAAGAATGAATTATATCAGCTCTGTCGAACTTTGTAAAGGAAATACCATTTGCAGATAAAGGGGGGGGGGGGGATTTGGGAATGTTTATTAGTCACCAGATATTTTATGGACATTGTGAGACTGTGCCTACGTGAATGATCTGGTGTGTGTGCGTGTCCTGAATCAAAATAAACAAACAAACAAGTCCCATTTCAGATCCAAGACTTTTAGGTTTTGACACCCAATAGGGTTGCAGCCATTTTTTTTTTTTTCCTATGTGTTCGGAAGAAATTTCCTTAATTAGTCAAGATAGGATCCTCTACTTGATTAACTGACCTATTCTTCCTGGACGCACTTGAAGTTCACAGGGGAGCAGATAAAAGTTATGTGTGTCTAGCGAATAAAATGGCCGATCGATTGAGCTTTACATTGTGCAGGGACAATCATGGCGAGTTGGCTTAGGGTGAAACTCAGCACAATTGTCCCTGCACAATGTATAGATACATTGGTGAAATGGAATGTTCATCTCACCTCAACTCACCTGCTATTCACTTCAACTCACCTGCTATTCATTTCAACTCACCTGCTATTCATTTCAACTCACCTGATATTCATTTCAACTCACCTGCTATTCACTTCAACTCATCTGCTATTCACTTCACCTCACCTGCTATTCACTTCAACTCACTTGCTATTCACTTTAACTCACCTGCAACTCACCTTTTAGTGAATAGCAGAATTTGTGGCTTGTAATACCGGACAAGACTAGAGTTAGCCGGTATTATACCGGCAGGACTTTTAATAATGATATTGGGGCCTATGTTAAGTCTACAGCCTGGCCGGTGTTTGTATTTCTTTTTAAGAAAAAAGTGGTAACTTCCCCCATGATTGGAATAAGAGAATGCTACTGGAACCTTCCCGTAATGTGTCACCGTTTATTATTTCTCGTAGAAACGAGTGTCCTTGCTCGAAGGTGCCACACGCTTACCGGGGTAGGTTCAGACATTAGAAATTCTGGATTTTAATCACCGAGGGATGTGAATCACATTTTTGAGACAATGTGTCTGGGTTTGCCAAATATGTACCGCTGTTATTTTACTGTCACTGCATGGTCTTTATCTGAGATGTTTTTCTTAGAGGCTGAGAATGCGTCGGGAGATAAGAGGCCTTCGGCCCATCTAATCTGGCAACAGTTCAAAGGTCAAGAAGTGTATGAAATCATTGCAGCCTGTATTATGGCTTCTCCGGGTACACATATGGGAATGCCTTAGTGTTACTGTGCTAGCTTGTGCATGGAATATAATCCAGTGCTATCCATACATCGAGCTACCAAAAGTGTAAGCAAGTGTATAGGTTAAGAATGTGGGGACAATGTTACTTTTGTAACCCACAGTGCTCCCTGCTCTGTGACTCCCTGTGCCCCCTGCTCTGTGACTCCCTGTGCTCCCTGCTCTGCGACTCCCTGTGCTCCCTGCTCTGTGACTCCCTGTGCTCCCTGCTCTGTGACTCCCTGTGCTCCCTGCTCTGTGACTCCCTGTGCTCCCTGCTCTGTGACTCCCTGTGCTCCCTGCTCTGTGACTCCCTGTGCTCCCTGCTCTGTGACTCCCTGTGCTCACTGCTCTGTGACTCCCTGTACCCCCTGCTCTGTGACTCCCTGTGCTCCCTGCTCTGTGACTCCCTGTGCCCCCTGCTCTGTGACTCCCTGTGCTCCCTGCTCTGTGACTCCCTGTGCCCCCTGCTCTGTGACTCCCTGTGCTCCCTGCTCTGTGACTCCCTGTGCCCCCTGCTCTGTGACTCTCTGTGCTCCCTGCTCTGTGAGTCCCTGTGCTCCCTGCTCTATGACTCCCTGTGCTCCCTGCTCTGTGACTCCCTGTGCTCCCTGCTCTGTGACTCCCTGTGCTCCCTGCTCTGTGACTCCCTGTGCTCCCTGCTCTGTGACTCCCTGTGCTCCCTGCTCTGTGACTCCCTGTGCTCCCTGTGCTGTGACTCCCTGTGCTCCCTGCTCTGTGACTCCCTGTGCTCCCTGCTCTGTGACTCCCTGTGCTCCCTGCTCTGTGACTCCCTGTGCTCTCTGCTCTGTGACTCCCTGTGCTCCCTGCTCGGTGACTCCCTGTGCTCCCTGCTCGGTGACTCCCTGTGCTCCCTGCTCTGTGACTCCCTGTGCTCCCTGCTCTGTGACTCCCTGTGCTCCCTGCTCTGTGACTCCCTGTGCTCCCTCCTCTGTGACTCCCTGTGCTCCCTGCTCTGTGACTCCCTGTACCCCCTGCTCTGTGACTCCCTGTGCTCCCTGCTCTGTGACTCCCTGTGCTCCTGCTCTGTGACTCTCTGTGCTCCCTGCTCTATGACTCCCTGTGCTCCCTGCTCTGTGACTCCCTGTGCCCCCTGCTCTGTGACTCTCTGTGCCCCCTGCTCTGTGAGTCCCTGTGCTCCCTGCTCTATGACTCCCTGTGCTCCCTGTTCTGTGACTCCCTGTGCTCCCTGTTCTGTGACTCCCTGTGCTCCCTGCTCTGTGACTCCCTGTGCTCCCTGCTCTGTGACTCCCTGTGCTCCCTGCTCTGTGACTCTCTGTGCTCCCTGCTCTGTGACTCCCTGTTCTCCCTGGTCTGTGACTCCCTGTGCTCCCTGCTCTGTGACTCTCTGTGCTCCCTGCTCTGTGACTCCCTGTGCTCCCTGCTCTGTGACTCCCTGTGCTCCCTGCTCTGTGACTCCCTGTGCTCCCTGCTCTGTGACTTCCTGTGCTCCCTGCTCTGTGACTCCCTGTGCTCCCTGCTCTGTGACTCCCTGTGCTCCCTGCTCTGTGACTCCCTGTGCTCCCTGCTTTGTGACTTCCCTGTGCTCCCTGCTCTGTGACTCCCTGTGCTCCCTGCTCTGTGAGTCCCTGTGCCCCCTGCTCTGTGACTCCCTGTGCCCCCTGCTCTGTGACTCTCTGTGCCCCCTGCTCTGTGACTCCCTGTGCTCCCTGCTCTGTGACTTCCCTGTGCTCCCTGCTCTGTGACTCCTTGTGCTCCCTGCTCTGTGACTCCCTGTGCTCCCTGCTCTGTGACTCCCTGTGCTCCCTGCTCTGTGACTCCCTGTGCTCCCTGCTCTGTGACTCCCTGTGCTCCTGCTCTGTGACTTCCCTGTGCTCCCTGCTCTGTGACTCCCTGTGCTCCCTGCTCTGTGAGTCCCTGTGCCCCCTGCTCTGTGACTCCCTGTGCCCCCTGCTCTGTGACTCTCTGTGCCCCCTGCTCTGTGACTCCCTGTGCTCCCTGCTCTGTGACTTCCCTGTGCTCCCTGCTCTGTGACTCCCTGTGCTCCCTGCTCTGTGACTCCCTGTGCTCCCTGCTCTGTGACTCCCTGTGCTCCCTGCTCTGTGACTCCCTGTGCTCCCTGCTCTGTGACTCCCTGTGCTCCCTGCTCTGTGACTTCCCTGTGCTCCCTGCTCTGTGACTCCCTGTGCTCCCTGCTCTGTGACTCCCTGTGCTCCCTGCTCTGTGACTCCCTGTGCTCCCTGCTCTGTGACTTCCCTGTGCTTCCTGCTCTGTGACTCCCTGTGCTCCCTGCTCTGTGACTCCCTGTGCTCCCTGCTCTGTGACTCCCTGTACCCCCTGCTCTTTGACTTCCTGTGCTCCTTGCTCTGTGACTCCCTGTGCTCCTGCTCTGTGACTCCCTGTGCTCCCTGCTCAGTGACTCCCTGTGCCCCCTGCTCTGTGACTCCCTGTGCTCCCTGCTCTGTGACTCCCTGTGCTCCCTGCTCTTTGACTCCCTGTACCCCCTGCTCTTTGACCCTCTGTGCTTCCTGCTGTAACACACGTGCTGTGCGATTTCTTGAGGTTTGGTCAGATCCCACAGTGATACCCTCAGGATTACTGTGAGTGATGGGGGTGGAATTTCCTGGCGATTTAGTAAAATCCCTTTTTATGGAATTAAAGAACGCCATGTTACCTCTCATGTCAAATTCTCTAACTTTGAGTCAAGGAAAAACCACCAAACCCAGGGGAGACCCTGACACCCACCACTCTCTCCAAGCAATGTGTCACTGACATATGGCTGCATGAACCACATGTTCAATAAAACACTTCACCCCGCACCCAACGATTGCCAAGTCCTAATCTGTGACTGCATGGAACCACATGGGGGCCTTGTCTCTTAATGCACCTCAATACTCTCTGTCTACCCCACACTGTGGTCCTCTCTCTCTATAGCCATTGCCTCCATCTCTGTGCCTCATGTACACAATTGGTTCCAGGATTCTGCACACACTCTGGTAGAGATTATAGAACAATTTGTACCGAGGCCTGTGAGTCAGATCCATCCCCAGCGCCATTACATCATCATGAGTCACATAGACAGGCAACGACAACACAGAGAGCAAATCATGCACTGAGAACATGAACAAACAAATGCACCAGGACACTAATACTGGACACAAGTCCATTATATCCACACTAGCAGTATAACGAAAAAAATTACTATATTGTACCACTGTCTATGACTGGAACGCTTTATGCTGAAAGTTTAAAAAAAGTGTCCAATAATAGCACTTACATAGTTACCAACATCGGTCATGATTCCAGGGACATATGTTTGTTTCACATGCTGCAGAAAGAGCATGCAAAGTATAGCCCAGCAGTATGTAGGATGTATAAACACACACACACACAATCCAAATCATGTAAAGTGCAGCCTGGCAGTATGTAGGATGTATAAACACACACACACACAATCCAAATCATGTAAAGTGCAGCCTGGCAGTATGTAGGATGTATATACACACACACACAATCCAAATCATGTAAAGTGCAGCCTGGCAGTATGTAGGATGTATATACACACAGACACAATCCAAATCATGTGAAGTGCAGCCCGGCAGTATGTAGGATGTATTTACACACAGACACAATCCAATTCATGTAAAGTGCAGCCTGGCAGTATGTAGGATGTATATACACACACACAATCCAATTCATGTAAAGTGCAGCCTGGCAGTATGTAGGATGTATATACACACAGACACAATCCAATTCATGTAACGTGCAGCCCGGCAGTATGTAGGATGTATATAAACACACACACGATCCAATTCATGTAAAGTGCAGCAGGCAGTATGTAGGATGTATATACTCACAGACACAATCCAATTCATGTAAAGTGCAGCCCGGCAGTATGTAGGATGTATACACACACACACACACACAATCCAATTCATGTAAAGTGCAGCCCGGCAGTATGTAGGATGTATATACACACACACACAATCCAATGCATGTAACGTGCAGCCCAGCAGTATGTAGGATGTATATACACACACACACAATCCAATTCATGTAAAGTGCAGCCCGGCAGTATGTAGGATGTATATACACACACACACAATCCAATTCATGTAAAGTGCACCCCGGCAGTATGTAGGATGGATATACACACAGACACAATACAATTCATGTAAAGTGCAGCCCGGCAGTATGTAGGATGTATATACACACAGACATTATCCAATTCATGTAAAGTGCAGCCCGGCAGTATGTAGGATGTATATACACACACACACAATCCAATTCATGTAAAGTGCAGCCCAGCATATGTAGGATGTATATACACACACACAATCCAATTCATGTAAAGTGCAGCCCAGCATATGTAGGATGTATATACACACACACAATCTAATTCATGTAAAGTGCAGCCCGGCAGTATGTAGGATGTATATACACACAGACACAATCCAATTCATGTAAAGTGCAGCCTGGCAGTATGTAGGATGTATATACACACACACACAATCCAATTCATGTAAAGTGCAGCCCGGCAGTATGTAGGATGTATATACACACACACACAATCCAATTCATGTAAAGTGCAGACCGGCAGTATGTAGGATGTATACACACACACACACACACACACAATCCAATGCATGTAAAGTGCAGCCCGGCAGTATGCAGGATGTATATACACACAATCCAATTCATGTAAAGTGCAGCCCGGCAGTATGTAGGATGTATATACACACACACACACAATCCAATTCATGTAAAGTGCTGCCCGGCAGTATGTAGGATGTATATACACACACACACACACAATCCAATTCATGTAAAGTGCAGCCCAGCATATGTAGGATGTATTTACACACACACACACACAATCCAATTCATGTAAAGTGCAGGCCGGCAGTATGTAGGATGTATATACTCACAGACACAATCTAATTCATGTAAAGTGCAGTCCGGTAGTATGTAGGATGTATATACACACAGACACACATTCCAATTCATGTAAAGTGCAGCAGGCAGTATGTAGGATGTATATACTCACAGACACAATCCAATTCATGTAAAGTGCAGCCCGGCAGTATGTAGGATGTATATACACACAGACACAATCCAATTCATGTAAAGTGCAGCCCGGCAGTGTGTAGGATGTATATACACAAACACAGACACAATCCAATTCATGTAAAATGCACCCCGGCATTATGTAGAATGTATATACACAACTACACATTCCAATTCATGTAAAGTGCAGCCCGGCAGGATGTAGGATGTATATACACACAGACACAATCCAATTCATGTAAAGTGCAGCCCGGCAGTATGTAGGATGTATATACACACACACATAATCCAATTCATGTAAAGTGCAGCCCGGCAGTATGTAGGATGGATATACACACAGACACAATCCAATTCATGTAAAGTGCAGCCCGGCAGTATGTAGGATGTATATACACACACACATAATCCAATTCATGTAAAGTGCAGCCCGGCAGTATGTAGGATGTATATACACACACAAACAATCCAATTCATGTAAAGTGCAGCCCGGCAGTATGTAGGATGTATATACACACACACAATCCAATTCATGTAAAGTGCAGCCCGGCAGTATGTAGGATGTATATACACACACACAAACAATCCAATTCATGTAAAGTGCAGCCCGGCAGTATGTAGGATGTATATACACACAGACACAATCCAATTCATGTAAAGTGCAGCCCGGCAGTATGTAGGATGTATATACACACAGACACAATCTAATTCATGTAAAGTGGAGCCTGACAGTATGTAAGATGGATATACACACACACAATCCAATTCATGTAAAGTGCAGCCTGGCAGTATGTAGGATGGATATACAAACACACACAATCCAATTAATGTAAAGTGCAGCCCGGCAGTATGTAGGTTGGATATATATACAGACACAATCCAATTCATGTAAACTGCAGCCCGGCAGTATGTAGGATGTATAGACACACACACACACACAATCCAATTCATGTAAAGTGCAGCCCAGCATATGTAGGATGTATTTACACACACACACACACAATCCAATTCATGTAAAGTGCAGGCCGGCAGTATGTAGGATGTATATACTCACAGACACAATCTAATTCATGTAAAGTGCAGTCCGGTAGTATGTAGGATGTATATACACACAGACACACATTCCAATTCATGTAAAGTGCAGCAGGCAGTATGTAGGATGTATATACTCACAGACACAATCCAATTCATGTAAAGTGCAGCCCGGCAGTATGTAGGATGTATATACACACAGACACAATCCAATTCATGTAAAGTGCAGCCCGGCAGTGTGTAGGATGTATATACACAAACACAGACACAATCCAATTCATGTAAAATGCACGCCGGCATTATGTAGAATGTATATACACAACTACACATTCCAATTCATGTAAAGTGCAGCCCGGCAGGATGTAGGATGTATATACACACAGACACAATCCAATTCATTATAAAGTGCAGCCCGGCAGTATGTAGGATGTATATACACACACACATAATCCAATTCATGTAAAGTGCAGCCCGGCAGTATGTAGGATGGATATACACACAGACACAATCCAATTCATGTAAAGTGCAGCCCGGCAGTATGTAGGATGTATATACACACACACATAATCCAATTCATGTAAAGTGCAGCCCGGCAGTATGTAGGATGTATATACACACACAAACAATCCAATTCATGTAAAGTGCAGCCCGGCAGTATGTAGGATGTATATACACACACAAACAATCCAATTCATGTAAAGTGCAGCCCGGCAGTATGTAGGATGTATATACACACAGACACAATCCAATTCATGTAAAGTGCAGCCCGGCAGGATGTAGGATGTATATACACACAGACACAATACAATTCATGTAAAGTGCAGCCCGGCAGTATGTAGGATGTATATACACACACACATAATCCAATTCATGTAAAGTGCAGCCCGGCAGTATGTAGGATGTATATACACACAGACACAATCTAATTCATGTAAAGTGGAGCCTGACAGTATGTAAGATGGATATACACACACACAATCCAATTCATGTAAAGTGCAGCCTGGCAGTATGTAGGATGGATATACACACACACACAATCCAATTCATGTAAAGTGCAGCCCGGCAGTATGTAGGTTGGATATATATACAGACACAATCCAATTCATGTAAACTGCAGCCCGGCAGTATGTAGGATGTATAGACACACACACACACACACACAATCCAATTCATGTAAAGTGCAGCCTGGCAGTATGTAGGATGTATATACACACACACACACAATCCAATTCATGTAAAGTGCAGCCCGGCAGTATGTAGGATGTATATACACACACACACACAATCCAATTCATGTAAAGTGCAGCCCAGCATATGTAAGATGTATTTACACACACACACACACACAATCCAATTCATGTAAAGTGCAGGCCGGCAGTATGTAGGATGTATATACACACAGACACAATCTAATTCATGTAAAGTGCAGTCCGGTAGTATGTAGGATGTATATACACACAGACACACATTCCAATTCATGTAAAGTGCAGCAGGCAGCATGTAGGATGTATATGCTCACAGACACAATCCAATTCATGTAAAGTGCAGCCCGGCAGTATGTAGGATGGATATACACACAGACACAATCCAATTCATGTAAAGTGCAGCCCGGCAGTATGTAGGATGTATATACACACACACATAATCCAATTCATGTAAAGTGCAGCCCGGCAGTATGTAGGATGTATATACGCACACACACAATCCAATTCATGTAAAGTGCAGCCCGGCAGTATGTAGGATGTATACACACACACAAACAATCCAATTCATGTAAAGTGCAGCCCGGCAGTATGTAGGATGTATATACACACAGACACAATCCAATTCATGTAAAGTGCAGCCCGGCAGTATGTAGGATGTATATACACACAGACACAATCTAATTCATGTAAAGTGCAGCCCGGCAGTATGTAGGATGTATATACACACAGACAGACACAATCCAATTCATGTAAAGTGCAGCCCGGCAGTATGTAGGATGTATAGACACACACACAATCCAATTCATGTAAAGTGCAGCCCGTCAGTATGTAGGATGTATATACACACAGACACAATCCAATTCATGTAAAGTGTATCCCGGCAGTATGTAGGATGTATATACACACACACACAATCCAATTCATGTAAAGTGCAGACCGGCAGTATGTAGGATGTATACACACACACACACACACACACAATCCAATTCATGTAAAGTGCAGCCCAGCAGTATGTAGGATGTATATACACACACACACACAATCCAATTCATGTAAAGTGCAGCCCAGCATATGTAGGATGTATTTACACACACACACACAATCCAATTCATGTAAAGTGCAGGCCGGCAGTATGTAGGATGTATATACACACAGACACAATCTAATTCATGTAAAGTGCAGTCCGGTAGTATGTAGGATGTATATACACACAGACACACATTCCAATTCATGTAAAGTGCAGCAGGCAGTATGTAGGATGTATATACTCACAGACACAATCCAATTCATGTAAAGTGCAGCCCGGCAGTATGTAGGATGTATATACACACAGACACAATCCAATTCATGTAAAGTGCAGCCCGGCAGTGTGTAGGATGTATATACACACACACAGACACAATCCAATTCATGTAAAATGCACCCCGGCATTATGTAGAATGTATATACACAACTACACATTCCAATTCATGTAAAGTGCAGCCCGGCAGGATGTAGGATGTATATACACACAGACACAATCCAATTCATGTAAAGTGCAGCCCGGCAGTATGTAGGATGTATATACACACACACATAATCCAATTCATGTAAAGTGCAGCCCGGCAGTATGTAGGATGGATATACACACAGACACAATCTAATTCATGTAAAGTGGAGCCTGACAGTATGTAAGATGGATATACACACACACAATCCAATTCATGTAAAGTGCAGCCTGGCAGTATGTAGGATGGATATACACACACACACACACACAATCCAATTCATGTAAACTGCAGCCCGGCAGTATGTAGGATGTATAGACACACACACACACACAATCCAATTCATGTAAAGTGCAGCCTGGCAGTATGTAGGATGTATATACACACACACACACACAATCCAATTCATGTAAAGTGCAGCCCGGCAGTATGTAGGATGTATATACACACACACACACAATCCAATTCATGTAAAGTGCAGCCCAGCATATGTAGGATGTATTTACACACACACACACACAATCCAATTCATGTAAAGTGCAGGCCGGCAGTATGTAGGATGTATATACACACAGACACAATCTAATTCATGTAAAGTGCAGTCCGGTAGTATGTAGGATGTATATACACACAGACACACATTCCAATTCATGTAAAGTGCAGCAGGCAGCATGTAGGATGTATATACTCACAGACACAATCCAATTCATGTAAAGTGCAGCCCGGCAGTATGTAGGATGTATATACACACACACATAATCCAATTCATGTAAAGTGCAGCCCGGCAGTATGTAGGATGGATATACACACACACATAATCCAATTCATGTAAAGTGCAGCCCGGCAGTATGTAGGATGTATATACGCACACACACAATCCAATTCATGTAAAGTGCAGCCCGGCAGTATGTAGGATGTATATACACACACAAACAATCCAATTCATGTAAAGTGCAGCCCGGCAGTATGTAGGATGTATATACACACAGACACAATCCAATTCATGTAAAGTGCAGCCCGGCAGTATGTAGGATGTATATACACACAGACACAATCTAATTCATGTAAAGTGCAGCCCGGCAGTATGTAGGATGTATATACACACACACACAATCCAATTCATGTAAAGTGCAGCCCGGCAGTATGTAGGATGTATATACACACACACACAATTCAATTCATGTAAAGTGCAGCCCGGCAGTATGTAGGATGTATATACACACACACACAATCCAATTCATGTAAAGTGCAGCCCGGCAGTATGTAGGTTGGATATATATACAGACACAATCCAATTCATGTAAAGTGCAGCCCGGCAGTATGTAGGATGTATATACACACACACACAATCCAATTCATGTAAAGTGCAGCCTGGAAGTATGTAGGATGTATATATACACACACACACAATCCAATTCATGTAAAGTGCAGCCCGGCAGTATGTAGGATGTATATACACACACACACAATCCAATTCATGTAAACTGCAGCCTGGCAGTATGTAGGATGTATATACACACACACACAATCCAATTCATGTAAAGTGCAGCCCGGCAGCATGTAGGATGTATATACACACACACAAACAATCCAATTCATGTAAAGTGCAGCCCGGCAGTATGTAGGATGTATATACACATAGACCCATGACCAAGGTATACCTGATAATACATTCCCCCCACCAATAAAGAGACAGACAACTTAGTGGCTATAAAGGTCGGAGTCTTTATTGAAATGCTGCAACATAAATTGACAGCTAAAATATAGCTGAAATAAGTAACGAATATTACTGTAAACCAAATATGGTTAAAACTTTATAAATAAATAAATAACCGGGCATATACAATTATATATATATACAAACATTATATACATATATACCAACCAACACATGCTTTTATAACCATCAATATAAACAACATGAAACAATACTACTGAACCTTAGCGGTAGCGTGTGCCTTATCCTAGACCATCTAGGATCAGGACCCCGAGAATCTGGCGCAGGCGTACCACATGACTCAGGGCTACTGACGTCCCTGTTTGCACAGTAGCCGTGCCTCACTCCCCAGGGACAAGCCCATGGGGAGCCCATGCAGCTAGCTTCCCGGGTTGGCCATACCCCAGATGACCAACCCTCTGCACAAGTGCCAAACCTCGGGGACCCCCAACATGGCCAATACGTGTGAACCCTTACGAGCATATACTCTTCAAAACAGCTACCGCTTTCTCCAAACTGGTCTGGATCGCCAGGTTCCAAAGATCCAGACCCACAGGGTTAAGATGTACCCCATCTCTCCTATATAAGGAAGCATCGGTCCCGTTATGGTCAAGATGCCGAGCTACGATACCATCATTAAACACCACAAAACGAGAGATGGTTCAGTTCAGTTTTTTTTACGGGCACGTTCAATGCCCTGAGGACTCTTCGCTCCACGCCATGACATCCTGGACACCATGTTAGCCCAAACGATAATCAACTCGGGATATTGGAGCCACAGTCGAAGCATGTCCACTTTCATATGAGATATCAACTCCCTCAACGGAGTGGAGCAGAGGTCATTGCCACCCAGATGTAGAACCAACAGCTGAGGCGGGCCCCACCTGGCTACTGATTGGGATATCAGCTGCAGCATGGCAGCCTATCGTAATCCCCTTACGCCCATCCAACGGACCTAGACTCCCACAGTACCTAGGCCCAAATGCTCGCCGTTGGGGCATAATTCAGCCCTCTTGGCTGCCCAAAAATGTAATGAATGCCCTAGTATCCAAGCTCTGCAACTCTTGGAACCTGCAAACGAATAATATAATCAGATAATTGAATGATCTCTCCGCCATCCCTTCTTTTCTCTAAACACACTTTATTTTTACTTATATATATATAAAAAATAAAAAAAATATGAATATCTATTTATATTTATTTTTCTTTATATATAACCAAACAATGAACACCAAAACATTGCACGACTGGACAAAATTCAGACTAGGTGCGGTCTAATATACGTACGAAATCTAGACGATTCACACCACCCAATTCATTTCACCCCCTGATCCCCTAATCCCCAGCGTGCTGCTTCAGTGGCCGCCCCTATCCTAAATTAATGAGACCCAAACAGCAGCGGTAGCAAACCGAGCGCCGAGAGACAGTGCCGGAATATGGTGATAAATTGGTACCTAGACAGAGCCGACCCGACGCTGGGCAGTAACAAAGTGGGGGAGCCCGGTGGGTGTGCATGGAGAAACTGACTAAAGCAAAATACCGGGCATGCAATAGAACCAGGTAAAGCCAACATAGTGACTTTCAACCCGCCCACACTGGTCTGTTTTGGACTTGCGAATCATTGTACATATACTATCCTGTGCGCTTTGGACATCCTCCAACAAAATACCCC
Source organism: Pelodytes ibericus (assembly GCA_036172795.1). Lineage (NCBI taxonomy): Eukaryota > Metazoa > Chordata > Amphibia > Anura > Pelodytidae > Pelodytes > Pelodytes ibericus. Next base: position 217,682,469 of record CM069858.1, on the reverse strand, counting down.
CATGCCTGTTCTTTGTGGGGGAAACAAGTTTGCTGATTCTGAAGGCACCAACGAAAGCCCAGGAGAATGCCATGCTAAACAACTGAACCTCGCAACTTGACCTACAAATGGATGGCAAACTTGTGAGCAAGCGCAATAATAACTGATATGTCACGGGGCGCCTTGTATCGGCCAGTTTGTATCCCCTCCTATACCCCTTCAACGCCATTTAAACTAAAAACTCATTGGTCAAATCAGGAAACCCACTAAATTTAAACCAGGCCGCTATTGCAGACATTTTCCTATTAATGGCCGGCACAGAAATGTTGTCTGCAAACATAACATAACAGAACCATGCAGACCCCATACGGACTGCCTGCAAATAGTAGGAAGGAATACCACTGTTCCCACACCTTTTAATACGCGGCCCAGGTAGCAGGTAACAAAGACCGGTGTATCAAAAAATCTACTTTCCATCCGCAATTTTCCAAATCCACTGGGGGACGGGAGTGTTTTCTCTGTCCACCCCGGGCACCAACAACCGGAACTGCTCCCGTTGCTGCCGAGATAAAGAGTCAGCCACATCCTTCTGTATCCCGGGAACATGCACTGCTTGCACCAGTAAATTCCTCTGTAGACAAAAAAGGACCAGCTCCCTCAACAGGCGTATCACGGGGGGATGCAGCCGACCCGTTGTTAATGGCTTGCACCACCCCCAAGTTGTCGCATCAAAAACTGACCTTCTTGTTTTCCAACTGAGGGCCCCATACTATCACTGAGACTATGATCGGGAATAGCTCCAGAAAAGCCAAGGTTTTTGTTAGATCAGACTGGAACCAATGCCGAAGCCAAGAATCCCAACACCATTTGTGTTCGAAAATGGGCCCAAAACCCACCGCCCCAGAGGCGTCTGTCCAAAGATTCATTTCCTTGTTGGTAACTGCTCAATCAGGGATCAATGACCTCCCATTAAATGTCCTCAGGAAAGAATCCCAAACCGCTAGGTCAGCTCTGTGCTCATCCATCAGGCGTATGTAATCATGCGGCGCCCGCACCTTTACTGTAGCTAGCGACAAACGCCTGCAAAAAATTCTGCCCATAGGGAGGATCCTGCAAGCAAAATTTAGCTTACCCAGAAGAGACTGCAGTTGTCTAAGCTGTACTTTATGCGCTCTTTTGACAGCCGGCACAACCCTTTATCAAGGGGAAGGCGGCATTCCATGGACACAGAATAGATCTCAATCCCCAAAAATGTTATGGTGGTAGCTGGACCCACTGACTTGTCACTAGCCAATGGGACCCCAAATCGCTGCATCACATTCTCAATGGTGCGCAGTAGCATAAGGCACAAGGAGGAGTCGGGTGGGCCAACACACAGAAAATCATCCAAGTAATGAATGACAGATGCCGCACCCGACTCTTCCCTGATCACCCATTATAAAAATGAACAAAACGTCTCGAACAGTGAGCATATCCCATTGGCAAACATTTGTCAACATAAATGCCACCTTCCCACTGACAACCCAGTAAATAAAAACAAGAAGGGTGTACCGATAAAAGCCTTAAGGCCGCCCCTATGTCAGTTTTTGCCATGAAGGGGCCCTGAGCCATCTTGCGCACCCATCGGGTTGCCTGATAAAAAGAGGTGTATGACACTTTGCAAAGTTCATCGTCAATTCCGTCATTCACAGACCTGCCCCTTGGGAAGGACAGATGGTGAATAAGGCGGAACTTGCCCTGTTCCTTTTTGGGTACCACCCCAAGGGGAGATATAAGCAATCTGGGAATTGGGAAGGACGAAAATGGGCCAGTCATTCTGCCCAACTATACCTCCTTTTGTCAAGGACTTGTCAAACACCACTTCAGGAAATTGGGCAGCTGATCTAAAAATTTTCGGCACACGCAAAACCGAGTCGAGTTTTGCTGCGATAACAAAACCGTACAAGAAACCAGCCAGCAGCAAGGCAGCTGCCTCCTGGTCCGGGTACCTATAGAGCCAAGAGACCATTGGCCTTACGGCCTCTGGTGCCGTCCCCTTTCCCATCAGATGGGTTAAAAGAACCCCCTTTTTTTTGGTGTCGCCGTTTAAAGCATTTGAAGGCTGGGTGACCTCCCCCACAACCGGAGCACTAATGCTTAAATTTACATGAACCGCCCCTCTTGCAAGTAGAGTCGTTAAATTGCCAGAATGCGCACTTTTTTGTTGCCAAGGCCGAAGGTCCTGAGGCAGGTTGACCTGCGGCTACTGACAAAAAGGGCTGCACAGCATTGATCCCGGGAGCCATGACCCTGAGCCAAATCACAATGTCCTTGTGGTGCCACTGAGTGGACTTGCAAACTGCTAAGCGCTGACGAAACTGTTCGTCGTATCTAAGCCAAGCTTGTCCCCCATACACCCTATACGCTTCGTGGATGGAGTCCATGTAGCAAAACAAACCTGTGCATTGCTCCGGGTTTGTTTCACCAATCACCCCAGCCAAGATCGCAAAGGCTTGCAGCCAGTTCGAGAAAGTCCGAGGGATGAGGCGGTCCCGCTTCGTCTGCTCGTCTTCCTTCTTATGATCATTCAGCTTGGAAACTTCATCAAGATTACATTTCTCTAGGGGGAGCAGGGAGAATATTTCAACAAACTCGCCCTTACCTATCTTATCCCTCACTTCTTGCATTAGGTGCGCACCGACGGGGCCCTCGTAGCAAGCAAAAAAAAAAATATATATATGTCCCCCTGGCAGCGTCCGATAATCGGACCGTGTCTTTCCTTTTCCACCTGTATCTTTTTGGGATGTGTCCGCGGCCGGGACGGACAACCCCATGACAGCCGGTGTGGCGGGCAACGTTGGTTCCCAACGACCACAGCAGATGTCACACCTACTTCTTTACTGACTTGGGGAACACCCGGGACCTGTGCCGCACCAGAAGCTGTGGACGCATAAGCACCCCATACCTGTGTCAGGGGGAGGGGGCCTGTCAATGAACTTGCCTCCACCACTTTTAGCATATCCTTCAGCTCTCCCACCAGTTGGGAAAGTATAAGGGACTCCCTCTGAGGTGTGTGCAAATTTCCCACCCCTTCCACCCCCCCAACTGAATCTCCCCCCACTATAGTGTGTTGCATTTGAGTGTCGTGCGCTGATTGTGAGATAGTAAAAGGGTAAATATGAGACTCACCACCGGACAAGCCCCTGACCTGCAGAACTGCCGTGGGTAGTGGAACAGGAGAAGCCCTCGGAGACTGCGAGCACAGCAACGGGCTGACATCGGATGATCCTCCCCTGCGGTGCCGGACCTGTGGGAACTGTGGACCTGGCTGAAGACTCCCTTGATGAGCGCTGCCTGGACCGACTCGTGCCAGCAACTTCTCCTCTTCTTCTTGAGTTGCTGCGCTGTCGTTGGGTTACTGGACCTGTAGAAAGGCAGCTGGCCTGTTTCTCCTCTTTGTCCCCTGCGCACTGCTGCTCTGCATGTCACCTCTGCTTCCACCCCTCTGTAGAGTAGGGGAATCCTCGCCTGATGAATCCTCTTCAGCATGATGCCTGCTGCTGCCAGGCTGTGGGGACCCTGCACTACTATAACCACGGGCTTCCCTGGCATCCCCATACCGAGAGGCCACGTGGTGGGATAATGCCTGCCTAGCTGCTGCTCTCCTGTCATAGTGAGAGGCAGCTGATACTAATGCAGGGGGAGAAGGAGACTGCACATGAGGCCTGCTCACCATGCATCTCTGTCTTCTCCTCTCCCTGCTAGCAGGCAGGCTGGAGTGGGGGGAATAACCATGATTTTACCCTGCTGCATCATGGCTAAAGTGGGCTGGGGGTCTGGAGGCCCTAGCTCTAATGGGCCTAATAGGGGCATTAGTTAAAGCTGGTGTGAGGCTGGACACAGTGTGTGCAAGGTGTAACAGCTCACCCACTCTATCTATCAGCCAATCTGGACCATGGATGGAAGCAGCAGTCCTGTGCTGGGCCAGGAGGGCTTCCATATCAGCAGGTAAGGAACTTGTCATTTTACTTTAAACAGGAAATCATTCCTGTAAATCCTGCAATATATAGCCTAAGGCCATCCCCTCTATCCACTCATTGCCACCACCCTGCCGTGCCCTTATTGGGCTCTTGGCTTAACTGACAGGTGAGGGAAATGACAGGAAACCTTTGTCATGATGGCCTTACATATATTGCATTATTCCAGGCCAGGACTATACTTTTGTCCATGTCCGTGTCTGTGTCTGTGTCTGTGGTTTCTCCTGCTTATGACATCACCTTGTGGCTTGATTTGCAGCATAGGGTCGCCACCTTTTCTTCCCAGAAAAAATACCGGCCTTGGTACTGTCTCCATAGACTTAACATTGGCCTGGTGCCAAATTTTTGTTACCGGCCTGCCGGTTAAAATACCGGCCAGGTGGCGACCCTTATTTGCAAAGTACACATTTTTCATTAAAGATGAGTTCATTTTGATATCGAGGCACAGGTGATGTCATAGACATAAGACACCACAGACATTTGTATCCAATTCTACAAACACAATCACATTTTAGTCCCTTCAAAGGGACTGACTCACCTGAATATTGCTTTTACTGTGCATGTAGATCATAAACAAATGATCTATACATTGTATTCGCAAAACTGAAAGCAAATGCCTAATTTAGGAGAAATATGTGTTTTCAATGTGTCAGTGGTCAGTCTCCTACTTATGACATCATGTGGCACGGTATGCAAATGAACTGCTTTTCAATGGGAAATGTGTAATTTGCCTATCGTGCAGCAGGTGATGTCATCAGCAGGAGACTGCCACAGAAACATTTAAAATATGTTTTTCTCCTAATTTAGATATTTGCTTGTAGTTTTCAATAATTTTTTTCAAGTTTCAAGCATTATTTTATGCTCTACATTCACAGTAAAAACAATGTGCCTTGAATTACATAAAAATCTTGTTTGTGAAACAATGCAGACATGAAAGGGTTACAGTGCTATGCGCCGTGAAACGGGCTGCTTGATTAATAAACAGCAGGGAATGTATCATCTGCACCCAACTCCCATGTTTTCTACACAGGACTCTATATTTAGTTGTGTTTGCAGTGTGCGAGAGTCTCCGCATCTCAGCCAGACGCTACAGCTGTCTGGTAATAAGTGTGTTCTATCCACAGCAGCTGTATATATGTGTACACACAGACAGACCTTTAATCACCCAAGTCCATTGTTATAGATGGGATGACTGTGCCCGGGCAGGTCATAGACCGGGGACGGCAGCAGAGCGATAGTGAGTATGTGACTTGTCGGGCGGGGGGCGGGGGGGGGGGGGGGAGATAAGGAGACAGACACAATAAGCCTCACCTGTGAGTAAAAGCAGAGTCACTAGGTGGCGGACCAAGGGAACAGGTGAGAGACTGAAAAAAGAGACATTCTAAATTTAAAGGGGAAAGGTGACAGATTTGTCAAACTTAAGGCAGTGGTGTATATTGGTTTCGGGCTGTCCTAAGCAGACTATATTTGGGCGACCCCCCCCCCACACACACACATTGTACACCTATTACATGTCTCATGTCATACCAGGACATGCCCTATCATCCACAATGCATACCCATTACATGCCCCATCATTCCAGGACATGCCCCATCCCCACACTGCACACCCATTACATGTATCATATCACACCAGGACATGCCCCATCCCCACATTACATGCCCCATTACCCATTGCATGCCCCATTATCTATTACATGTCCCATTACCCACACCATATGCCTCATCTTCCCCATTACATGCCTCATCACCATCATTACATGTCCCATCACCCCAGGACTTACCACTAGTGTCAGGCAGCATTGTCTCTGTGCGTTGCACAAGTACACAGATAACCTATCATGCCGTCTGTTGGGCTCCCTGTGCAGTTTGACCGGCGATTTTTGACAGTTCATGAGTCCCCTTCCGCATTGCGTGTCAATGTCACATATACACTTGCACATGTGACGTCGACACTAGTGTTGAACGAACCCGCACTGTTCGGGTTCGTACCGAACATTACAGTTTTTGGACCCCGGACCCGAACACGGACATTCCACTGTATGTTTGTGTTGGAGTTCAGTGTTCAGCGATTACATTGTATGTAATGCTATTGGCTTTCTATAAACCGAAATAGAGTCCCCATTCATAAGAATTTCTTATGAATGGGGACTCTATTTCGGTTTATAGAAAGCCAATAGCATTACATGTATTCTATAAGCCCAAAGTCTATAAATCAAAAGACATTCGGTTTATATACTTGTGGTTTATAGAATAGCAATAGCATTATATGTATTCCATAAACCAAAAGTCTATAAACCGAATGCTATTGGCTTTCTATAAACCAAAATAGAGTCCCCATTCTTAAGAATTTCTTATGAATGGGGACTCTATTTCGGTTTATAGAAAGCCTTTATAGAATGTCTTTTGGTTTATAGACTTTCGGTTTATGGAATACATATAATGCTATTGCTATTCTATGAACCGAAATAGAGTCCCCATTCATAAGAATAGGTCAATTGACCTATTCATATGAATGGGGACTCTATTTTGGTTTATAGAATAGCAATAGCATTACATGTATTACATCTGAGAGTCAAATAGAACAGCGCACTTTGAAAAATTCTAATAGTTTTGGGTGGTAAATAGTACATTTGCATCTTGCGGTGCACTTCATATCTGAGAGTCAAATAGAACAGTCCAATACTGTGCTTACAGCGCACTTTGAAAAATTCTGGCTACCTCCTCCTTCTCCTCCTCCTCCAGCGCCGCTTCCACCTACACCACCACGGTCACCGCCTCCTCAACCTATGGGTCACTTAGTATAAACTGAAAGAGAATATCCTGCACTCCAACCCTCTCTCAAATGGATAATTCTGTTGATCCTCCTGGCAGCCATGCTTTAGATTTAGATTTATGTTCTTCCAAAACTAAAATCAAAGATTCCATCTATTGCTATTTTATGGCTCAGCTGTATTTTTAATTTGTATGTATTTTATGTTATTTGAAGTTATTTCCCTATCCATATTTGTTTGCAGGGCACTTGTCCTACTCTTACCCCCATTTTACTTCCTTTTGCAGCCCTCTAGCCCTTTCCAGGACTTTTTTAGAGGCATTTTAGTGGCCAAAAGTTCATGTCCCCATTGACTTAAATGGGGCTCAAGTTCGGGTCAAAATCGAGCCGGAACCCGGACTTTTTTCCGAAGTTCGCCGAACCCGCACATCCAGGTGTCCACTCAACTCTAGTCGACACTCAACGCAAACGTTTTCATCCGCTTTCTGAAGAAATTACAGCTCCCCCGGGAACCACTTCTGCATCTCATAGAAAAAATGAGCAGACTGGATGGACTGACTGGTTCTTATCTGCCGACACATTGTATGTTCCATGTTCCATAATGTTTCATGCATTATCTCGGGCTCAGTATCTGACCGTGCCGTCAATCCAGCGGAGAGCCTTTATCGATTGTCCTGTCGGAGCCATTGGTGGGCAAGCTGATTCCACGTCTCACTTCTGGGAAGATGATATTAAATCTATGCCAAGCATGGATGTAGCGGCCTAGCAATATAACCCACATATGCTTTCACAAAATGAATTATTTAAATTGTGATAACTTTCTACACAATGATATTTTCTATCTTTGTTCTGTTTTCTGCCTTTTGAGCTACTTTGACCAGAAGACCTTTCAAGCTGTTTTGCACATTTGAATCATTGAAGAATTTTAAAGCAAGATTCATTTAACCCATCACCAAGTGACCCATCACCAAGTTACCCATCACCAAGTTACAAATATAAGGATACTTTTATTTACCCTTTCATCACTGTGGTGACTCTATTTATTGAAAAGCGCTTCTATATTTGTTTAATTTTTATTTTGTACTTAAAGGTGTATTTTAGAGGGTACACTGAGAAGTGAGCAGCAGTAATTTCCTGTATATATATATATATATATACAAATTGAGTATTGAGATTATACGTCTTTCTGCACCTCACTTTTTTGTTTTCAAATATATACAATGGGGGATGGGACGGTTCTTCATTGCAGAGAGTTAGTTAGTATTAGGGCTTAGTGTTATTATTAGGGCTTAGTGTTAGGGTTTGTGTTAGTATTAGGGCTTAGTGTTAGGGTTAGTGTTAGTATTAGGGCTTAGTGTTAGGGTTAGTGTTAGTATTAGGGCTTAGTGTTAGGGTTAGTGTTAGTATTAGGGCTTAGTGTTAGGGTTAGTGTTAGTATTAGGGCTTAGTGTTAGGGTTAGTGTTAGTATTAGGGCTTAGTGTTAGGGCTTAGTGTTATTATTAGGGCTTAGTGTTAGGGTTAGTGTTAGTATTAGGGCTTAGTGTTAGTGTTAGTATTAGGGCTTAGTGTTAGGGTTAGTGTTAGTATTAGGGCTTAGTGTTAGGGTTAGTGTTAGTATTAGGGCTTAGTGTTAGGGTTTGTGTTAGTATTAGGGCTTAGTGTTAGGGTTAGTGTTAGTATTAGGGCTTAGTGTTAGGGTTAGTGTTAGTATTAGGGCTTAGTGTTAGGGTTAGTGTTAGTATTAGGGCTTAGTGTTAGGGTTTGTGTTAGTATTAGGGCTTAGTGTTAGGGTTTGTGTTAGTATTAGGGCTTAGTGTTAGGGTTAGTGTTAGTATTAGGGCTTAGTGTTAGGGTTAGTGTTAGTATTAGGGCTTAGTGTTAGGGTTAGTGTTAGTATTAGGGCTTAGTGTTAGGGTTAGTGTTAGTATTAGGGCTTAGTGTTAGGGTTAGTATTAGGGCTTAGGGTTAGTATTAGGGCTTAGTGTTAGTGTTAGTATTAGGGCTTAGGGTTAGTATTAGGGCTTAGTGTTAGGGTTAGTATTAGGGTTTAGGATTAGGGTTAGTATTAGGGCTTAGGGTTAGGGTTAGTATTAGTGCTTAGGGTTAGGGTTAGTATTAGGGTTTAGGGTTAGGGTTAGTATTAGGGCTTAGGGTTAGTATTAGCGTTTAGGGTTCGTGTTAGTATTAGGGCTTAGGGTTAGTATTAGGGTTAGGGTTAGTGTTAGTATTAGGGTTAGTATTAGGGCTTAGGGTTAGGGTTAGTGTTAGTATTAGGGCTTAGTGTTAGGGTTAGTATTAGGGTTTAGGATTAGGGTTAGTATTAGGGCTTAGGGTTAGTATTAGGGCTTAGGGTTAGTATTAGGGTTTAGGGTTAGTGTAAGTATTAGGGCTTAGGGTTAGTATTAGGGCTTAGTGTTAGTGTTAGTATTAGGGCTTAGGGTTAGTGTTAGTGTTAGAATAAGGGCTTAGGGTTAGTGTTAGTGTTAGTATTAGGGCTTAGTGTTAGGGTTAGTATTAGGTTAGTATTAGGGTTTAGGATAAGGGTTAGTATTAGGGCTTAGGCTTAGGGTTAGTATTAGGGCTTAGGGTTACATAGAAACATAGAAACATAGAATGTGTCGGCAGATAAAAACCATACGGTCCATCTAGTCTGCCCAATTTTTTTTTTTGAGTACTTTTATTAGTCCCCCGTTCCCGGTCTTATAGCTAGGATAGCCTTGTGTCTATCCCACGCATGCTTAAAATCCTTGACTGTGTTTACCTCTACCACTTCTGCTGGCAGGCTATTCCATACATCCACTACCCTCTCAGTAAAGTAATACTTCCTGATATTACTTTTAAATCGTTGCCCCTCTAATTTAAGACTATGTCCTCTAGTTGTGGTAGTTTTTCTTCTTTTAAATATACTCTCTTCCTTTACTGTGTTGATTCCCTTTATGTATTTAAATGTTTCTATCATATCCCCCCTGTTACGTCTTTCCTCCAAGCTATACATGTTAAGATGCTTTAACCTTTCCTGGTAAGTTTTATCCTTCAACCCATGAACCAGTTTAGTAGCCCTTCTCTGAACTCTCTCCAAAGTATCAATATCCTTCTGGAGATACGGTCTCCAGTACTGCGTACAATACTCCAAGTGAGGTCTCACCAGTGCTCTGTACAATGGCATGAGCACTTCCCTCTTCCTACTGCTAATACCTCTCCCTATGCAACCAAGCATTCTGCTAGCATTTCCTGCTGCTCTATTGCATTGCCTACCTACCTACCTTCAAGTCCTCTGAAATTATTACTCCTAAATCCCTTTCCTCAGATGTTGAGGTTAGGACTGTACCAAATAGTCTATATTCTGCTTTTGGGTTTTTACGCCCAAGGTGCATAATCTTGCACTTGTCCACATTAAATGCCAGTTGCCACTGCTCTGACCATTTTTCTAGTTTAGCTAAATAATTTGCCATTTGGCTTATCCCTCCATGAATATCAACCCTGCTGCAAATCTTTGTATCATCAGCAAAAAGACATACTTTGCCAACAAGACCTTCTGCAATATCGCTAATAAAAATATTAAAGAGAATGGGTCCAAGAACAGATCCCTGAGGTACCCCACTAGTAACAAGACCTTGCATTGAATATACCCCATTGACTACAACCCTCTGTTGCCTGTCACTCAGCCATTGTCTAATCCATTCAACAATATTGAAATCCAAACTCAAAGATTTCAGTTTATTGATAAGCCTTCTATGTGCGACAGTGTCAAAAGCCTTACTGAAATCTAGGTAAGCAATGTCTACTGCACCACCCTGATCTATTATTTTAGTTACCCAATCAAAAAAATCAATAAGATTAGTTTGGCATGATCTCCCTGAAGTAAACCCATGCTGTCTCTGATCTTGAAATCCAAGCGACTTTAGATGTTCAACAATCCTATTCTTTAACAAGGTTTCCATTATTTTCCCCACTACTGAAGTAAGACTTACTGGTCTATAGTTGCCCCCCTCCTCCTTACTACCTTTCTTGTGAATGGGCACAACATTAGCTAATTTCCAATCTTCTGGAACTACTCCCGTTAACAATGATTGGTTAAATAAATCTGTTAACGGTTTTGCTAGTACACCACTAAGTTCTTTTAATAACTTTGGATGTATCCCATCAGGTCCCATCGACTTATTTGTTGATGGTTAGTATTAGGGCTTAGGGTTAGTGTTAGTATTAGGGTTTAGGGTTAGTATTAGGGTTAGTATAAGGGCTTAGGGTTAGTAGTAGGGCTTAGGGTTACGGTTAGTATTAGGGCTTAGGGTTTAGTGTTAGTATTAGGGCTTAGGGTTAGTAGTAGGGCTTAGGGTTAGGGTTAGTATTAGGGCTTAGTGTTAGGGTTAGTATTAGTGCTTAGGGTTAGTATTAGGGCTTAGGGTTATCCCTTTCCCCCATAGTACAGGTTATTTTGCCTCACAGAACATGCCACAATCTCACTTTGGCCACAGCCAATTTGCCCATTATGACACAATTAGCCTGCCCATTAATATGCCACAGCCAGGCATTCAGATTGCCAATTAATCTGCCACAGCCTTTTCCCCATTAATATGCAACTATTAGCCTGCCCATTAATATGCCATAGCCAGATTGCAAATGTTCCCATTAACCTGACAGTTATTTTGCCCATTTGCCAGTCATATTTTGCCCATTTGCCAGTTATTTTGCCCATATTTTGCCAGTTATTTTGCCCATTTGCCAGTGTTATTCTGCCCGTTTGCCAGTTATTTGTCCATGTTATTTTTCCCATTTGCCAGTGCTATTTTTCCCATTTGCCAGTGTTTTTTGCCCATTTGCCAGTGTTATTTGCCAGTCTTATTTTGCCTGTGTTATTTTGCCAATTTGCAAATGTTATTTACCCATTTGCAAATGTTATTTGCCCATTTGCCAGTGTTATTTGCCCATTTGACCGTTAAGTGCCAATTTTCCCGTTATGTGGCCATTTTCCAGTGTTATTTGCCCATTTGCTAGTGTTGTTTGCCCATTTGCCAGTGTTGTATGCCCATTTGCCAGTTATGTGCCTGTTATTTGCCCATTTTCCAGCTTTATTTGCCCATTTGCCAGCATTATGTGCCCATTTGCCAGTGTTATGTGCCCATTTGCCAGTGTTATGTGCCCATTTGCCAGCTTTATTTGCCCATTTGCCAGGGTTATTTGCCCATTTGCCAGCGTTACTTGCCCATTTGCCAGTGTTATGTGACCATTTGCCAGTGTTATTTGCCCATTTGCCACTTATGTGGCCCTTATGTGCCCAGTTGCCACTTATGAGCTGATTTGCCACTTATGTGCCCCTTATGTGCCCCTTTGCCCATAATGTGCCCATTTGCCCCTTATGTGCCCATCCCCCCCCCCCCGTACTTACCTGGATGCTGCTTGGCGTCTCCGCAGAAAAGATTCCTGCACGCACAAAATGCCGGGTCCGCATCCGATGGATACAGATCTCCCGGCCGCTGCCCGATTATGGCTGTCTCTGTGTGAGACAGTCACACAGGCAGCGGGGGCCCACGAGGCAGCTGCTTTGGGCCCCAAGAATGAATGGGCCCTGGGCAGCTCCCCGTTGGCCCACCCTTTTTTTTTTACATTTTTTTATTTTTTATTTTGTGCAGGGGTCGCAGGGCGGCCGGGCCCCTGGAGTGATGGTCCCGGTCACAGCTGCGACCCCTGTACCAGTTATAGGTACGCCACTGCTCAAGGGTTATTTATTTGGGTCACAGGCATATGCTGGCCAGTCGCCCTGGGGGGCCAGTATATATCTATATTGGGGCCCATGGGGACCTGTGGCCCTGAGGGGATACTATTTATCTATATTGGGGTGCTGGCAGGCCAGTATTCATTATTTATTAGGGCTGCAGACATATGATGGCATGTGGCCCGGGTAAGGGGGGGCTGTATTTATTTAAATTGGAGTCCTGGGGAGGGCGATATTAATTATTTATGAGGGCCGCAGACATATTTAATTATTACAGTGCAGTAGGGGGTATACAATAATTGTTTATGTTTAATGACCACCGACACAACGCCACTTTTTTTAAATTAAACTGTCCAAGCTTGAGGGCGCTGACCCCGGGGCGTAAGCAATAAGCAATCATTTTTATTTTTGGTGGGAGAGAGATGGAGGGGAACTTTTTTTTTTTTTACATACAAGTATCACTGATGTCTTTAGGGGAGAGCTAAGCCTTTCCATGCAGATCAAATGTTCTAATTCTGATTATTAGTCTTATTTGAGCCTTCTCGATTACTGCTATAACATCAGCTTTGTCTTTTCAAATAAATAATATTTTACCAGTAAATTTAAAAGATGTGTTTTCATTTAAGGATTCTCGACTCTCCTGGTCATCTGTATACCCAGTTACTTTTTGCATTACTGTATCATTGCCCTTCATTTCATTTATTGTACTATGTATTCATTTCCAAAGATCCCAAATCCAAACTTATAACACACCAGAAAAGAAGAGAAGAAAAAAAAAACTACTTCCTCTTTGTTTAATTAATTGTTTTTATATTTAGCTGGAGTTTTTAAAAGTAAAGAAGACTACAAACTATAGAAGAAAATAAAACAACAAAGATACACAAGACTACAGAACACTAGGCAAACACAGGTCAATTAATATCATCTTAAATACAATACTTAAACAATAAAAAATATAAATTGGAGCAGATCAGACCTTAAATTGTATCTAGTTCAAATTATTATTATTCATCTTTCTATATAATCTATAAAGCACCACCATCTATTAAGTTATAATTGATATATGCTGTACACTCATTTTATGAGTGAGTAATTAATTTCTTATACCTCTTCCCCCATTATAAAGGGTATTTGAAGACCTCCTTCAGTGAAAGGACATCCAGTAGTGTATCTTCCAAAAGGCAAACAAGGCACTCGCCTAGGGCAGCACTTTGCCAGAGGGTGTTAAAGCTCCCAAGCTCCCCCATGGTTCAGCAAGCTTTAGCTCCTTCCAATTAATCGGGGTGATGGGGGCATGTAATGGACATGGTAGGGGTATGAGGGTGATGGTGGCATGTAGGTTTGTAGGGCAGGCCGGGAAAAAATTGGCTTCAGGCCAATGTTAAGTCTATGGAGACAGTACCAAGGCCGGTATTTTTCTGAAGAAAAGGTGGCAACCCTAGTGGCATGTAATGGGGGTGATGGGGCATTTAGTGTGTATGCAATGTGGGTGATGGGAGCATGTAATGGGGTGATTGGGCATTAAATGTGTGTGCAATGTGGGTGATGGGGCATGTAGTAGGTGTGCAACATTGGTGGGAGGTGCCCGAAGGCAGCACGAAACCAAGATACACCACTGTATACATCTGTCATGGATGAATAGCAGGCTTCCTTTTGGCACTTCATCCTTCAGTTTGGTGCCAGCCACAAACGTAGCATGTCTTGTGTCCTACGCTGTTTGGATTTTTCTAATGGGAAGGCATAAAAAAAAAAAAAATGCCTGATTAAAATAATTTCTATATCCGTGCTAGCAGTTTGGCTAGCCCAATGTACAGGCATCAAAAGCACCATCTGTAGGACATATTCAATCCTCAGCACCAAACAGTACCCACAGCACTTGCCATGCACTTATATTGCACCCACAGCACTTGGCTTACACTCGTAGTGTACCCACATGACTTAGCATGCCACAGTGTCAATTTGCCCCACAGATAGGGCAATAGCCCAAAATAGTGTTTTCTGTTTTATAACCATTTTCACCTCTTGACCCGAACCCTAAATTTAACCCGAACCCTAACTCTTATGCTAACCCTTAATTTATTCTAATATTAATACCTTATGCTAAATTAGTTGTAACCCTAACCATTATTCTAACCCTAACCCTAGATTTTAGATAATTAAGTAATTTTTTTGTTTCATTGCAATGTTGCTCACTGCCTTTAGGGGCAGTTTAGCAACAGCATTAGAGAGACAGAAGGGAACTTCTGATGCTCCACCCACAAGAGGGCAGCAGCCATATTGGAAGAGCATGCTGATCTCCAATATGGCGCCCATGAATCGCACCATGGAGCGATCGTGGGTGCCCCAGGAGAAAAACTTCGGTGCTGTCAAATGCCTCAACATCGAGGCAATAGAGCAGCACAGCCAGAGTGTTTTTTGTGATGTTTGATTGCGAAAAACCAATAATTCCACCGCAGGATGTGCCAGGCGCTTCCTTTGTCGCAAAAGGGTTCAACCATCCTACCACCTTTCCCAATCCTCCCCTTGCTGGCTCAATTTTCTAAATACTTTTATAAGTCCCCAGTTCCCTATCTGGGATAGCCTTATACCTATCCCATGCATGCTTAAACTCCTTCACTATATTTACCTCTACCACTTCCGCTGGAAGACTATTCCATGCATCTCAATAAAGTAATACTTTCATTAGTCCCTGGCCTTATCTTATATCTAGGATAGCCTTATACCTATCCCATGCATGCTTAAACTCCTTCACTGTATTAACCTCTCCCACTTCTACTGGAAGACTATTCCATACATCCACTACCCTCTCAGTAAAGTAATACTTTCATTAGTCCCTGGCCTTATCTTATATCTAGTATAGCCTTATACCTATCCCATGCATGCTTAAACTTCTTCACTGTATTAACCTCTACCACTTCCGCTGGAAGACTATTCCATGCATCCACTACCCTCTCAGTAAAGTAATACTTTGATTAGTCCCTGGCCTTATCTTATATCTAGGATAGCCATATACCTATCCCATTAATGCTTAAACTCCTTCACTGTATTAACCTCTCCCACTTCTACTGGAAGACTATTCCATACATCCACTACCCTCTCAGTAAAGTAATACTTTCATTAGTCCCTGGCCTTATCTTATATCTAGTATAGCCTTATACCTATCCCATGCATGCTTAAACTTCTTCACTGTATTAACCTCTACCACTTCCGCTGGAAGACTATTCCATACATCCACTACCCTCTCAGTAAAGTAATACTTTCATTAGTCCCTGACCTTATCTTATATCTAGGATAGCCTTATACCTATCCCACGGATGCTTAAACTCCTTCACTCTGTTTACCTCTACCACTTCTACTGGAAGACTATTCCATGCATCCACTACCCTCTCAGTAAAGTAATACTTTCATTAGTCCCTGGCCTTATCTTATATCTAGGATAGCCTTGTGCCTACCCCACACATGCTTAAACTCCTTCACTGTGTTTACCTCTACCACTTCTGCTGGAAGGCTATTCCATACATCCACTACCCTCTCAGTAAAGTAATACTTCCTGATATCACTTTTAAATCGTTGCCCCTCTAATTTTAGAATTTTAATGTCCTCTTGTTGTGGAGATAATGCTTGATCACTTTTTATTCTCTACATTGGCAGTATAAAGAAAGTTTGTATGACAGGGTCCCTTTAAGCAATTTCCAGGATTAGGCCACCTCTCCAAGCACAGTGGGTATACGTTAGATCTCCCAGCATGCTCGCCTAACTCCTGGCATTCTGGGAGATGTAGTCCACCACAGATGTTCTCTATGTCTCAGATTCTTGACTCATAACCACCTGATAGGTTTCCCCAATGTGCCTCACTACTGACCCATCTGTGACCCATCGAGGAATGTGATAAGCCTGTACTTCACAAGGGTCACCCTAAGGTCAGCATATCCTTTGTGACAAGTACAGGGTTATAGGGACACGTCAGTCCACGGTCTGACTAATCACATTATGTATTGGAAATGGAAAGTGGGAATTCACCTTACTGTCTAATATACTTTCCAGAGCCCAGATTTCAGTTTATTCAGATTGCTGCAGCCAGATAAAAACTTAGTAGGTTTATTTAGCAGAGAGATAAATAGTTAATTAAAAAACACGTTGCCACCAGAGCAGTGTTTATGCTGTAAATGTAGAGTATAAAAAAAATATATCAAATAGGATCTATACAAGGCATTCCTCCCAACACTTCAAGAGGCTAAAGGAGAACAATTTCTCTTTTTGTGGGAGTGGCTTTAAGAGAGGCTGTGGGCGGAGCATCACCGGAATATTTTCTGTGACTTTATGGCAAACGGATAACTATTGTTGTCATTTGGTAACTCGTTGAGATGATGAATAAAGTATTTTAGTTATACAAATTAATATATGAAACACATGTACTGCCATTTAAACTATCTTTATTGTGAATTCGCCAGATATTTTGAGGGACAATAGAGGAGAAAAGAGGGTTTTGGGTGCAAAATAGGGACTGTCCCTCCGGAATAGGGACACTTGGGAAGTATGCAACAGAATCACAAGCCAATGTCTACATTTGGAGACAGTTTTATTTGACATCACCTGTGGCTTGCTATGGAAAGGAACAGCTTTTTCAGTGGGACATGGGTAATTTGCATACCAAGTCACAGGTGATGTCACAGATTCACAGTATAAGCAATGAAAACAATGCAGAAGCAGAAAATATATTGCAAACGCTAATGCGCAAACTATGGAATGTGTACAGTTCTCAGGGATCTTGGTTCAATTTAACCTTTCTATCTTATAAAATAAGTACCGTTACATATGATAACAGCAATATTCCCTGGGTGTAACATTTATATCCCCTGGAATGTTTCAATATATCCTTCCTGGAAGAATACTGTTATTTTTACTGTCATTTTTGTTCATTTCTCTATGTCTAACTCTTTGTTCTATTTTTCTAATTCTTTGCCAGCCTCGCCAAGCTGAACTATCAACCTCCTCTCCACTTGTATTTTCTCCATGTCTAGCTCTTTAATCTTTCCTGCCAATCCCCTAGGTGTATCGTCAGTGACTATATCTCCCCCAGGATGCGGGTCTCAGTGGAGAGACTTTGCAAAGTGAGGCTGAATGGGCTGTAGCTTCTAGAATACTGTGACCAAAGCCAGGGCAGTCCTCTACCCACTGGAGAGGGAGGCAGGTATCGACCCCTCTGCCTCCAAGTAATACGCTCAATGCTGACAGATCCGAGGACTCTGGACACACACCAGAATAGGAGTGGAACAGGAATGAACATATATTTGAAAACAGCACAGATATTTATACAAGGACAGTGTGACAACAACTGAGGGGGAGGCACAGGGGAAGCTAATTAACACATGGTAAGCCTCAAATAATAGAGAGACGCATTTATAACAGGTAATTAGATTAGACAGTAGGATATAACATAACCACACCTTTAAATACAGACATGTAATGAACACAACATAACAGTAGGACAGGGGAAATCCTGCCTCACACCTTCCAGGATACAAAGGTGTCAAGTTCAGATACAGAATACACTTAATTAAAGTAATGTGTTAATTTAAGGACATCACTGTACAACAGGACACTGTATGACTTACATAAAGACGATGGGTAAGGTGACATAATGACAGGGGTTTGCAGGATGGGATACAACCTGGGGGAAACACAGTGACTGGGACAAAGACTTGGATCCCAGGGTACACATCCACAGCCATTTTTTTTTTTTTTTTTTTTACATGATACATATAACTCTTACCAGCTCCCCTGCAGAATGCAGAATACAAGTGTGTTCAGGGGAAAACAGTGAATAAATTAAGGAGAGGACCCCATACCAAATCAGTTGACTGGCTTCCCTCTAAACACATATTAATCATACGTTCTACTGGGCAGCATGTGCAAGTTATATGTGTCCCTCAAAAAAAAAAAGTGTGATCGTACAGCTGTATGGACTGAATCAAAAGTAGGAGGAGTTAAGGTCAGATGTGTTCAATGCATCAAGTGGGATTAAGATGGATGACGGCCTCCAAGTATTAAAAGTGGTAAAGCATGTTTTGCTTGGAGTATGCCTTTAACGCACGTCCCTTTTCCCCTCTACACTCGTCAGGCCTGATTCACTCTTTCCTTCAACCAACCAATATCTCTTTCACTTCCTACAATAACACTCTATTTTCACGTGACTTATCCATTCCCCTACTGGCAACTCTTCTCTCTGGACCTGTCTTCCTATTTTCAGCTTGCTCCTTATCTGAACTCAGCTTGCAGCGATGTGGTTGCGGGAGGAAACCATTTACAGGAAGTCGACCCGGGCACAGAGAGGAATGTCAACGGGCTTTTCTTTAACTTTCTTTATTTATAGGCCGGACACAGATTCCTATTTTAAAAGTATTTTGCAACCCCCATCTTATTGTCGGTGGAAGAAGTTAATCATTATCCATTTCGATAAGAAATAGAATTAATAACCAAAGCCATATTTATATCATAGTTCCTGTAAGCCGCCAGGCTACAGGCTCACCAGAGATAAGTGCCCGTAAAAGGACACTAGTGTCCGTAGAAAGGTCTCTGAAGGTTCCATAGAACCTCATTAAATCCACCATGAAGAATGTTGATGCCTCTCCCTGATACTCACTATTCCCTCTCCCACAAAAAATGTTTTAATTAAAGAGGCAGAAGGTCAATGGCGATGCCATTTATTGAAGATGGTGTTTGACTGAGATGGCCACGCCACCATCCGTAATTCAGGATGGCAACTGGGGTGATATAAAATGCCCCGAGTGCTTAGCTTTGTCTGTTCACGTTACCAGAGCACAAACAGAGCATTTGGTTCTCTGGCGTTAGCGCGACTGTCTTCTAACGTGGTTCACAAGGAACAAAAGTGCAGCACTTTCGTTCCTGGGGACCACATTAGAGACGGACCACTCAGCCATTTTTAATGGTGGCTCATATGAGTGCGTATGAACGTACAGCCCCCTTCGAATGCCTAACAAACTCAGTCTTAATCCAGGGCTGACGAGTATAAGTTTAGAATGGACTCTCTCTTGCTTTGACTGAGCTCCGAGTGCGCTGCTTGGTCAACTCAGTCTGTCCGAGCACTGGCAGCATGAGCAAACTAAGCACCACACTTGAGCTACATTATTATTTCTCCCCACATCCTACAATAATTGTCCTGATTATAGGCTGCACCCCCCTAATTTAAATATTTAAATTAGGGGTGTGGTCTATAAAAGGGAGCCGCCTATAATCATGACAATATGGTAATTATCCAATCATCTTCATCCGTGCTCTGTTTAAGGATGCTAGTTTTTCATCAAATAACATACCAGCTTGCCATTGGCTTAACGTTGGCTTCAAGTCCATTTGTTACCGGTCTTCCTGTGAAATAACGGTTGGGTGCCAGCACTAGCTGCACAGATTAAGTAATCCTTTATACTCTCTCGTGGTCCAATAACGTTGTCCTATTTCAAGTATGTGCATTTAAATCCTTGGATGACTTCACCAATGAGGAAAAGGGTTACAGCATGTTGGGTCAGATCTTCATATAACCCGCCCAAGGAAGATCTGACCCAAGATTCTAAACAAAATGTCCGCTCCCTGATAGAGCTCTACAGGCTCAATAAAGTACTTTATTGATATTCCTTCATTTTAAAACAATCTGTTTTAGAGTGCGGAGCTGTGACTTAACACTATGTTTTATGAGGGTTTTTGGTCTTTTGCCAGGCTTACAGCAGTACTTAGACCTCATGCCCTTTCATCTCCCAGTAATACGTTCCCCCTCTGTGAGTATATTAGCAGATGTGGCCCTGAGGATGGGGTGTGACAAGGTGAGTCGTCTTGTTTGATGCTCCAACAAGCCTGAATTTATTTTGACAGATTCATTAAGTGCCGCCTAAGGCCGATATGTCTTATGTAACAATTATTTATTATTAGCAAGGTCTAAACTATGTACAAATAATCCTAAAATGATTAACAAAGAATTAAAGGAGATTCTTTCCATTAGTGTAATGTGTCCATTTCACTGCGTCTATGAGTTTGCTATTTCGTTTTCCTGTAATTGTTTTACATGATGCAATATGCCCACTGCACCCAATTAAAAATTACATTAAACAGACATTTGTTAGACTTGTTTTCTTCAGTCTTATTGCAAAAGTAAACAGTGCTTAACGGAGTAAATCTGACATGTACCTTTGCAGATATATGCAGGTTTACTTTGAGCTCTGCTTCTCAGCTGAGGCAGAGCTCATCGGGATGATGGTGGACTCCCCGCACATCTGATCAGTGTCTGTTGGGTCTGGTCATCTCTCTCGGCTAATCCAAAGAGAGACCTTAATTTTCACATGCCCATCACCAGGGCCTCTTTAAGACCCTAGTGGGCTCTGGGAAAAGTGTTTCCCAATTGGCCCGATCTTTTACCCAATTTTTATAATACTAGAAAAAAAAACTGCTGAAAAAAATTTAATTTCCTTTATGGCATCTCTGTCCCCAAACAGCTTGCTAGTGCCATCTCTGTCCCCAAACAGCTGGCTAGTGCCATCTCTGTCCCCAAACAGCTGGCTAGTGCCATCTCCGTCCCCAAACAGCTGGCTAGTGCCATCTCCGTCCCCAAACAGCTGGCTAGTGCCATCTCTGTCCCCACATAGCTTGCCAGTGCAATCTATGTCCCCAAACTCAGGCCTCAGGTCAGCGCTGCTGCACACTTCCTGCACATAGTGATTGCTCATCTTGTTACCAATGCTCATCATGAAGCATCATGGCTGCCAGTCCAAGGATAAATGATCAAGTACATACTAGGGCCAATAACTTTTTTTCAATTGTGCTTCTATGTTAAAATGGGATTGTTCTTCACGGCCGCTTCATCGCGGGAGTTCAAGAGCCTGACAGTTCATCTCCGTCGATGCAGAATAGTATTAGGGGGTGCAGGTTAGTTCTAGGGCTAATTTTGGGTTCATATTAGGGTGTTAGGGTTAGTATTAGGGCTTTAAGGTTAGTAATATGGTATTAGGGTTAAGGTTTGGTTTTAGGGCTAGTTTTAGGGTTGTTATTAGGACGTTAGGGTTGGTATTAGGGTTATAGGTTGGTTTTAGGGCTAGTTTTAGGATTGTTATTAGGGTAATAGGATATTAGGGTTATGGGCTAGTTTTAGGATTGTTTTTAGGATGTTAGGGTATTAGGGTTATAAGTTGGTTTTAGGGCTAGTTTTATGGTTGTTATTAGGGTAATAGGATATCAGGGTTATGGGTTAGTTTTAGGGTTAGTTTTAGGGTTGTTATTAGGGTAATAGGATATTAGGGTTATGGGTTAGTTTTAGGGCTAGTTTTAGGGTTGTTATTAGGACATTAGGGTATTAGGGTTATGGGCTAGTTTTAGGGTTGTTATTAGGACATTAGGGTATTAGGGTTATGGGTTAGTTTTAGGGCTAGTTTTAGGGTTGTTTTTAGGATGTTAGGGTATTCGGGTTATGGGTTAGTTTTAGGGATAGTTTAAGGGTTGTTTTTAGGATGTTAGGGTATTAGGGTTATGGGTTAGTTTTAGGGCTAGTTTTAGGGTTGTTATTAGGACATTAGGGTATTAGGGTATTAGGGTTATGGGTTAGTTTTAGGGTTGTTATTAGGACATTAGGGTATTAGGGTTATGGGTTAGTTTTAGGGTTATTTTTAGGGTTGTTTTTAGGATGTTAGGGTATTAGGGTTATGGGTTAGTTTTAGGGCTAGTTTTAGGGTTGTTATTAGGACATTAGGGTATTAGGGTATTAGGGTTATGGGTTAGTTTTAGGGCTAGTTTTAGGGTTGTTTTTAGGACATTAGGGTATTAGGGTATTAGGGTATTAGGGTTATGAATTAGTTTTAGGGATAGTTAGTTTTCTCTTTACATGTCTTTGATGTTGGACACTCTGATTGGATCGCTCCTGTGTGCTAGTCTTTGAGCTGGTCAGTATTACACTTGCCGTTGAGCTATGGAATGAAAGGATAAGTGAACTATAGTGACTAAAGTGCAATATAACAACTGCAGACTTACGGAGTAGCAATTTTTGTAAAACTTTAGAGATCAAAGACATTCTGCAAACAGCTAATTAAGTCAATGCAATTGGTATTGGGCTGTGCGAAGATTATTGTGTGTACATATTTTATTACAGAGCACTGTATTTATCTATTGTGCCTGTATGGTGTATTGTCATGTGTACTGTGTTTTTTTTATTGTTTTACCCTGCTAAATATGTATTTGTATTTTTAATCTTTGAGTGTATTCACACTGCAAGATCCTCTTTTTATATGCTCTTTTTTATATAAATGTATTTAAGGCATATTATTTTTTTCTTTTATTAAAAATTCTATGTATACTCCTGAGTAGTGTGAAGCGGACACCTGGATGTTCGGGTCGAACTTGACCCCGAACTTGACCCCGAACCCGAACCCCATTGAGGTTATGGCTTTCCATAAACCGAACTAGAGTCCCCATTCATAAGAAATTCTTATGAATGGGGACTCTAGTTCGGTTTATATAAAGCCAATAGTATTACATGTATTCCATAAGCTGAAAGTCTATAAACCGAACAACGTTCTGTTTATAGACTTTCTTTTTATAGAATAGCAAAAGCATTACATGTATTCTATAAAACGAAAGTCTATAAACCGAATGTCTTTCGGTTTATAGACTTTCGGGTTTATAGAATACATGTAATGCTATTGCTATTCTATAAAAAGAAAGTCTATAAACAGAATGTGCGGTTCGGGTTCGCTCAACACTACTCCTGAGTTTCACTGTATGTCCGTGTTGGAGTTCGAGGTTCGGCTATAAACCGAAAGTCTTTAAACCGAAAGTCATTCAGTTTATAGACTTTCGGTTTATAGAATAGCATAGAATTACATGTATTCTATAAACCGAAAGTTTATAAACCGAATGTCGTTCGGTTTATAGACTTTCGGTTTATGGAATACATGTAATGCTATTGGCTTTCTTTAAACCGAACTAGAGTCCCCATTCATAAGAATTTCTTATGAATGGGGACTCTAGTTCGGTTTATAGATAGCCAATAGCATTACATGTATTCTATAAGCCGAAAGTCTATAAACCGAACGACGTTCGGTTTATAGACTTTCGGTTTATAGAATAGCATAGAATTACATGTATTCTATAAACCGAAAGTCTATAAACCGAATGTCGTTCGGTTTATAGACTTTCGGCTTATGGAAAACATGTAATGCTATTGGCTTTTTATAAACCAAAACTAGAATTTCTTATGAATGGGGACTTTAGTTCGGTTTATAGAAAGCCAATAGTATTACATGTATTCCATAAGCCGAAAGTCTATAAACCGAAAGACATTCTGTTTATAGACTTTCTTTTTATAGAATAGCAATAGCATTAAATGTATTATATAAAACGAAAGTCTATAAACCGAATGTCTTTCGGTTTATAGACTTTCGGTTTATGGAATACATGTAATGCTATTGCTATTCTATAAACCGAAATAGAGTCCCCATTCATAAGAAATTCTTATGAATGGGGACTCTAGTTCGGTTTATAGAATAGCAATAGCATTACATGTATTACATCTGAGAGTCAAATAGAACAGTGAAATACTGTGCTTACAGCGCACTTTGAAAAATTCTATTAGTTTTCGGTGCTAAATAGTACATTTGCGTCTTGCGTGCACTTCCTATCTGAGAGTCAAATAGAACCGTCAATTACTGTGCTTACAGCGCACTTTGAAAAATTCTAATAGTTTTGGGTGCTAAATAGTACATTTGCGTCTTGCGGTGCCCTTCATATCTGAGAGTCAAATA
Organism: Pelodytes ibericus; assembly: GCA_036172795.1. NCBI lineage: Eukaryota > Metazoa > Chordata > Amphibia > Anura > Pelodytidae > Pelodytes > Pelodytes ibericus. Next base: position 217,658,193 of record CM069858.1, on the reverse strand, counting down.
GAACCGTCAAATACTGTGCTTACAGCTCACTTTGAAAAATTCTAATAGTTTTGGGTGCTAAATAGTACAGTATTTTTAATTTGTATGTATTTTATGCTTTTTTAAGTTATTTCCCTATCCATATTTGTTTGCAGGGCACTTGTCCTACTCTTACCCACATTTTAATTCCTTTTGCAGCCCTCTAGCCCTTTCCAGGAGTTTTTTAGAGGCATTTTAGTGGCCAAAAGTCCGTGTCCCCATTGACTTTAATTGGGTTCGGGGTCAAGTTCAGGGTCAAGTTCGAACCCGAACCCGGACTTTTTTCCGAAGTTCGGCCGAACCTTTCGAACCCGAACATCCAGGTGTCCGCTCAACTCTACTCCTGAGTCAAAACAGCCGTTCAGAACTGTCAGCGTTCAAAATGCAACAATGAATTTGCCACAGCAAAGTGTCTTAGACGCCTTTAACAGATCCCTCACCTGTCATGCTTCGGACATCACTGCCCCAATTTTGCCTAATCTTTTTTCTTGATTTGCAGGAGGCCATAGAATGAGCACAGCACATTCCCGATGGCGCTGACATTCTTCGCCCTTTCAAGCCATGCCCCCAACTACCCACATCACATGAGGGGAAATGTTAGGAGGTAACACTCTGCATGTGTTTGTTTGTTTGGAATATTTGGGTTACCCCTATACTCCCTAATAATTAATTGTTTGGCGCAAGAAAGCAATAGTTTCAAGTAGAGAACATACTCCTGTATTCCCCTACCATTGGTGGCTGGATATTCCACAAAGGACTGGCTAGTGATAAATATGGACCTAAGAGGGTCTATATTATACTACAAAACTTACCATATCAGGCTTTTTTCATCAGGCAGGTGACTGTCTGACTCATAAATATAATAGAAATTCTCTGAAACTGGTAAAACAATGGAATCCAGTCATTATCTTTCTTAGAAATAAGGACTCATGCTTGGCTGGGTAATGTAATGGAGTGTTTTTTGGTGAGATTCCCAAAATTTGAATCCTGGAATGCCTTTCATTTCCCTGATAACTGAGCGAATAGCCCGTGTCTACTGAAATATCCCAAGAGAGGATACTGGTTTTGATAATCTTATTCATTTTCAATGCAATGCGTACAGTCCCTCTAGAACAATATGTCGACGAAGTTCCATCATTTAGACAAACATCCTTCATGAGCTTTGTGGAACGTCTGGCCTTCCACAAATAAGTATCTTGAATTTTATGAGCCATTTTTAGTAACTGCAACCCAAGGATGAAAGGGAAAACACAAGGGCCTCAAAAGGGCATGTCGTAACGGATTATTAAGTGGCATTAATCTTGAAGACTGATACATATATTCTGATGTTGGTAAGTATTCATTGAATGGGTTCATTGGTTTTGGCGACACCCCGGTAGCCACTGAATTGATACTCCTTCAAATCGATAGCTTTTATTTGTAATAATGCCTTATCACTAGAATCTTCTGCACGGTCCTTAAAAAATTATGTCTTAAGAGTACTTTGGCAGCTAGGTATTAAAATCCTTGGGGACTGGACTGTCTTGGCCATGATGTACCCTTTATGACAATGGCTGTTTTAACATTTCTGCAGTGTTTGTGTTTAGCTCTTTTATTTTAAACACACACATTATATATATATATATATATATATATATATATATATATATATATAGGGGGGGAGGGGCATTCAAAGGTGTTTTTTTAAGATTCCATAACTTTATTAGGCCATGGTACAAGGTTTTGGGGCAGTCCTAAGCAGAAAATCAGATATGGGCCCCTGTGTCAGCTATTTTGCCCCCATCTCCACAACTGTCTTAGTTAGGTGCTGTGCTGGCCACACTGAGGAATTGGATGCCCAGACATGGCTTATACTGTGAATACAGAAAATAAAAAATGATGAGAAATTATCTATACTTTGGGGGTTATGTATAAAGACTCCCACAAGTGCTATTTGTTATGTATAACAATGATTGCGTCTTTTTTATATCCTGAAACCTTTCCGTGTCAGAGAGGGACATGTGAGGTTGGCAGAGGTTCTCAGACACTAAGCAGTAGCTTTTTTATATATACATTAGCTATATATATATATATACATTAGATGTGCCAGCGCAATGAGTGCCAGCGCAACAAGAAAGTACTTAACCAGCGGAGGCGGTGCAGTTTAGACATAGGCGCACATGTAGGTAGCGCCATTATTTGGCATCATCTGCGTGTGTGCCATGTTCATACATGACCCCATGACTGTGTTAGCAAAAATGCAGCAAAAGCATAAAATAAGAGCAGTATGGGCTTTACTTGTGTCTGCGTTGTCTCCCGCTTATGACATCACATTGATATGCAAATGAGACATTTCCCATTGAAAAGTAGTTAGTGTGCATATCACGCATCAGGTGATGTCATAAGCAGGGGACACCACAGACACACAACATTTTTTATTTGTCTTATTTTATTCATTTGCATGTAATTCTGCTAACACAATGTATAGATCGTTTTTCATATTTTCTAAATATTCAGCGTTTAGCTAGTTGTTTAAAATACTCTGCTAGAGTTTGTCATTTAGCGTTAGTGTGTGTGACCAGGCCTGTTCGCCACAAGATGACTCAAACGTCAACGGTGTTGGTCCATTGGTCATTCCTGTGGGCATTTAGCTGGGAATGGATTATTCATGTACCCTTCCGATAATTTAAGATCTCTGTATTGGAGTTACTTACTAGTGACCCCAATTTGGGGCTATAAATATCGTATATTAATCCACTGAGATTTTTCTGATCACTTTTTTTCACATTAAGCATTTGTTTTTGGATTACTAATTGTGGTTTCTCCATTGAGAATAATTAGTTTGGTCCAGGGTCGTGGAAGCCTTTCACAGCGTTTGCTGTTGAATATCTATCTCCAAACCGTGTTTAAGGGTATGTCCATGTAAGTGAGCAGATGTGGAATGCGTAAGGGTTGCAAAAGGCCTCTGACCAGGAATGAAGACTCTCAGTCAGCGGAAAAAAGTAACTAATGGCACATACGCAAGAACTAGACTAGATGTCCAGGAGGTTTTCATCTAGTAGTCACACAGCTCACGATGCCTGGAATCTTCTTGGCAACTCACTTATATTTCCCAGTTAATTTGGCTGGAAGCCCATATTATGACATAACACGGAAGACACGCAAGCGAACATCTAGCGAGAAATGGTGGTGAGGTGGTCCCCCCATCACCATGATCACAGTATGTACTGTGCTTGTACCGATGTAACCAAAGATCTTCTGATGGGTCTTTCCTTTTGTCCCAGGTACGTGACTCTAGAAGAAATTAATTTTCTTGCAAAAAAGAACTGTAGATGTCCGTTCCAGAAGACTTAGGAGTAAAAACTCTAGTGGTGGTAGAAAGGTTACAGAGAACCAACAACTGGGAAATGTCATACTTTTCAAAAACAGAAAGTTCATAGCCCAACACACAAGTACTTGTGAGTGGTGTGACGAAGGCTGTCGATGAGTGTACTACTTCCCCTTTCTTGGGGAGGGCTCCTTCTGATGAAAAATGGATAATGTTCAGTGATGAACAAGAGGTTCCCTTCCTGAGACTGGAAGAGCAAAGATTTCATAGACAGCAATGGAAGGGATTCTTTACGGTAAGGACAATAAAGTTATGGAACTCCCAGCCAAGAGAGGTGGTGCTTTCTACCAAGAGAGGTAATTCTTCAGCACAGTAAATAACAAGGCTGGGCACATCATTGTACAAGGTGGACCTTCACAGGACTCTAGTTCGGACAGTGAATAAAGTCCTATGGGCGTTCACAGACACTGGTCTCCTTACACTTGGCGTCTCCCTGGTCGACAGACCAGTTGGCGAAAATTGTTGAGAACAAACAGTATACTTTATTTCACGCACGTAATAACACTTCACAGATGGTTGTTAACTGCATATTACCTATCTAGTCCGGAACCCCATCTAGAACAGGTTCAAATCTTCACCACCAAAAGTAATGGGCGGTGAAATGTTTGAAGCTGTTTTTGAGACTAAGTCAAACTCAGGTGCCAGATTGGACTTGGTCTCAAAAATAGCTTTGATCATCTCACCTCCCATTACTTTCACTGGGGAAGAACCGAACCTGGGTTTTTTTTCTGTCAAACTCGGGCGCTGATTTTGACTTAGGTCTCAAAATGAAAGTTGACCTTCTCGATCTAAAACTCAAATTTTATTAATGATAGCCTTAAAAAAAAAAACGTAGGCAAACGGAGCAGCTGCCCAGGGCCCATTCATTCCTGGGACCCAAAGCAGCTGACCCTTCGGAGGAGACGAGCAGCATCCAGGTAAGTACTGGGGAAGGGGGGAGGGGGGAATTGTTCAGTGGCTATTAATGGACAAATTATCATTATCATATCACTAAACAGTGTTCTCACTGTGAATGTAGAAAATAAAACATGATGACAAATGATCTATACATTGTGTTAGCAGAATTGCAAGTACATGCCTGATATAGGAGAACATGAGTTTAAAATGTGCTTATGACATCACCTCTAACTTGATATGCAAATTACACATTTCCCATTGAAAACCCAATTCATTAGCATATCAAGCCCCAAGTGATGTCATAAACAGGAGACTCCACAGACACAATTAAAACATTGTTTTCTCCTAATTTAGGCATTTGCCTCCAATTTTGCCAACACAATGTATAGATCATTTGTCACCATTTTTTTATTTTTTTATTCTCTACATTCACAGTATAAGCAATGTTTAGGTGACAGATTTTTTTCCCATTATTGTGAATAGTTAGAAAAGATGAGAGTGTACTAGGCGTGAATGCCCAATGAATTAGGAGGGAGAAGTCAGACAGCGGGAAGAGCCAGAGCCTTGCACAAGATGCCGGTGCTGGTGTAGAAGCAAGAGGACAGAATTTGCTGAACATCCACAGGTACATTGTTTCTTTCTGCACCGTAGACCAGGACAAAAAGGTAAGTATTGGGAAACCCTTAAATGTGGAAAATCTATTTCTTTTTGGATTTAATCATTTTTTAACCACACTTTGCTCTTCAGTGAATAGATTCCATATATAGCTGTACCTCTGCTCTCGTTTAGTTTTTTTTATCATGACTATTTGCTTTCTTTGTATGTGTGTTCTTTTTCCTTTACCACGATACTGTTGTTTGTGCTTTGTTTATTATCTTGTGCTGCTATGTAACTGACTCACTCGTTTATTGACTTAAGTTACTTTCTACGCCGTGAGGAACTCAGTATGTTCCCTGTGTGTCTTTCCAAGTGTTTACATAGCTGACTCACCTTTGGATATTCCTTTACTGTCTCTGTAATACATGTGTACACCTTGTTTCAAGCATGACTGATCATTTCTTCTAAAGCTGAGCTGGAAAGACTCTATCTCATTCAGCTGACTTTGGCCTTACGTTTGAAATTCCCTAGTCATTTCCCTGCAGTTGGCTCTTCCGTGAATAAATCTCTATAACTCATCCACCTGTGGCCATGTCAGAAGACCACTCTACACTGCCGGGGGTCCAACTCCTAAATTTTGTTCTAAAAACCAGACTTATTTAAACAATTTCTTTCCAAAAGCCATGGTCCTTATCTTCATACTATGTAAATGGGGCAGCAGTTATATACAGAAAGAGGCCAGGCGGATATAGCGTCAAATATTGACAGACAATCCATTACCGCACACAAAAGTGTCAGAAAAAAAAAAATCACTTTGTTTTTTGGTTTTGGGATGGGGCTTGCCAACACTGTCATGTGCAGAACATTTTTTTTTTTTTTTTAAATTATTATACATATATAAATAACCCCCATAGAGTTTTATTTTTCTCTTTTTAAGTTGCCCTCTTCCATTGACCACTGTCCATTAACGATTCCCCTTATCTTGATGGGTCACCCGAACAGTGGGTAAATATTTCTACCATCGATACGCCCACAATACGGAATAAGGAATAGAGAAAGAGCTTCTCAGTGCGGTGATATTAGGTCATGTCTATTATTTCTCTGTATCTGAGAGAGAGAGAGAGAACAGGAACCAGTTACACAAAATCATACTTGGCATTTGAGTGTAAAAAATATGTACTTAATTTAGACCTCTTCCTACATAATGTGAACGCCCAGATAAATGGCAAAGCTTACATAATACATTCATATTTCCCACAGATTCCAGTTGGTTTCCCTTTACAGTGACTTTAATAGAAACATAGACCGTGTCACTGGCAGATAAGAACCATTCGGCCCATCTAGTCTGCCCAATATTCTAAATACTTTTATTAGTCCCCCGTTTCCCGGTCTTATATCTAGGATAGCCTTGTGCCTATCCCACGCATGCTTAAACTCCTTCACTGTATTAATCTACCACTTCTACTGGGAGACTATTCCATGTATCCACTACCCTCTCAGTAATGTAATACTTTCATTAGTCCCTGGCCTTATCTTATATCTAGGATAGCCTTATACCTATCCCACGCATGCTTAAACTCCTTCACTGTATTAATCTACCACTTCTACTGGGAGACTATTCCATGTATCCACTACCCTCTCAGTAATGTAATACTTTCATTAGTCCCTGGCCTTATCTTATATCTAGGATAGCCTTATACCTATCCCACGCATGCTTAAACTCCTTCACTGTATTAATCTACCACTTCTACTGGGAGACTATTCCATGTATCCACTACCCTCTCAGTAAAGTAATACTTTCATTAGTCCCTGGCCTTATCTTATATCTAGGATAGCCTTATACCTATCCCATGCATGCTTAAACTCCTTCACTGTATTAACCTCTACCACTTCTGCTGGAAGACTATTCCATACATCCACTACCCTCTCAGTAAAGTAATACTTTCATTAGTCCCTGGCCTTATCTTATATCTAGGATAGCCTTGTGCCTATCTCACTCATGCTTAAACTCCTTCACTGTATTAACCTCTACCACTTCTACTGGGAGACTATTCCATGTATCCACTACCCTCTCAGTAAAGTAATACTTTCATTAGTCCCTGGAGTTATCTTATATCTAGGATAGCCTTATACCTATCCCACGCATGCTTAAACTCCTTCACTGTATTAACCTCTACCACTTCTGCTGGAAGACTATTCCATGCATCCACTACCCTCTCAGTAATGTAATACTTTCATTAGTCCCTGGCCTTATCTTATATCTAGGATAGCCTTGTGCCTATCCCACGCATGCTTAAACTCCTTCACTGTATTAACCTCTACCACTTCATCTGGAAGACTATTCCATACATCCACTACCCTCTTAGTAAAGTAATACTTTGATTAGTCCCTGGCCTTATCTTATATCTAGGATAGCCTTATACCTATGCCACGCATGCTTAAACTCCTTCACTGTATTAACCTCTACCACTTCTACTGGGAGAATATTCCATGCATCCACTACCTTCTCAGTAAAGTAATACTTTCATTAGTCCCTGGCCTTATCTTATATCTAGGATAGCCTTATACCTATCCACTGCATGCTTAAACTCCTTCACTGTATTAACCTCTACCACTTCTACTGGAAGGCTATTCCATACATCCACTACCCTCTCAGTAAAGTAATACTTCCTGATATCACTTTTAAACCGTTGCTAATCGGATTTAAGAGAGGCAGGCTAAGCTGGCTGATGTATGCTGCAACTTCCATCATTCTTTTTTTATTTATTTTTATTCATAAGTTTGTCATGATGATATGATGAATATGATGAATAATGCGGCATCACTGGGCGACTGTCCGTTTAAATGTTTGTTCTGCTGTATGAGAATCGCTCTGAACTTGATAAATTATATTATCTTCCAATGTATACAGATCCATCATGTTTTTTTTAATTCCTGACTTATCCCAAGACTTCAGGGTTAAATCCTTGATTAAGATTCGAAGGACCTTCATAGGCGTGGACATTTTGAGAATGACAAGACTTTTATGAAGGTTAAAAACATTTTTAAGAATATCTGTGATAACTGGGTTCAAAATAGCCAGATTTGGATTTTCCTCCAAGTAAATGAAAACAGAAGGGCTCGAAACTATTGTATTTTCGTGACAAAGGTAGGGAGAATTAACGCACCCTCCCCCCAAGAAAAGACACGGACAACAAACTGGATAGGAAGGTCACAGTATTTATTGAGAAATAATGCAACGAAGATTTTATATTTATATCAGTAACTTAGAAAACTTTGACGCATACTAAAAACGTATCAAAACCATTCAACACGGATAACATGTAAACCCATGTACAAAACACCATCTTGTTAAGCACAGGCATGTATATGCCACCAAGCGGTAGCATATCTAGGATTGGGTACCCGAGGATCGGACGTAGGCGTCACCAAAAATATCTGGCTACTGGCGTCGATGCCCCTGCACGGTAGCTGCCTGATATTCACTCCCCAGGGACCAGCCCCAAATCTCTAAATCTCCATCTTTTTTGACATCCCATGCGAGGAAGTGAGAGTAAGCGAGGAAGTCATACAATTCAGACCCATGCGGCCAATTAATACCAGCATATGCTATTCTCCTCCTTAAAACAGATTGTGACATTTATCCTCAGATATTTCAGGTAGGTTTAGCTTTAGAAGAGAGGATTTCATTTGCATTTTTTTTTATACTACTGGGGCCATCGAATCTACCCCATAGTGGGTGGTGATGCAATACATCAAGAGTACACCCACTTCATTATGTTGTCAGAGCTAATAAATGTAATGATCATGGTACATAGGATCTAATTAATGTAGCAAATGTTTAGGGGTTTGATCAGAGAGAGGGGACACAGGAATCATGTCCAGGAGTCTAGTCGTCACTATATATGTGGGCACTGTATCATTAATATCTAGAAGCGACACACATGGGCATCCACAGAAATTTTTTCAGGGGGGGGGGGCATAATTTTACCGTCATCCTTTCTGCGCCGCGCCTCTTTTTGACAAGTTATCATGAAGTGGAGGAGCTTTGTCATTATCTGTGAAGGCATGCAAAGGGTTGATAAACCCTGCACCAGATACAGATCCACAGCACCAGATATAAACCAACCACACTAGATATAGCCTCACTGCACCAAATATAGATCCACTGTGCCAGATATTGACCCACAACACCAGATATTAACCCACGGTACCAGCTAAAAACCCATGACACAAGATATAAACCACAGCACCAGATAAATATCCAGAGCTCTAGCTGAAACTCCACAGCAACAGATAGAACAACATAGCAAAGATATAACCCCATAGCACCAGTGCTGTATTTACCACGAGGAATCCTAGGCGGATGCCATGGGCGGCAAATTTTGGGGGGCGGCAAGCGCCCCCCCCCTTGCCCCCCCCTGCGGACGCCCATGGCGACACATGATATATAACTATTGTTACTGTCCACAGTAAGTCACTGTTATACACTGTTTGTATATATATTAGAGAGGAGGAATACACAATATCATCCAGATTGCCAGATCCACTCTAAAAGATGACGGAATTTCTTATCTGCCGTCCATAACCGGCTTGTTTGTCAAAGACATAATGCTAGCCTAAGATGTTATATACTTGTCTACATGAGAAAAAACTACTGAAGATTAACTTGAACACACCTCCCATTCCACAGGGCTGCCATTTTCCAAAAACCTTCACATCTCCTCCATTATCACGCATGGGGCTCTGGGTAGTGTTAGACCCTGAGCGCCCGAGATCAGGATCCCATTGGGAGGAGTGGAGACACAGGGCTTGGGGCTAAGTAACCCCATTCCCCTGGTGGTTTGAGACCCCAGGTTCCTGCGGCCACGTGCAGAAGCAGTCGTTGTATTCAGTAGAAGATGACAACTAGGAGCTGAAGATACCCTACTCGAAGACAGAATATAGGTCATCCCCATTACATGGCACAGGGACAAGATACAGGTCATCCCTATTACAGGGCTCAGGGACAGGAGACAGGTCATCCCTATTACAGGGCTCAGGGACATGATACAGGTAATCCCTATTACAGGGCTCAGGGACAGGATACAGGTCATCCCTATTACAGGGCTCAGGGATAGGATACAGGTCATCCCTATTATAGGTCTCAGGGACAAGATACAGGTAATCCCTATTACAGGGCTCAGGGACAAGATACAAGTCACCCCTTTTAAAAATATATATCACATGCCAAATGCCTCACGCATTTAGTCCTGAGAGGCCCAATCTTATTCATCAGGGGAAACAAAAGCAAAGCTATCAGCATGGGTTTTATGTTTTAGAAAATGGGGTATAATAATAATGCCTCACTGAGACCACCAGGGGACACAGTTTGAAGGTTATATCCCTCTAGATACTAATTACAGTAATTGCCTATTAATATTGCCTTTATTGACATTGATCTTTGAGTTGATTGATGCCCTTTTTATTTATCCCTGTGGTTTTTTGTATGTTTTGATATTGAGGTTTCAATTTACATACCTGCAACTTAAGTCACAAGTGCCAAGATAAATCTGATTATGGAGCCATTAGGTTTCCCCTCTTTAGTAGGTAACATTTCTCCCATTAGATGATCTATTTGTGGGTCTGTATTCAGACCTCTTTGATATACTCTCTTTAAACACCTAGATGATAACCATTTTTACAAAACTTGTGCTTTAACACACAGGCCTCTTTGTTAAAGTCTTCCAGCGTAGAGCAATTTCATCTTGTTCTAAGGTACGGTCTCAGCAGTATTCCCATTTTATCTTTTTTAGGATGGTAGCTCCTCCAATCCAGGAGAATACAATGGGTACAGTTTTACTTGAACACATGTTACAGTTCTCCAGTAAAGCTCTGGATTTAAGCATTACAGGAAGGACTCCGTGACTAGGCCCAGACCAGGGGCTTTCACACTAAACAGTTTACAAAGGGGAATTTTGTTGCAAATCATTAACCAAATCACTAAGTAGATGGTGCCTATGTCATTGAAAATAATTTCTCCGAGGCCTCTGAATTCAGTACATTCCAAAGAGGAGGGGCTTCACGAGAAAGGCAGGACTGTTGCTATAGCAGCTCCAATTACTCTATTACACTTTATTTGTTGTTTTTAGAAGATCAGAAGTGTTGAGGTAAAACTAATAAGACAGATCTGTTACCTTCTCATGTTACAGTACCTGTCTAAAAATATACATATTGGGACACTGTAGGTGGTGGTGCCCCTTTCGCTCAGAGACCTGAACATTTTGCCGACATGTTTTTATTAAAGGGAAATTCTTTTCAATGATGGAAACATTTGAGGAAAACACTGCTCAAACAGATTTGATTATTTTCCTTTATATGGTACAGTTAAAAAAAAAAAAAAAAATCAGATACTGTGGCCGGCACTGTCCCTTTAATGACTAATAATTGCATTTATATGTGCGTATCACATAATAGCTTCATTTCTGTTTACCAATTGTACATGGAGAGCAATATGTAATTAATGATAATAAAGTGTTACCGAAATCTTAGGGGTCCATGAACCAGGGCTACTAAATCTCCTATTGCTGGCTCCTAATTTTTTTCTTTTCACATAATACTCTATGGATTTGCCACTTCCCTAACAAAATAATCAGGCAGGCACCTGAATTGATCTGTTTGGCTGCTTAAGTCTACAAATATTTGTCAAGCCCTGAACTAATACACAATGATAAGCATGAGAATGCAAAATAACAAGTGCCTCCTAGGTGTACTGCCTCAAGTCGGGACAGCCCCGGATTTGAGGCTCTGCCCTGATGTTCCACTGAGCTCTATGTCTGTCCCACTTTGCTACTTATAAAATGTCATTATATGCGGCGAAACCATGGCGTCATGGGGATACTGTCTCAGGGCGCCAAGTTTAAGGGTTGTGCCAGCAGATTTGGGAAACCATTAGGGTTATGCGATTCCATATCTAGAATGTTGTCTAACTTGATGAGCTGAGAGTCTATACCAAAGCTTCTTACCCCTAAGCTTTCCATCTTTGGTGTCAGGGTTATGCAGCCTGCATCTCTTCTGTTATTAATGGTCCTCTGGGGAGTTATAGGTCATAAATAGCAGGAGAAGTTGCATAATACGTAAGCCTGATGTACCCTAACCTCTATTTTCAGTTGTTGTTAAAGAGACGTCCCCTAAATATAAACGAGAATAAACGATAATTAAAAATCACCTATATATTATATAAGCAAGATGCATGAATTAAGAGAAAAACATGTTTTTCTATCTGTCTGTGGTGTCTAGTGTCTATGACATTACCTTCTGGCATGAAATGCAAACTCCATTGAAAGTAGTTCCTTGGCATATAATGCCACAAGGGATGTCATAAAAAAGAGACACCATGATATTAAAATCCTATTTTTCTGAGATTTTGGTGCATTTGGTGTAATTCTGCTAATATAATGTGTAAAATAATTTTTGATTTTTTTTTTCATTCTCCAGGATAAGTTGACGGGGTTGAATATCACAGTGGTGATCTCAGGTAGTGTGCGGAGTGTTCACAAGATTCTAACCCTGTTTTTTCCACATCCCCTTGTGGCACCAGTGGTGACCAGCCCTGGAAAAAATTCACTAGACAGTGGCCACAAGAAAAAAAGAATAAAAAAAAATGGCTGTGGCTGCATTGGTGGCCAAGTCATCGGAAGAGCCACTGCTCAAGAGATCCAAAATCGGGTGAAATGACATCTTATTTTAGAGTGTTTGGAGTGTTTAGAGTTAAACACAGTCAAGGATTTTAAGCATGCGTGGAATAGGCACAAGGCTATCCTAGATATAAGATAAGGCCAGGGACTAATGAAAGTATTACATTACTGAGAGGGTAGTGGGTGTATGGAATAGCCTTCCAGTAGAAGTGGTAGAGGTTAATACAGTGAAGGAGTTTAAGCATGCATGGGATAGGTATAAGGCTATCCTAGATATAAGATAAGGCCAGGGACTAATGAAAGTATTACATTACTGAGAGGGTAGTGGATACATGGAATAGTCTTCCAGTAGAAGTGGTAGAGGTTAATACAGTGAAGGAGTTTAAGCATGCATGGGATAGGTATAAGGCTATCCTAGATATAAGATAAGGTCAGGGACTAATGAAAGTATTACATTACTGAGAGGGTAGTGGGTGTATGGAATAGCCTTCCAGTAGAAGTGGTAGAGGTTAATACAGTGAAGGAGTTTAAGCATGCATGGGATAGGTATAAGGCTATCCTAGATATAAGATAAGGCCAGGAACTAATGAAAGTATTACTTTACTGAGAGGGTAGTGGATGTATGGATTAGCCTTCCAGCAGAAGTGGTAGAGGTAAACACAGTGAAGGAGTTTAAGCATGCGTGGGATAGGTATAAGGCTATCCTAGATATAAGATAAGGCCAGGAACTAATGAAAGTATTACTTTACTGAGAGGGTAGTGGATGTATGGAATAGCCTTCCAGCAGAAGTGGTAGAGGTAAACACAGTGAAGGAGTTTAAGCATGCGTGGGATAGGTATAAGGCTATCCTAGATATAAGATAAGGCCAGGGACTAATAAAAGTATTACATTACTGAGAGGGTAGTGGAGGTATGGATAGTCTTCCAGTAGAAGTGGTAGAGGTAAACACAGTGAAGGAGTTTAAGCATGCATGGGATAGGCACAAGGCTATCCTAGATATAAGATAGGGACCTGGGGACTAATTAAATTATTACTTTACTGAGAGGGTAGTGGATGTATGGAATAGCCTTCCAGTAGAAGTGGTAGAGGTAAACACAGTGAAGGAGTTTAAGCATGCATGGGATAGGCACAAGGCTATCCTAGATATAAGATAAGGTCAGGGACTAATGAAAGTATTACATTACTGAGAGGGTAGTGGATGTTTGGAATAGTCTTCCAGTAGAAGTGGTAGAGGTTAATACAGTGAAGGAGTTTAAGCATGCATGGGATAGACACAAGGCTATCCTAGATATAAGATAAGGCCAGGGACTAATGAAAGGATTACTTTACTGAGAGGGTAGTGGATGTATGGAATAGTCTTCCAGTAGAAGTGGTATAGGTTAATACAGTGAAGGAGTTTAAGCATGCGTGGGATAGGCACAAGGCTATCCTAGATATAAGATAAGGTCAGGAACTAATGAAACTATTACATTACTGAGAGGGTAGTGGATGTATGGAATAGCCTTCCAGCAGAAGTGGTAGAGGTAAACACAGTGAAGGAGTTTAAGCATGCATGGGATAGGCACAAGGCTATCCTAGATATAAGATAAGGTCAGGGACTAATGAAAGTATTACATTACTGAGAGGGTAGTGGATGCATGGAATAGCCTTCCAGTAGAAGTGGTAGAGGTTAATACAGTGAAGGAGTTTAAGCATGCATAGGATAGGTATAAGGCTATCCTAGATATAAGATAAGGCCAGGGACTAATGAGAGTATTAAATTACTGAGAGGGTAGTGGATGCATGGAATAGCCTTCCAGTAGAAGTGGTAGAGGTTAATACAGTGAAGGAGTTTAAGCATGCATAGGATAGGTATAAGGCTATCCTAGATATAAGATAAGGCCAGGGACTAATGAAAGTATTACATTACTGAGAGGGTAGTGGATGTTTGGAATAGTCTTCCAGTAGAAGTGGTAGAGGTTAATACAGTGAAGGAGTTTAAGCATGCGTGGGATAGGCACAAGGCTATCCTAGATATAAGATAAGGCCAGGGACTAATGAAAGTATTACTTTACTGAGAGGGTAGTGGGTGTATGGAATATCCTTCCAGTAGAAGTGGTAGAGGTTAATACAGTGAAGGAGTTTAAGCATGCATGGGATAGGTATAAGGCTATCCTAGATATAAGATAAGGCCAGGAACTAATGAAAGTATTACTTTACTGAGAGGGTAGTGGATGTATGGAATAGCCTTCCAGCAGAAGTGGTAGAGGTAAACACAGTGAAGGAGTTTAAGCATGCGTGGGATAGGTATAAGGCTATCCTAGATATAAGATAAGGCCAGGGACTAATAAAAGTATTACATTACTGAGAGGGTAGTGGACGTATGGATAGTCTTCCAGTAGAAGTGGTAGAGGTAAACACAGTGAAGGAGTTTAAGCATGCATGGGATAGGCACAAGGCTATCCTAGATATAAAATAGGGACCTGGGGACTAATTAAAGTATTACTTTACTGAGAGGGTAGTGGATGTATGGAATAGTCTTCCAGTAGAAGTGGTAGAGTTTAATACAGTGAAGGAGTTTAAGCATGCATGGGATAGGTATAAGGCTATCCTAGATATAAGATAAGGCCAGGGACTAATGAAAGGATTACTTTACTGAGAAGGTAGTGGATGTATGGAATAGTCTTCCAGTAGAAGTGGTATAGGTTAATACAGTGAAGGAGTTTAAGCATGCATGGGATAGGCACAAGGCTATCCTAGATATAAGATAAGGCCAGGAACTAATGAAAGTATTACTTTACTGAGAGGGTAGTGGATGTATGGAATAGCCTTCCAGCAGAAGTGGTAGAGGTAAACACAGTGAAGGAGTTTAAGCATGCATGGGATAGGCACAAGGCTATCCTAGATATAAGATAGGGACATGGGGACTAATGAAAGTATTATTTTACTGAGAGGGTAGTGGATGTATGGAATAGTCTTCCAGTAGAAGTGGTAGAGTTTAATACAGTGAAGGAGTTTAAGCATGCGTGGGATAGGCACAAGGCTATCCTAGATATAAGATAGGGAACGGGGGACTAATAAAAGTATTCAGAAAAATTGGGCAGACTAGATGGGCCGAATGGTTCTTATCTGCCTACACATTCTATGTTATTTAGTAGGCAGTTCTGCAATTAATTGGCATTTGATATAAATCCCCACTCATAAAAAGCCAAGTCTTAAAATATCATAGGTAGAGAAACCAGGATGACCTCGTAGGGAGGGATTATGATTTGGCTCTGCATCATGTGATTGTTCACAATCTTTAATGATGGGAAATACACTCTCTGCCTACTATTCACACTAGCAATTCATGCACAATGATTGGAAGAGATTGCATGGAAAAATAAAGATTGTTCTCTTTAGTTAAACCTGACACAATTGTTATTCATGCACAACTGTTACACCACAATGTCATCAATGACCTCATCTGTGCATGATGGAGACATAGGTACCAGCCGGAGAAATAAAACTGGATTTCCAATATTTCGGTAATTGGATTTCTCAATCATGAAATTCTTATAGTTGTCAATTGTTCTATTTTTTTTTTTGGAGAAAACAGATAAAATAGTTAATACAGTACATATTTAGTAAAGTTAATAGGACCCTAATCAAAAACATTATGTTATGTGTAATTAAAAGCTTGTTTTAAATGGAAATACTTACCAGATAAAAGGATATAAAGTTTTTTGCATGCTCTCTGTATCTATTTTTATGACTGGCAGTGAGATTGCTCTAAAAGCGTATTGTAGTCTAGGTCAGTGGCCTCCAACCCTGTCCTCAAGGCCCAACCAACTGTTCAGGACTTAGAGATTACCCACTTGTGTCTAAGATGGTTTTTTTGTTTTTTTTTTAAATCACCTTAGACCCAACTGGGTAACACCTAAATCTTAGACTATTGAGTGGGCCTTGAGGACAAGGTTGGAGACCATTGGTCCTGGTAACAAATTAATCTTTACTGAATATATCCTGCACATGAGTGAGATGTTGTATGTGGACCAAAAGATGACTTTGAATATTTTATGGGTATGGGGGGAAATTAAATTATTTCTTCCATTGGAATTTAGGGATTTTTTTCGGTTTGTTGGGGGATTGTGATGTTAAGGGCTTCATATTTGTTCAAATTAATCTTGTATCCTGACGTATTACCAGAAGCCACCAAGAGATCATAGTTACATAGTAGTGTGGGTTGAAAAAAGACATGCATCCATCAAGTTCAACAATTCTCCTATCCCATGTTTATCGCTGTTGATCCAAAAGAAGACGAATAAAAAAAAAACTTTTCAGCAATTTTGAATTCTGCTTTCAGTGGGGGAAAACAATTCCTTCTTGTCTCCAAATGGCAATTAGGTTTCTCCTTGGATCAACAAGCACTAAATAAATATTACTGCCTATACTAACATGCATCATAGAAATTGGGGAGAGGGGGTGGGGAGAGGTGACGGTCTGAGTTTGTATAAATATCTGCATTTAATACAAGTTATATAAAATATAAATGTAATAAAACCAATTAATAAAGAAGTTAATAACTTTGTACGATTGCGTAAACAGGCTTTCTTGATATCATTCTCAGCTTTGAGGGCTGGATAAGAAGGTGAATCCTTAAGGTGATCATTTTGGTATCTGCGCGCTGTTGATAAAGACCTGACGCATTTCGCCCCCTTGAAGGCGTCCTCGGAGGTAGAAAATTTACATCCGTCTTGTTCCTGTGACATGAATATAAATCAGAGAAGAAGAGTCTGTTCTGTGTGATAAGCTTGTGTGCTTATGAATATTAAAAATAGAGAGACACAGATGATATGAAATTGCTCAGATGTATTTCGCAAGCTTTAAAAAAAAAAAAAACAACTGTTGCAAGAATTTGTTTTTAAAAATAACATGTTGAATTGAAAGATTATGTTAAGTGTAGATGGTTCATATATAAATTCTTTCATGAAAAAAATACAAATTAAGCCCTATATATCTCAATCATTGGCAGAAATATTGTTTAGAATCTTGGCTCGGATTAAGGAAGATCAGACCCAAGATTTTAAAAGCATGTCTGCTGCATTTTAGACTTATATGGAGCAAAGATGGCACTGTTAAGTCTTTAACTACTTCATGCCCAATGGTGCTTTGTTCCATCACTTCTTATCGGTTCCTTTAGGACCATGCGATATCATCTGTGATGTCGCGGAGGAGTTGCGTTTTAGTAAAATGTAGCCACGCTCACTTTGCCCGTCAACTACATTTTCCATGTCTCAAAGTGGCCGCATCTGACGGAGGGGATCCAGCTGCAGGACGGCATAGAACTCCCCACGAGTGTGAAGGGGTTAAACACCAAAACAGGGACTTTGCGTTCCTGGCCCCGATCACAAACTGATTACAATGCCAGTGACACAGAGGAAGAGACTATATCGGGATCTTTACAGATCCTGTGGGTCACTCGTCGTGAAGTTCAGGCATGGTGAGATCTGGATAGATATAACCGGCGCCCACTGTGATAGTCATATAACTTATCTGACAGAGGCTCCCCACTTGCGTGCACTTCTTGAGACCGGGGATGCAGACTAGTCCACTATCGCTGTGCCGGCTTGTGGGAAGATGGAACTCAGGAGGTAAGTACCACAGGTGGGGACCCCTGCTGACTGGTGGTTGAAGGACTTGGACCCTGACACATATTATGAACTGCTACAGGATAGTCTAGAATGTGTATGGGTCTACTGTAGAAGCATTAGTGTAGAGTAACTTTTGTTAAATAAGCTAAAAGTTTTTTTTTTTTTTAAATCTGTCACTTCTTCCACCATAATCTGAATAATAACATTGTATTGTTTGGCTGGGGAATTTCAGTGCGTAATATGTATAGATTGAATTGAGGGCAAATCTTTTTTGAAAGTCTAAACTAAAGCTTATATTTTAAAAAGGACAACTGTTGGCAAAAACCAAACGTTCCGTTAAATTGATATGTTGCATCAAGTGTAGGAATTTCAAATATAAATACTATAATGAAAGAATATAAAGTATCTAGGCTTCGGATATCTCAGTGGGCAGACATGTTGTTTAGAATATGGAGTCACATGAGATGAGATTTTCCTTCATCTCACCGAAGATTCTAAACAATATGTCTGCCCCCTGCTAGAGCTATACGGCGCATTCGGGCTCAATATGGGCCTTTATTTGTATGATTTCCTTAAATAATTTCTATTGAATTCTGCCTAAACTTAAATTCAATCTTTCAATTAAACATCATTTTATTTTTTTTCTGTAGTCGCCTATTTTGTAGCCCAGAGTATTACTGGATACTTTGATTTAGTAAATTGGAGGATTATTTTTTATTCGGAATTCTGTATTGTCGTGATTGCGTATGAGGTCAAACTGACCCCATACCGAGCCCATTTCACATGCACATACGTCACGTCGTATAATCAAATAAGGGATCGTCCATAAATAGCTCCCTGGAATCGTACAGAGAGGCTTTCAAGGGGAATGGTGCTATTTTGGAGACTTACATCAACGGAAGAGATCCACTAATGACATAATTATATTCAATGTAAAGTCATTTATACGGAGCGAGAGGCGCTCGGCGTCGGAAGGTGATTACATTTAATAAGACAATTTCTGATTCATCTGTTTTTGTTTTACTGTAAAGTACGTACGTCGGATGGAAATTGCAGTGTAAAATTAGTTCATAGCTGATAAGCAGCGCTCTACCTACAGAGAATGTAACTCACTCGTACACTGGCGTGTCCAGTATAATTAGCTAATTTGTTTATTCCATTTTTAGTGCTAATGGAATAAAAGCTACGCATGATTATTATGGTTTTATCTTAATTGGGACATTGCTATAGGTTGTCTGTGCTGTATTTATATATATATATATATATATATATATATACCATAGCTCATTTTAGTCATATTTCAAGTCATTTTTTGATATAACATTATATAGTTGCAGCAGGGTTGATATTCATGGAGGGATAAGCCAAATGGCAAATGATTTAGATAAACTAGAAAAATGGTCAGAGCAGTGGCAACTGCCATTTAATGTGGACAAGTGCAAGGTTATGCACCTTGGGCGTAAAAACCCAAAAGCAGAATATAGACTATTTGGTACAGTCCTAACCTCAACATCTGAGGAAAGGGATTTAGGAGTAATAATTTCAGAGGACTTGAAGGTAGGTAGGCAATGCAATAGAGCAGCAGGAAATGCTAGCAGAATGCTTGGTTACATAGGGAGAGGTATTAGCAGAATGCTTGGTTGCATAGGGAGAGGTATTAGCAGTAGGAAGAGGGAAGTGCTCATGCCATTGTACAGAGCACTGGTGAGACCTCACTTGGAGTATTGTACGCAGTACTGGAGACCGTATCTCCAGAAGGATATTGATACTTTGGAGAGAGTTCAGAGAAGGGCTACTAAACTGGTTCATGGGTTGAAGGATAAAACTTACCAGGAAAGGTTAAAGCATCTTAACATGTATAGCTTGGAGGAAAGACGTAACAGGGGGGATTTGATAGAAACATTTAAATACATAAAGGGAATCAACACAGTAAAGGAAGAGAGTATATTTAAAAGAAAAACTACCACAACTAGAGGACATAGTCTTAAATTAGAGGGGCAACGATTTAAAAGTAATATCAGGAAGTATTACTTTACTGAGAGGGTAGTGGATGTATGGAATAGCCTTCCAGCAGAAGTGGTAGAGGTAAACACAGTGAAGGAGTTTAAGCATGCGTGGGATAGACACAAGGCTATCCTAGCTATAAGACCGGGAACGGGGGACTAATAAAAGTACTCAAAAAAAAAAAAAATTGGGCAGACTAGATGGACCGAATGGTTCTTATCTGCCGACACATTCTATGTTTCTATGTTTCTAGTTGACCGGGAAGGTCTTTAATATTAATGCCCCCCCCCCCCCCCATCATTTATCTGTATACCCCTCTGGTTTTTTTTTCTAAACCATCAGATTATTTTACTGTTTAGAAAGAAAAGTGGACTGTTCTGTTGCGGTAACGTCTCATCATTTGGTAAATCATCCAAATATTTATTTTGACAGACAGACAATATACCATACTTACCTGCACTCATACAAGCAAAGCTCCCGAAAAGTTTCTATCCTCTATTATACTCTTTTGTCTCTTTTTTACCTCCCCTTGTTTGGTTGTATAATGAGGTTTACTATCAACCTATTCCATTCCCCTCTTTCCTCCTCATTTCCTCTAATTTCGTTAAGATTTTCCTACTAAAAGAGTGTCTTCACTAATGTAAGTTATGGACTTCTAGTACTGGAGCCGAGCAACACACTGATGGCGGGAGGGGGGGGGGGGGGGCGAGGGGGGGGTAAGTGTGGTTATATTCCTTTTATTAGGCGTTGAACCTGGGGTCCCATATATGTCTAATCTTGTCTTATGCAACTCTTACTGGAAATTAAGGTTACCTGATTCTATTCGTTCTATCCAGTAGTTCCAGTATTGAGTTTTCCGAGTGGTCTCCACATCCTCTCTCCATCTTACACTGATAATTTACCTTATTTAGGATATTGGGCCATGTGGGGATCGCATCTGTCTTCCAATTTCTGTCAATCTCCAATTTTACCGCAGAAAGAAAATGGTAAATTATTTTGTGTTTATTTTTGTTTTCTTTAATAAATATCTATAATAAAGTATACCCCTCTGTTTTAGCCCATTATTCCATGCCTTCTACGCACCCAGAAGTCATCTTGCATTTCGGCCTAGGGCTGCAGACAGGGCCCTCATCAGAAATTCTGGGGGCCTCTTACTGAACAAATGGTCTGTCCCACTATTAATATAGACCCCACTCCTAACTTTTATCCCCTGGTGGTCTCGGTTCTCCCCCTGCATTCCGGTTCTTCTGCCCACCTTACACTTTAGCCCCCAAAATACAATATTGCACTCGTAGGACATGCCTCCGAATAATATTGCAGCAACCAGAGCAACCGTCAGGGGTCCTGGGGGATCCACTCAGGGCCCCTTTAAAGGACCACTATAGCAAAAATTACTGTTTAATTGAAAGATTGTTTGGATGTCGGGGCGATGAAAAAAGGAGTTCAGGAGAAAGGGAATGGGGAGTGAGGTCCAGATCATTTGTTCTGGAAGACGCCCCAACATTTCTAATGGCGGCCTTGACAGAAACCACAACACTTGCCCCGTACCATACTACAGCACCGCCAGGACTTTCCTTACAGCATTTTTGAATGCCACCCAGTTGTCACCTTAAATTAACTGTCATTTTTAAATGTCACAAACAGAAATGATCCAAAACTTTTTTAGGATTTTGCCACAAGTTATTGCATATTGCACACACACACCTGTCACAATACAAGCGCAACAGTGTATTCAGTGTGCAGCCCCCTTAAGCTGTGATTTAGCCTTTCCATGCATGCTCAGACCTCCCTACGCCCACAAAGATGAATACAATGTCACGTGTGCAGACCTGACACCCAGCGATGCCTCACAACACAGCTACATCACAGTAACAGGGATTTATTTGCTCTGTACAGTAATTACATTGATATTACTGGATTTCATGAGAGCTGAGAGGCTTTAACATATCTTATTGGGGAAAATGATCCGTTATCTGAAATACTTCTAGTCCTGATCATTCTGGATAAAGGATACTCATCCTGTACTCTCACTGCACTAGACATGAGCAGTTTCAGAGAATGAACCCCTCTATTGCCGGATACTACCAGTTTCCGAGGATTAACCCCTTTATTACCATCTTTTATGCACACACACAATAAAACACACACAGTATGGTTACTTACCTGTTGCTGGCAGCAGGCAGGCTGTGTGAAGGAGGGACTTCTGTACTCTCAGCCAGTCAGGAAAGACTGCTTGGCTGGGGCCACATCACTCTGAAATTACCATCACCCTGGATTAAGGCTGCCCAGGGTATAACGTCCATGTGCAGGACTGTCCTGGGCAATCCAGGACATGGAGTCACCCTACTGCCGGGCGAGGCAGACAGAAGGAGCTAGGAGTCTGTCCCTCCCCCTGCAGGGCGACACAGACAGGAGGAGCTAGGAGTCTGTCCCTCCCCCTGCAGGGTGACACAGACAAGAGCTAGGAGTCTGTCCCTCCCCCTGCACGGTGAAACAGACAGAAGGAGCTAGGAGTCTGTCCCTCCCCCTGCCGGGTGACACAGACAGAAGGAGCTATGAGTCTGTCCCTCCCCCTGCCGGGTGACACAGACAGGAGGAGCTAGGAGTCTGTCCCTCCCCCTGCAGGGTGACACAGACAGAAGGAGCTAGGAGTCTGTCCCTCCCCCTGCCGGGTGACAGAGACAGGAGGAGCTAGGAGTCTGTCCCTCCCCCTGCCGGGTGACACAGACAG
Organism: Pelodytes ibericus; assembly: GCA_036172795.1. Taxonomy (NCBI): domain Eukaryota; kingdom Metazoa; phylum Chordata; class Amphibia; order Anura; family Pelodytidae; genus Pelodytes; species Pelodytes ibericus. The sequence continues at coordinate 217,635,290 of CM069858.1, read as the reverse complement.
AAGGAGCTAGGAGTCTGTCCCTCCCCCTGCAGGGTGACACAGACAGAAGGAGCTAGGAGTCTGTCCCTCCCCCTGCCGGGTGACACAGACAGGAGGAGCTAGGAGTCTGTCCCTCCCCCTGGGTCTTTATGACCCCAGGGATTCCCACTAATTGGATTTAACACGGATTATAATAGTTCTTCTTTGATCACTATTTGGCAGAACATCCAAAAGCTCAGATTTCCCCAAACTGCAGCATTTTTACTTCCGATTCCCAGGAAATCCTGGCAGACTGACACGGTTACTGGAACTATTTATAGACAGTGTTTTGGTGACGATAGATACAAACAGCAACACACAAAATATATCCCACATGTGTGCGAAATCTCAAGAAAAAGGGGGGCGTGAACGGGACAGAGTGTAAACCAGAGGAGCGAACTAGACCCAGGAATCCGCTGTTTAATAACAACGCACATTATGTGTTGCCAGGCATTGTGATGTGACAAGTGTAGGAAGAAACCATAATCAATACACACGACAAATATGATAGATTTAGAAAAGGCAACAGGCCAAATTACTTACCAAGACGGTCATTGACATAAGATCCCAAATATAAGATAAACAAGACATATTCTCAAATGCCATGAACAAAGATAAACAAAAAGAAAACCCAAAGAGTTAAACTCCAAAAAATGATTTAACATTTTTCTTTTCTCTTATTATTTAAAATATATAAAATATTCCAGTCTTACATCTAAAGCCATCCATCAGCATAAAGAGTGCTGGCAGGGCAAACCGTAAGTGTTCCGGGCCACCCCCTATACCCTCATGTCTGTCTCCTCTCCCCCTCATGCCTGTCTCTTTCCTCTCCCTACAAGTATGTCTCTCCCTTCCCATTTTTGACAATTTCCATGTATGTCTCTTTCCAACTCCCCCATATATGTTCTCTCTCTCCCCCTCCTCCCCATATATGTCCTCTCTCCCCCCTCCACCACCATATCTGTTCTCTCTCTCCCCCTCCTTCCCCATATCTGTTCTCACTCACCCTCCTTCCCATATCTGTTCTCTCTCTCCCCCTCCTTCCCCATATCTGTTGTCTCTACCCTCCTCCCCCATATCTGTTCTGTCCCCCTCCACCGTATATCTGTTCTCCTTACCCCTCCTCCCCTATATCTGTTCTCTGTCCCCCTCCTCCCCATATCTGTTCTCTCTACCAGTCATCCCCCATATCTGTTCTTTCTCTTCCCCTCCATCCCCATATCTGTTCTCTCTACCCGTCCTCCCCCATATCTGTTCTCTCTCTTCCCCTCTGTTGTCTCTACCCCTCCTTCCTATATCTGTTCTCTGTCCCCCTCCTCCCCATATCTGTTCTCTCTCCCCGTCCTCCCCATATCTGTTGTCTCTACCCCGTCCTTCCCATATCTGTTCTCTGTCCCCCTCCTCCCCATATCTGTTCTCTCTCCCCGTCCTTCCCATATCTGTACTCTCTCCCCCCTCCTTCCCATATCTGTTCTCTGTCCCCCTCCTCCCCATATCTGTTCTCTCTCCCCTTCCTTCCCATATCTTTACTCTCTCTCCCCCTCCTCCCCATATCTGTTCTCTCTCCCCCTCCTCCCCATATCTGTTCTCTCTCCCCCTCCTCCCCATATCTGTTCTCTGTCCTCCTCCTCCCCATATCTGTTCTCTCTCCCCCTCCTCCCCATATTTTTACTCTCTCTCCCCCTCCTCCCCATATCTGTTCTATGTCCCCCTCCTCCCTTATATCTGTTCTCTCTCCCCCTCCTCTCCATATCTGTTCTCTTTCCCCCTCCTCTCCATATCTGTTCTCTTTCCCCCTCCTCCCCATATCTGTTCTCTTTCCCCCTCCTCCCCATATCTGTTCTCTTTCCCCCTCCTCCCCATATCTGTTCTCTTTCCCCCTCCTCTCCATATCTGTTCTCTGTCCCCCTCCTCTCCATATCTGTTCTCTTTCCCCCTCCTCTCCATATCTGTTCTCTGTCCCCCTCCTCTCCATATCTGTTCTCTGTCCCTCTCCATATCTGTTCTCTGTCCCCCTCCTCCCCATATCTGTTCTCTCTCTTCCCCTCCTCTTTTCTCCTGGGGAGATTTGGAGTTTTATTTCCCCCTCACACAAAAACATAACCTGGACATTACCAAGATGAATGACACAGATATTAACATTTACAAAGACAATGGATTCTGTGTACTACGTTCTCTTATCTTTGGCTGGACCGGCAGGTTTTTAGTGGCTGGGGTGGAGTCCTGTTTATCAGTTGAGCTTCTCCCTTAATTTAGGGCCCTGTTTTATTCCCCCATGCCTGTTGAGAGAAATGCCTCTCTCCATACCACATCGATATATTAATTGTGTCTTTACTAACCTCCCCCCCCCCCCCCCAGCTGATTGTGGAAGGTGATTTCCAGTTTTTGTTTTGCTATGTGCAACTTAAACCGCTGTAAGTAAGTGAATAATACATGGTCTTAGTAGGTACAAACTACTTTTAGATCTGAGACCTACAATCCCGTGCTTTGTGTGGTTGACACCAACCAATTCTGATAATCGAAATTCACCCAAAAATAAAGCCAGAAAGGTGGTCACCCGGAAAAGTCCAAACTCATATGAAAAAAACAAAACAAATAACCAGAAGAATCACCAACAGATCCTGAAGTATCTCAGTCTTTGTCTTCTGCCCCTTCTTATCACCCCATAGGGCTTGCTTAACTATGAAAGGATGAACCCTTGAGCTTAGAAAAAAAACCGATCATGCTGATAGAGCAAGGACAAAGCATAACATCTAATCGACTCCTTGTGGTGTCAACTATCTCAGCCCACAAGGCAACGGCCTCCAAGTCATCCCATATTAGTTTATCTACCACCAATTTTTATCTCCGCAAGATATCAGGGTAGGTCCAGACGTGGGTCCCTGACTGTACTGCACCTAGATGCATACCATCCGTACCACACTGACGAGGCCTATGATAGACTGAGACGTACATGTGAGGTTGCTGTGTTCCTTGTGCTGTGGAGGCTTGCCATGCATTTTTTACAGGGAGCCACCATTTAGCAAAATATAGTGTTTTTGGGTGCCCCCCCCCCCAGTGACTTTACAGCACTAGTATCTCACTTTGGGGCTGGGGACACAGAATGCAGTCTGTAAGTCAGAATGTAAGTGGTAGTGGCACTTTCATAATGATGTTTTTTTTTTTATTAACTATTAATTGGTTTCTTAAGGCAGTTTCTGTCTTATTTCCTGTGTGACCAATAACATAAATAACAATGTCGATTTAATAAAGTAACCTAAACATTTGTTGGGGTTTTGCGTAGATCCGGGCAAGGACGCCAATCCCCACCCGATTGGGGCCGGTATGTGGTTTTCAAACCTTTTTTGGCCAAACTTTGTCACCGAAATATGCGCATTAGAAGCGATGGCGCACTAGATTCGCTTATATGTTTTATGTTGCAGCTTAATCCAAAACCCCTAAAATGTTGCTATTAACAAAGACGCAAAAAAGAAAAACTTCACATGGGTCATTCCCTCTCTTACTTTTAGAAAATCATATTGTTGTATAGCAGTGTAATTTCTAATAAAACTATTGTAAGTGGGTAGCATAAACTGATTGTTTTAAACAAAATAACTTCTTGTACAAATGCGCATTACATTCGAAGTGCGTGTTAGATTTGCGTAAATACGGTATTTACGTTTAATAACATATTGTTTTGTGGCATGGATGGGAAAAAAAAATAACATTACAGGCCTGTTACTCCCTGTCCTGTTATGTAAAATGTTTCCATACGTAACCAGAAGGATCGAAAGGATAACAAAAGCTAAATGACTTAATGGGGTAAATATTCGGATATTTAATATGATCTGAGTCACTCAACCAAAACACCAAGTATGCCTTTGGTGAATCTATAAATGTAAAAAAAAAAAAAAAATTGTTGACAGATGAGGAGGGTTTTTTTTTTTATTATTTAATTTTTTTTATTTTGTTTTGTTGATTGGCATGGTTCTCAAATGCAACAGGAGATATTCTCTATGTATATTTATAGAAACATTTAAATACATAAAGGGGATCAACACAGTAAAGAAAGAGAGTATATTAAAAAGAAGAAAAACTACCACAACTAGAGGACATAGTCTTAAATTAGAGGGGCAACAATTTAAAAGTAATATCAGGAAGCATTACTTTACTGAGAAGGTAGTGGATGCATGGAATAGCCTTCCAGCAGAAGTGGTAGAGGTAAACACAGTGAAGGAGTTTAAGCATGCGTGGGATAGACACAAGGCTATCCTAGATATAAGATAGGGAACTGGGGACTAATAAAAGTATTACTTTACTGAGAGGGTAGTGGATGTATGGAATAGCCTTCCAGCAGCAATGGTAGAGGTAAACACAGTGAAGGAGTTTAAGCATGCATGGGATAGACACAAGGCTATCCTAGATATAAGATAAGGCCAGGGACTAATGAAAGTACTATGTTACTGGGAGAGTAGTGGATATATGGAATAGTCTTCGAGCAGAAGTGGTAAAGGTTAATACAGTGAAGGAGTTTAAGCATGTGTGGGATAGGCACAAGGCTATCCTAGATATAAGATAGGGAACTGGGGACTAATAAAAATATTTAGAAAATTGGGCAGACTAGATGGAACGAATGGTTCTTATCTGCCGGTGACACATTCTATGTTTCTATGTTAATAACACTGTTACACTTTATTTGTGTTAAGGGACACAGTGATAAGACAGATCAGCGTCTTTGTCTTCTCTTTCCACAAAGCAGTAATTCGTGTAAAGTGAATTCTGGCAAAATTTATATTGGATCATTTTTATTTTCCATTCTTATTTCATAGCCTCGGGCTTAGACTTATAGAGGTAAATCTACTCCAGGCTCAAGAATACGCTAAAAATAATGCGGTCAGCTAATCTCCAGAGAGGAAGAAAATGAAGTAGGTAGAGACACAAAGAGATCGAGCGAGAGAGAAAAATAATACAGAGAGAGACGAGATCGTTTTGAAAGATTGACAAAGACGGTGAAGTTCTCTTCAGTGAATGAGAGAAGGAGTGCGAATTATAAAACTTAGACCAAAAAAAAGAAGTAAAAAAATCTTAAATCTCAGATATTTTGGCCAAAATTTCTCAGCGGGACTGTGAATTCACCAAGAAACTAAATAACAATCTGAAAAACAGGCTCCACTTCGAACAACCTTGTACAAAAAACAATCCCATCTTTATGGAAAACAGTTTAACATATAGGAATACGCAGAAGTAATTGTAGCAGAAAAATACTTGAATACAAGAGAATAATTACCTGCAGCATGTCACAGTGCTCGGGATAGCACTGTGACATGAAACAAGCGAGCATTATTATACAGTATTATTCTGCTACAATTACTTCCGCGTATTCCTAGAGTTGAAAATCGTCTTCAGTAAAGATTGTTGTGTTTGTTTTTTTTGCAGAGTGGAGACTGGCTTTTGGAGTCACAGGGGTTGTAGAGCTGTAGTATTAATGATTTAAGAAGTGCATTTTAAATGTGGCAAGTATAAATCATACCACTAGCTGAACTTCAATTCTCCCCAGATATAACAGTACAAGAATCACTGTTTAAGTAAAGTTATAAGATATATAAACTGTTCTTTATCGGCTAAATCTCTTTTTTTTTTTTTTTAGATTCCTTGTAAATATGTTTTAATTAACTTGGCTTGTCTGGCTACCATCTCATCCAGCAAGGTACCCCATCTGAGCTATTTAATAAATGGCTGTAGCTATCTCATAACCAGTAGAGTTGAGCGGACACCTGGATGTTCGGGTTCGGCAGGTTCGGCCAAACTTCGGAAAAAAGTTCGGGTTCGGGCTCGAACTTGACCCTGAACCCGAACCCCATTGAAGTCAATGGGGACACAAACTTGTGGCCACTAAAATGCCTCTAAAAAAGTCCTGGAAAGGGCTAGAGGGCTGCAAAATGAAGTAAAATGTGGGTGTGTGTCCCAATTCATACGAATAGGTCAATTGACCTATTCTAATGAATGGGGACTCTATTTTTGTTTATAGAAAGCCAATAGCATTACATGTATTCCATAAGCCGAAAGTCTATAAACCGAACGACATTCGGTTTATAGACTTTCGGCTTATGGAATACATGTAATGCTATTGGCTTTCTTTAAACCGAAATAGAGTCCCCATTCATAAGAAATTCTTATGAATGGGGACTCTATTTTGGTTTATAGAAAGCCCATAGCATTACATACAATGTAATCGCCGAACCCCAACACGGACATACAGTGAAATGTCCGTGTTCGGGACCGGGGTCCAAAAACCGTAATGTTCGGTACGAACCCGAACAGTGCGGTTCAGGTTCGCTCAACACTAATCACCAGACATGTTCCTTCTTCATTTATATCTTTGAAAACTCTCTCTCTATGAAAAAAGCGCCGTAGTTAACTCTTTGTCTTCTTCTTATTACATATTCAATACGGCCCGGTGGCAGAACTACCGTTGTCGCAAGGGGCGTAGCTGCGACCGGGGTGCCCGCCTGCATTGTGGTGCGGCCGTATTGAAGGGGCACTTCGCATTTCCTGAGGCCCGGTCAGCTCTGCTGCGCTAAAAGAGCGCGATCCGGCCCCAGTGATGCCATCAGCGCTGGGAGGAAGCCGTCACGTGTATGTCTGTGTCTGTATGTCTGCATGTGGGTCTCTTTGTATGTGTATCTGAATGTTTGTCATTAAGTGTGTCTGGGTATTTGCATCCGTGTCTATATGTGTATCTGTCTGTATGTGTCTCTGTGTCTGTATGTCTATCTGTTTGTCTGCATGTGTGTCTCTATGTGTACCTGTTTGTCTGCATGTGTTTGGGTATCCGCATGTGTATCAGTGTGTGTCTGTGTATCTGTATGTGTGTCAGTGTTTGTATCTCAAGAAGTGTAATTCTATGTATCTGAATGTGTGTCATTATGTGTGTCTGTGTATTAGCATGTGTGTCCGTGTATGTCTGTGTATGAGTTATACAAATGGAGGGGCGGGGAAAATGCATGGGGGGGCCCCAGGGTACTTTTCGCACCGGGGCCCTGTGGTTTCTAGTTACGCCTCCGATATACCCCCTTTGTCTAGTTTATCTACATATTCAGCTCTATTGTTAAAGATGTCTCTCCTATCATTTTAAGATTCTACTGTAAAAAATTTGTATATATCCCAGACGGAATTGGCTTTTATATATGCAAATCATTTTTATTTATTTATTGTACAAGATTAAAACATACGTTTCTTCTCCAAATATTCGGTATTCTGTCTTGCGAGTCATCAGAGCTCATTTCAACTTACTGTATTCCAATTCCCTTATCGGTGCCAGGACAATCAGTTTTGGCATCAATAAGGAACATTTTTACTTATAATAACCCTACATGGATTACATGTCTGGAACAACATCCAACCATCTTCTGAACATAAACTAGTATTTTCTTCCAATCACATAAACAATTCTTTTCTTCCAATCTTCAACAAAATTTTGTTGTCTGGATGGTACAATTATCAAGAGTTTCCCTTGTAAGGTGTATTCATATACCCACTGAAGCTAATTTCAGAACGATTCTATTATTAGGAAGGTAGATAGGGTAATCTGTCGCCAGGACCCCGAATGCCGAACTGTATGTTGTCTCCCGGGTGCTCGGGTTCGGCATGTTGCGGAACGGGTAGGCAGATTATTGGGAGGGGCTGGGCATGATCCAGCGGTCATAGTACACATTGGTACTAATGACAAAGTAAATGGTAGGTGGGGGGTCCTTAAAAATGATTTTAGGGAACTAGGAAAGAAGCTAAAGGAAAGGACCTCCAAGGTAATATTCTCGGAAATATTACCAGTGCCACGCGCTACGTCAGGGAGACAGCGGGAGCTTAGGGAGATTAATGCGTGGTTGCGAAGGTGGTGCAAGCAAGAGGGATTTGGGTTCTTGGAGCACTGGGCAGACTTTGCAGTCGGCTACAGACTCTTTGGACGGGATGGGCTGCACCTCAATGATGAGGGGGCTGCGGTATTAGGGGCGAGGATGGCTAGAGGGTTAGATGAGCTTTTAAACTAAGCTCTGGGGGGGGGAGGGTCAAGATCAAAAAGAAGCAATGGTAGCTAGGGTAGATTGGAAGGTGGGTCTAGCTATGGGAGAGGAGGAAAGCAGTGGTGGGGTTAACATAGACCAAAGGGAGGTCCATATAATTAAACCTGCACACATTAAGTGTTTGTCAACTAAACAGAAAATGGGTAGTAATCTCAAATGTCTTTTAGCAAATGCAAGAAGCTTGACAAACAAAATGGGTGAGCTGGAGATACTGGTAAGTGCTGAACAGTATGATTTAATCGGAATCACAGAAACGTGGTGGGATGAGACCCACGACTGGTCAGTTAATTTACAAGGTTACTCACTTTTTAGAAAGGACAGAGTAAATAGAAAAGGGGGAGGGATTTGTCTGTATGTAAATCCTAAATTAAATCCCAGTATTAAAGAAGGTGTACATGATGTAACTGGAACTGATGTGGAGACACTGTGGGTGGAGATTAGCTTAGACGCTAAAAAGAATCGCACATTACTTGTAGGTGTATGCTACAAGCCACCAAATATTAGCATTGATGGAGAAGATCAGCTTTTATTACAAATTGAAAAGGCTGCAAATATGAATGAAGTTCTAATCATGGGAGATTTTAATTACCCAGATATAGATTGGAAGTGTGGCACAACTAGTTCAGCTAGGGGCAGCAAGTTTCTGGACCTGCTTAATAAATAATTTATGGCACAATTAGTAGACACCCCAACTAGAATGGATGCCTGTCTGGATTTGGTAATAACAAACAATGAGGAGCTTATCTCAAACATCCAAATAAGAGAACACTTGGGGAATAGTGACCATAATATGGTCTCATTTGAGATTAATGCAAAAAAGCAAATTGGTAAATACGCCACCAAAACACGTAATTTTAGAAGGGCCAACTTTGATGGACTAAGGGCATCGATTGAACATTTAGACTGGGAACGATTGTTTTCTGGACTAAACACAGAAGACAAGTGGAATGCCTTTAAGCACACATTACAAAAGTACACATCCCAATATATACCTTTGGGAAACAAATGCAAAAGACACAAATCGAAACCAATGTGGCTTACAGGTAACGTGAAACAGGAAGTACAAAACAAGAAAATGGCATTCAAACATTATAAAAACACGGGATCAGCATTATCATTTATAGAGTACAAAGAGGCCAACAAAGCCTGAAAAAAGGCAATTAAAATGGCTAAATTGGAAAATGAGAAAAGGGTTGCCAAGGAGAGTAAAACTAACCCCAAAATGTTTTATAAATATATAAATGGAAAAAAGCTAAAGAGGGAAAATGTTGGGCCCTTGTTATCCCAAATGGGAAATTTGGTAAGTGAGGACAGAGAGAAAGCAGACATTTTAAATACTTTTTTTTCTTCTGTTTATACTAAGGAAGAGCAGATGGACGAGCCCCTGCTACAGGAAGTTATGGGACATTCGCCGCAAACATGGGATTGGCTGACACAGGAAAAAGTGCTTAAGCAATTACACTCTGTTAAGATAGACAAGGCCCCAGGGCCAGATGGTATACACCCAAGGGTACTTAGAGAGTTAAGCATAATTCTGGCCAGACCACTATTCATGATCTTTAGGGATTCATTCAGTTCAGGTACAGTGCCAACAGACTGGCGAAAGGCGGATGTCATTCCAATATTTAAAAAGGGATCAAAATCTCTGCCAGGTAATTATAGGCCAGTGAGCTTGACATCTGTAGTGGGGAAACTATTTGAAGGATTGCGAAAGGTATACACTCAAGAATACATCTTGAACCAGAATATAATTAGTAAAAGTCAACATGGTTTTGTGAAAGACAGGTCTTGTCAAACAAACTTAATAACATTCTATGAAGAAGTCAGTAAAAATATAGATCTAGGTGTGGCAGTTGATGTGATCTATTTGGATTTTGCGAAAGCATTTGATACAGTTCCACACAAAAGGTTACTCTACAAATTGAGAGAAATAGGTTTGGGGGCAAATGTATGTATGTGGATTGAAAATTGCCTAAAAGATAGAACACAAAGGGTTGTTGTAAATGGAAAATTCTCAAATTGGACAAGGGTATTAAGCGGAGTACCTCAGGGGTCTGTTTTGGGCCCTCTTCTTTTTAATTTGTTTATTAATGATCTGCCACATTGTGCTGAGAGCCATGTCTCCGTGTTTGCGGACGACACTAAATTAGGTAAGGCAATAAAGACTAATCTTGATGTTTTTTCTTTACAGGAAGATTTGGACAGAGTGGGGGACTGGGCAGTAAAGTGGCAAATGAGGTTCAATATAGACAAATGTAAAGTTATGCATTATGGGAAAAATAATAACAAAGCAACATATACGTTAAATGGTTTTTCCCTGGGAAAAACTACTAATGAAAAGGATTTAGGAATAATTATAGACAACAAACTTGGCAACAGTGCCCAATGCCAGTCAGCAGCTGCAAGGGCCAATAAGATATTGGCATGTATAAAACGAGGTATAGATTCACGGGAGGAGGATATCATCTTGCCTCTTTACAAATCAATGGTAAGACCTCACCTTGAATATGCAGTACAGTTCTGGGCACCAGTCCTTAAAAAGGATATTAAGGAACTAGAAAAAGTGCAAAGGAGAGCTACAAAATTAATAAGGGGTTTGGAGGATCTTAGTTATGAAGAGAGACTTAAAAAATTGAATTTATATACGTTAGAAAAAAGGCGTCTCAGAGGGGATATGATAACATTATATAAATATTTGCAGGGCCAATATAAAGAGCTCTCCAGTGACCTGTTCATTAACAGAAAGGTACAAAGAACAAGAGGTCACCCCCTCAGACTGGAAGAGCAAAGATTTCATAGACAGCAAAGGAAGGGATTCTTTACGGTTAGGACAATAAAGTTATGGAACTCACTGCCAAGAGAGGTAGTGCTAGCAACCACAATAGATGCATTTAAAAATGGTTTGGATATTTTTTTAGGAAAGCAGAACATACAGGGCTATTAATAATAGAATAAGCATTAATAAAAGAGCTAATTGATCCAAGGAGAAATCTGATTGCCTCTTGGAGTCAAGAAGGAATTTTTTCCCCCAGGAGGCAAAATTCGAAATAGCTTCCTTAGGGGTTTTTTGCCTTCTTTTGGATCAAAAGCTGTAATGATAGGTAGAAGGGTTGAACTTGATGGACTTGTGTCTTTTTTCAACCTAAATTACTATGTTACTATGTTACTATGTTACTATGTTACTATGATCCAGATTACTGACTGGAACAGTGTTTCCCAAACCAGTCCTCACACCCCTCTAGCAGTCCAAAAAAGAAAAATCAGTAATCCGTAAGTCCTGAAAGGTTAAGGAGGGGGGGGGGGGGGGGGGCGAGGGCTGGTTTGGGAACCCCTGTACTAGAAGGAGGTAGACAGAATGCATGTCGTCTATCCTGTAGATAATTTGACTGTACCACCTCTGGATTGAGGCCCACAACTAAAAGAGATTGAAAAAATAAACCATACTAGAAAGGAAAGAGAACAATTCTGTACAATGACAGAATAAACAAGTGAAAGGAAGAGAGCAAGACAAAAGATGATAAACTGTGCCAAATAGTTTGTTGTGTGATTCAGAAATTGCATAAATATGGGGAAAAGGGTGACTCGAGAGATTCCTCTACAGACCCTGTAAGTCCAGTCTGTATAACAGCCAATGAGTCAACCCCAACATAACCCCCCACTCAAATGACCAGTGTACCCCCCATCCTTATCGATGATAATGTTGTAAGAAATTTCCATTATTTTTCAATGTGCTTACAGTTCAACTCTGAGTCAACTTCCCATCCACCACTGTGGACATCCAATTATATCTCTAGATAAAGGGGAATATGTTATAATTAATCCAGTGACTAAAATATCTATTAATGGTTCCCCATCCCCAAAAACCGTATACAGCAAGTATTCCCTTCTGGATTTATATGAACCAAAATTCACATTTTCACACAACTTAAACTCAAATTGACAGTATTTTTTCCTGTATTTAAATGAAGTGTCTGCTTATTTTTTTATGTTGTTATTACATTTTTTTCAATTATCCTGCACTAACCTAATCCTTTGTTTTCATTGAATTTTTGTTTAATGGAGGAATACTAAGGGGATTATTGATAAAAGTTAATTCTAGGTAGGGCTGCCAACTTTTCTTTTTCCCCTCAAAAAAATACTGGCCATGCTATTGCCGCCATAGACATAGATTTCTTTACCGACCTGCCGATACAATACCGGCTGGGTGGCAACCCTAATTCTAGGGCAAAGTTCTTAAAATGGAAGTAGTTACCGTAGAAATCAATGGAATGTTCACGCTGTGTAGACCATTTTTAGAATGTTGCTCCAGAAAGGTTTGTAATCAATATATTTATGGACCATTTCACTGTCCTTATTGGGGGTCAGTATTGATTTTGAACTTCTGATCCCTCGTCCAGCTAAAATCTCTTCAACAGGGACACCGTCAACTAAACATTGCCTATACGGTGACTGCCGAGAATAAAAAATGATTCAAATGATCTATACATTGTATTAATGTATGCATTTGCTTGCAATGCTGCTTAGAGAAATATATGTTTTAACCCATTCGCGACAATGAACGTGTCATGCACGTCCAGCCGGGAACTCCTGGCGCGTCCTGCGGTGATCAACGATCATGAAAACTGCTCTGACAGTGCTGGTCATCGACATCGAGGCAATAGCCAGCACCGAAATTTGGTCTCTGGGGCACCCACAAAGCAATCGTTGGCGCCATATTGACAGAGCAACATGCTCCGGCAATATGGCTGTGCCCTCTTGTATACAGAGCTTCAGAAGTGAAAAAAAATTCCCTTCCGTTGCTCTGAATATGTTGCTTGACTGCCTCTAGAGGCAGTCAGGAACATTGCAATGAAAAAAAAAGAGTTAATTATCTTAAAACTAGGATTAAGGTTAGATTAGCTGTTAGGGTTATTAGGTAGGTGGGTTAGGTAAATTAGGGTTAGTATAAGGGATAGGGATAAAATTAAAATAAAATTTAAATATATTAGGGGTTAGCATAAGGGTTACAGTTGGGGTTAAATTTAGGGTTTGGGTTAAATATAACGTTTGGGTTTGGGGTCAAAAGGTCTATATAGGAAAAAACAAAAAACACATATTTTTGGTTTTTGCCCCATAACTCGCAAAAAAAATGCAGAAAAACATGGAAACAAGCATATTTCTGAACTTGGGACAACATTTAGAAACTATTTAGATGGAGTCTAAAAATTATTGTATTAGGTCAAAGATAATTTTTTCATCATATTTTATGATTTTTTAAAGTAAATTATAAGATATGATGAACATAATGGTATCTAATGAAAGCCCTTCTTATGGTGATAAAAAACAACATATAATTTGTGTGGGTACAGTATCTGAGAGAGAAGAAAATTACAGCTAAACACAAACACCCCATGAATGTAAAAACAGCTCTTGTCACCAAGGGAAAGTCAAGGTCAAAATGTCTTGTCACTAAGGGGTTAAATGTGTTAATTTTGTTTATTGCACTATTACTTGCAAAAAAAAAACACAATAGAAAAACATATAAACATGCATATTTCTAAACTCAGCGCAAGTATTAGAAACTATTTTGATCGGGTCTTTTTTTCACTGTTCATAATTGTGAAAAAGATGTGTCAGGTCAAAATTAGAAAGTGTTTTTTTAAAAAAAAAATGTCATCATATATATATATATATATATATATATTACATTTTTGTTCTAGGTTATTATATGATATGATGAAAATAATGATATCTAAAGAAAGCCCTTTTTTATGGCGATAAAACAGTATATAATATGTGTGGGCACATTCAATGAGAAAGAGGAAAATTACAGCTAAACACAAACATCGCAGAGATGTTAAAACATCCATTGTCACTAAGGAGTTAATACACATTCTCTACATTCACAGTACTAATGACAGAGTCCCTTTAACACAACTTGGCACAGTTTTCAATTGAGACTTTATCATGAAGACTTTAGACTGGGTTCAACTCAGTTTTTTGGGTGACTGCCAACACATACTGAGAATGTTTAATAGATCTCATATATTTGTGTCTTTATAGGAATGAGCTCATACACTGTAGACATATCTCACACTGACAGCACTGTACACATTCCAAGCATGCAGACAGACAGAGCTGGGCTCCGATTGGACAGCACCCTGCTCCTATTTTTCACATCTGGCTGTCCAGACGGAACACAAGGTTTCCTCATAATTTAGCAAACACCCCTTCCCGGGGGCGTGAGGAGCAGCAACAGATATAAATTCAGGCCCGGTGCCTTGTCTCTTTCACACAGCAGCTGCCAGCTCCTGAGTTTGCACTGGAAACAGCTGTAAATACATAGCCTGGGATCCACTACACGATCAGAGAAGATGTTCTGCAACATGAGGTGAGTGTCTGTGGCACAGGGTAACTTTCTAACACTAGTCCACTTCCAACTGGATTATTTACTGTATATTGTGCATGCATTTAATATATTTGTGAAATGCACTTTTTTGTACTTTAAAACAAGTTATAGTTTGCTGTAGTTTTACTTGGAAAATAATTTCAGCGGGGCTTCTAAATTCCAGTGACATTCCAATAAGGAAGGGCCTGGAGAAGTAGCAATAGCAATCATTCTATTCAAGAGACAGATCTCTTTAGTTTTCTTTTCTTTACACAATACAGTACTTATCTAAAAACAAAAAACAAAAAACGGATTGGCCCCTTTAAACTAATACATAGTAACATAGGGGTTTTTCCCTTTATATATATAATTTGCAATTTGGTCTGTTGATTCTGCTCAATGTCCTATGAATTCTTAAGCCTTAATTTGGTCCTTTATAACTACCTGCAATGCTTAAACTCATTCATTGTATTCATCTCTACCAGCTCTGCTGGAAGGCTATACCATGCATCCTCTGCCCTCTCTGCGAAGTAACATTTTCGTTAGGGCCCCCGACCTTCTAATTTTAGGGCTATGGATTCATTTTCCTGGCAGTTTTCAAGTGTACATTTCCCCTGTATTTTGTCCAATCTGTCCAGCCATTCTGTAACACATGTTCTAAAAGTGAAGCAGTCCCTATGGAAACCAGTGGAATGTTCCGCAGTCCCCATGGAAACCAGTGGAATGTTCCGCAGTCCCCATGGATACCGGTGGAATGTTCCGCAGTCACCATGGAAACCGGTGGATTGTTCCGCAAGTCATCATAGAAACCAGTGGAATGTTTCTGCTGACTGTTACACTTTTAGAACTTTCTCCTTGTACATAACAAGCTGTGTATTGAAATCTCCCCACTCCCATGTTTTCCTTTTTTGTGTTTTTTAGTCTTCTCATATAATACATAAGGATCTACTCATCAAGAGAGAATTGCAGGGATATGAGACGGTAATTTGGCTACATGGGCCTGTAGTGTTTTAAAT
This sequence comes from Pelodytes ibericus, assembly GCA_036172795.1. Taxonomy (NCBI): domain Eukaryota; kingdom Metazoa; phylum Chordata; class Amphibia; order Anura; family Pelodytidae; genus Pelodytes; species Pelodytes ibericus. Next base: position 217,619,829 of record CM069858.1, on the reverse strand, counting down.
CCCCACCTCAATTCCCTCTTCATTGAGTAGGTCCTATAAGGTAAACCAAATGCCATTTCAGTAGTTCTTGGACTCTCTCCAGAATGTCTATGTCCATCACCAGTAGAGCGTAGAGTACTGTACATGAAGTCTAACCAGTTATCTCTATAAAATAACCCATCCATCTATTTTATTCTATCTTTACTGCCTCACCCTATGTTATAAGCTTATTCATACAGAACCAGCAAATTTGGGCATAAGGTCTAACTACGACTTCTCTCACCTGCCCCTAGGTCGACCGTTCTGAGTCTTCTCCCCCTTTTGGCGGTGGCTGCGGCCTTACCTCCCATTATTCGTATAGCCCAGCAAGATGTTCGATTTGGAGTGCGTTTGTTCCAAGAGGTCCTCCAGGAACACAAAGAGGGCAACCTGGGCTTCTCGCCCTACGGGGCTTCTTCCGCCCTGAACATACTACAGTCTGGGGCAGCGAGGGAAACCCTGGGGCAGATACGCCAAGCCCTGAATTATGGACACCATGGTAAGAGGAGACAGATGATATTGACATACTTGGTAACCCCCAGAGATCCCCACTGTGCCTAACAAGGGGGAGATGGTTATGGGGGGGGTGGGGTGGGGGGCATTTTCTTTAGATCGCCCTAGTCTAAGATGCATGTATTTCAAAATGCTTTCTGTGGCTAGCTTCCAGTAGCCTTCTGGCACAGGCGATCATAATTGTTCTGTGTAATGTTATGTAACAGCTATGGAGATTCTCATGCAAGAGAACGAATTAAAAGGGAAAAAACGAATCAATAGAAATGAAATCTTTACATCTATTAAAACTTAGTCTTAACCACCTTTTAAAGTGAAAGTTAAAAGTTATACTTTAAAACAATTTGTGGTTCGACTGTACTATTTAAAAATAATAATTTTACCGGGGCTTCTAAATTCAGTAACATTCCAAAAAGGAGGGGCTTGGAATGATAGGCAGGGCTGTTGCTATAACAACAGCAGTAAGTATCTTACATTTTGTTTTCAATGCAGTCTTTGAGAATAGGGGTTTGTATACCCTTTATTCCCTTGTATCAGAAGAACACACCCACTGATTCATATCCTTTCCTTTTCATGGAACAAGTTTGATTGAAGGCTGAAGCATGTAAAAACTCCTAAATGTATTCATCCCCGCTGGCTGTCATGAGCGGGAACAAGAAACTTATCTCCTTCTGATAGACTATTCTGGACTTGTTAATTTAACCCTTTTTACAGCCAGGGAGTAACGTCGTAACATTATTAAAAACAAAATTTTCACATTCTGGTAGCAGATTATAAAACACTGGCTCCATCTAGTGCCGGGGTGTTGAACTGCAGGGCCTGTTGGAGGCCTACATCTTCCATCCTGCCCTGCCTGCCTCTTAGTTGGCAGCTATCAGTAGCTGGAGGCCCCCCTGACGTAGTATGTCCATATATAACACAAGCTTAATTAGTGATTTTATTTAATGCCTGTCCGTCAGCTGTAGAGTCAAGGCATTCTGTAACTCTCCCATCATATTTGTTCACACCACCTCTGCTGGGAGGCTGTTTAATGTTTTCAAAGCACTTTGTGAGAATTTTTTTTTCCCCCCCAATGGTTGTTTATTCTCTTGTGCCTATCAAATAACTGCCATTCATAATCAATGTGTTGGACAGCTACAATGAAACACTTTCACATTCCCTTTAAGAAATATGTAAAGTTATAGAATAAGTAGTGGAACACCTACCTAAGGGACAGGAGGTAATTAATTCTATGAGGATAGGTGTAGGCACCTTGTGGTGGTTCTCTAGATGTTGAGGATCTCCAACCTAGAATATGGTTGGTTTTGGAAGTGACCTATTGAATGATGTAATGAGGGTAAGATACAATACAGAATATTGCAGAGAACAAATATTGTTCTTTATCTAATTGATGTCCTCCTGGCCACGCAGAGCGGGCTGTGTTTGCTTCTCTCCGTAGGTTAAGGGAGCAGATCTCCCGTCCACAGACCGACAGCGAAGAACCCAGATCGGTGCATCTGGCTGACGGACTCTTCGTGCAACGCGACCTCCCTCTGACTCCTGGCTTCCTGCAAAGGTTCCAGTCCACCTTCCAGCGCCACGTGACACAAATTAACTTCACCGAGCCATCACAAGCCAAGGAAATCCTGAACCAGTGGGTGGAGAACCACACTGAAGGTGAGCATGGGAAGTGGTGGCGATAATTGACAAATAATAACATTAGCATTTGGTCAATGAGAAGTATATACGGAATTGGGAAAAAAGAGCCTATGCCCACCTCCTTGTAATGTACTACCACTCGATTGTCTTTGTGTCCACCTCCTTGGAATGTACAACCACTCGATTGTCTTTGTGTCCACCTCCTCGGAATATACTACCACTCAATTGTCTTTGTGTCCACCTCCTTGGAATGTACTACCACTCGATTGTCTTTGTGTCCACCTCCTTGGAATGTACTACCACTCAATTGTCTTTGTGTCCACCTCCTTGGAATGTACTACCACTCGATTGTCTTTGTGTCCACCTCCACAGAATGTACTACCACTCAATTGTATGGTGAACCAAAATAGACTCTTATGGTTCAATTCCCAAGTGAATCAGAAAGTTAACTCTCATTCGTGTTCATGATCAGTTTCCACTTCTTGTACTATTTTTACCCTCTTCTCGGTCTCTCTGTTTTAAACAAGCTACTCTTCTTGTCCAGGAATGATCCATGATCTATTGGGAAGCAACTCTCTCCCCCCACTGACACGCCTGGTTCTGCTGAGTGCAGTGCATTTTAACGGGAAGTGGAAACTACCATTCCCAGAGAAAGCCACCCACCAGAGGCCATTTTACCGATCAGATGGCTCCCAAGTACAGGTCTCCATGATGGCAAACACTGGGAAATACAACTACAGTAAGTATACAGTGGAACCTTCAGGTCCAGGAGATGGATGGATCCAGACAGAACTGTAGAAAAGATACATAAACACAAAGGCTTTCAGGAATTGGTTAGAACTTTCCGATGTCAATTTAAACTATTTTTCTAGGTGAGTTCCTGACTCCGAAAGGCGAGGATTATGACGTCATCGAGTTGCCTTATGAGGGCGGGGAGCTCAGCATGTTGATCGCAGCTCCCTACGAGAAGAATGTTCCTCTGTCGGCCATCACCGATATCCTGACTCCCGAACTGATTCAGGAATGGAAAGCCAGCATGAAATTAGCAACTCGGCATCTTGTACTACCCAAGTAAGACCCGTCCCAAAGTCTGCCCAGTGCGCTGGTGGAAGCAGTCAAACTATGAATATAACCTTGGTTCTTTCCGCTACTGTCAGAAATGGGGTGGTGGGCTGTAAGTCTGTCCCTCCCTCTGTAGGTTGACACAGACAGAAGCTATGAGTCTGTCCCTTTTCCTGTAGGGTGACACAAACAGAAGGAGCTAGGAGTTTCTCCCATTCTCACTTATACAGACAAAAGGAGCTATTTATCTATTTCTGAATAATGCTTTGGCATCTCTATGTAAGGTCAAAGATTAGTTCATATATAGTTTGGTGACCAATGACGTACGTCAATTGCTACTAATGCCACACATCCAACTCATTGTTAGGTCTCCCGATATTATCCTTTCCTGCCCATATGATAATCCTTCTTCATTTTCCCAGGTTCTCTCTGCTCAGCGAGGTTGATCTGAAGGCCCCTCTGGAGCATCTTGGCATCACAGACATGTTTACAGCAGAGACAGCAGACTTCAGCCGGCTGTCCAGTGAGTATTCACAAAGCATACGATTAATGGTCAGACAGAAGACTTGGACAGGAGACTTTATGAGCCAACTGACACAATGTATTTCCTTTATAGCTGAGAGACCACTGTATGTGTCTCAAGCCTTTCAGAAAATCAAGGTAGAGGTGACGGAGTGTGGAACCAGAGCATCTTCAGCAACAGGTAAGAAGCACTAGAGGCTATAAGAGTAACAGAGTAATAATCAAACAGGAAATGCTATATTTTGCTAAACAAATCAGTGATGGGTTAAAAGGCAGGGATAACAGCAAAGGAACACAGTAAAAATGTACAAAGAAAAAAAAAGCAAATGTATAAAAGGAAAAAAATAGATAAAATAGATAAACAGATTAGGAACACACTAGAAAACAGCATTGGGTATAGGTGAGAAAGTTAGAAAATACAGAATAAAGATGAAAAGTCTTGGGGAAGCTCAGATTGGGAAAGAATGAGATAAAACGGGAATAGCTGAGAAATAGTAGATAGGTCTATCTTGGGAGAGAATTTCAGGCAAGAAATAGGAAAAGAGTGGGACATTATGCAGAGGTCGAACTTGGAAAAGAACAAGAGAGAAAGAAGAAATAGTTCTAGCTTGGGGAAAAAAAATGACAGAATAGAGAAGTCCAGCTGAGGAGAGAATGAGAGAGAAGATATGGGACCAGCTTGGGAAAGAACAAGAGAGAAGATATGGGACCAGCTTGGGAAAGAACAAGAGAGAAGATATGGGACCAGCTTGGGAAAGAACAAGAGAGAAGATATGGGACCAGCTTGGAAAAGAACAAGAGGGAAGATATGAGACCAGCTTGGAGAAGAACAAGAGAGACGATATGGTACCAGCTTGGAAAAGAACAAGAGGGAAGATATGAGACCAGCTTGGGGAAGAACAAGAGAGAAGATATGGGGCCAGCTTGGGGAAGAACAAGAGAGAAGATATGAGACCAGCTTGGAAAAGAACAAGAGAGAAGATATAAGACCAGCTTGGGGAAGAACAAGAGAGACCATATGGGACCAGCTTGGGGAAGAACAAGAAAGAAGCGAGAGGTCCATCTTGGGAAGAATGAGAGAGGATATAGGACCAGCTAGGGATATAGTGAGAGTTTTCAGAGCATTGTTTAACTGTGTGTTGTTCCCTTAGCTGCTATTCTCCTGGCTCGGATGTCTCCTATCGAGGTCATCATGGATCGGCCATTCTTGTTTATCATCAGGCACAATCCAACAGGTGAGAATCCTCCCGGCACCTTCGCATACAATGACACAGTATGATTGCTGCACATTTATTATATCCATAATGAGGATAAATTACTCATTAACCTGTCCTTAATATTCAACTGCATAATCACAGTTTAACAGGGAATTAATAGCGAAAACAGTCCTTAACGACCAAATGGCTAATTAATCACCATTAGTTAGAAGCACTGACTAATTAGCCAGAACTCACTTTTGCTTATATGAAATCCATACTTTTGTAAATGTCTGCAGTTAAAACGTTGGTAGGTAGGGTTTCGCAGGAAGGTACCCCCATAAGGAAAACCTTGATTAATTAACTGGTGTTTACCCTCTGAACACATGGTTTCTGTACATGGTAGGGGGACCCTAGTGGTACGGCTACCCAGATTAGATGATGCCATATTAACTTTTATACCAATTATACACATTAAATTCACTTCCCCATACTAATTCCCCTAAATTTAAATTCCGTCAGATTAATTGCATTCCCAAGAACACGTAACAGGTTTGACTTTAACGAGTGTCTTGCAATAGCCCAGTTTCACCCTAAACTGTACACAAGGTTACGTTTCGTAATATTTCTACAATATATACATTTTACGTAAATATTGCAGGTAATATTTATGTTTTTTTTTTAAACGATAAATTGCCTTTATAGGGGGGAATTGTAATATGAATGATTCTTCTATAACAAGAACTTTACTAGAACAGTAGTAATATTTATAAAAGACAATTCTGGGGGAAAAGGTTCTAAAAGTGGATCTGTCGCCATTAAGTTTTATTCGGACCTTTTTTTCCCGCTTTTTTTTTGTTTTGTCACCTATTTGTAGTTTTAATTTACTACAATGCACAATAAATACAAACGAATTGAGAAGCTAATGCACATTCCCATGCATCTCTGTTGGAGACCGCTAACTAGTACCCAGAAGATCCCATGGACATTTTTTTTCTTGAGCAACTGGTGGGCCCCATCAGTCCCAAGGAGAACGTTTACAAAAATTATAATTGAGAGGCAAACCAATGAAGCATTTCCCAGCACTGTACAAAAGAAAAAGGAAACATTAAATACATACTTCCATTCCCTTTAAAATGAGGACTCCAGAGTGAATGTAGTAAAAAAGTAAAATTATTATGAAAATAATTATTATAATAATGTCGTAAAAGATGGAATTAGGTTTTAACCATTATTGACCTTTCTCTCCCTCTTTCAGGGTTATTGCTGTTCATTGGACAAGTCATGGAGCCTTGAATCTAGGGCTTTCATCTTGTAGAACAAGTCCACCCCCCCACCACAACCTAGGAATCTCCGCAAGGAACTGAAAGACGATAACGAGTGACCCCAAGAGCGAGAGACTTAAATTGGGTCAAACGAAAATGTCCTTCTTGAACAAAGAAACCCTGGAGAGATGACCAAGCGTTCTGTGTGGAATGGGATATAAAACGGGTAGTGTGATAGAGCAACCATAAATGTATGAGCTGCAAGTGTGGACGAATGAGAGAATGCATTGAGTGCGGGACCACAGAGTACTAGTGTTACATGTCTAATTTTTACGAAGTTTAAAATGAATATTTAATAAATCTATTTATTTATATCTAGAGATCTTGTATGTGTATGCTCAATATTTCACTTGCCGGTGGGAATATTTGAATTAAATAGATCATCCCCCTTTGTGGAATGACCTTAATCAATGACTAAACTCTTTTAATGAGTCAGAAGGAGAATTCTATGTTTGATAATAAACACAAAAGGACTTTAATAACCACTTAATATTATTGATGGTTAAAGGTTTAAACACATAGTGGATTATTTATAAAGAATGCACATAAGGGGATAGCCCCTAATATTGGTTTTATTTTATTTGTAGATTTAGCATTGTACAGAGCACTGGTGAGACCTCACTTGGAGTATTGTACAGAGCACTGGTGAGACCTCACTTGGATTATTGTACAGAGCACTGGTGAGTCCTCACTTGGAGTATTGTACAGAGCACTGGTGAGTCCTCACTTGGAGTATTGTACAGAGCAATGTTGAGACCTCACTTGGAGTATTGTACTGAGCACTGGTGACACCTCACTTGGAGTATTGTACAGAGCACTGGTGAGTCCTCACTTGGAGTATTGTACAGAGCACTGGTGAGCCCTCACTTGGAGTATTGTACAGAGCGGTGGTGAGACCTCACTTGGAGTATTGTATGCAGTACTGGAGACCGTATCTCCAAGGATATTGATACTTTGGAGAGAGTTCAGAGAAGGGCTACTAAACTGGTTCATGGGTTGAAGGATAAAACTTACCAGGAAAGGTTAAAGCATCTTAACATGTATAGCTTGGAGGAAAGATGTAAGAGGGGGGATATGATAGAAACATTTAAATACATAAAGGGAATAAAAAAAAAAACTACCACAACTAGAGGACATAGTCTTAAATTTGAGGGGCAAAGTTTTAAAAGTAATATCAGGAAGTATTACTTTACTGAGAGGGTAGTGGATGCATGGAATAGCCTTCCAGTGGAAGTGACAGAGGTTGACACAGTGAAGGAGCTTAAGCATGCGTGGGATAGGCAAAAGGCTATCCTAGCTATAAGATAGGGAACTGGGGACTAATGAAAGTATTTAGAAAATTGGGCAGACTAGATGGGCCGAATGGTTCTTATCTGCCAGTGACACATTCTATGTTTCTATCCGCCTTTGTACTTATTAATAACACAGACACCTGACAAATATCCGGATTGCTCAGAACTCTTATTCTTTAAGGATACCTCAAGGCAAAATATTAATTTTTGTGTTAAATTGAAAGATTGCATCAAGTGTAGACATTTAAAATACACAGGCTTAAATGAAAGAATACAATAAAGTACCTTATTAAGCTCTTTCTGTGTCATATCGCTCTATCACAGGGTGGACATGTTTAGAATCTTGGGTTAGAGGAAAGAAGATCTGACCCAAGATTCCAAGCAATTTTTATTCTCTACGAATTAAACCCATCAAGTACACCAAGGGCTAGGCAAAGTGTCCGTGGCAAGGCCTGTGAAAGCCCTGGATATCTGTGGTAAATTAGCTGATCTACTCTGATCAGGGAGGTTACAGCCTGAAGATGTATTGGGAGCAAAGTCCCGGCATGGTGCTTCAAAATGGAGTCATTCCAAATCTTTCCAGTGAGCAGATTCTCTCACTACTGAACCAATTGTCCAATTAGAGCTCAGCGTTCATTGTATTAGTGTAAAGCTGCTCTAATTAGAACTTTATTTCTTGTGTCAGTGCAGATTATCCATTTAGTCCATGGCTTTAATAAGTACTTAGTTTGTTCCTGTGCAGTGAGTAGATTCGCTGTGCTTTCAGACTGTTACCTCCTACACCAACCTATTAGTAAAACATCCATTTTTATTTGACATTTTTGTAAGTGAATATGTATTTTATTGAAACATGATTCTTCAAAATGTCGTCACCGTTTGTTTCAAGGGAGTGTTCCAAAATTGGAAGCACGCGGGTAAATTAGCAGAAACATATAGTTAACATGTGTCTGTGGAGTATTCTGCTTATGACATCACCTGTGGCACGGTATGCAAATGAAATAATTTTCAATGGGAAATGTGTCATTTGCATACCGTGCCACAGGTGATGTCATAAGCAGGCGACTCCACAGACATATTCAGTTTTTCTCCTAATTTATGCATTTGCTTATGATTCAGCTTATACATTGTATAGATCATTTTCAACCGTGTTTTATTCTCTACATTCACAGTAAAACAATGTAGACAAAAAACAAAAACTGTCTGCGCTTCTCAAACCTAATAAAGTTGGCAACAAATATATAAATATAAATGAGAGGTTTTGGTTATATGAATTGGCCAAAGCATAATTAAGCTCACCCGCCACGTCAAGGCACACTCTCAATAGGGTGAGAACCTAACCTCACCTCCTATCTAGTGGGCACACAAAGCAGTAATACTGCTACCAAAACCTATTTAAATGTGTTGGAAGAGGTGCAATTAAACCTCCTCCCAATTGACCTTATAACAGCAAGCTGCAACCAGACAATGAGGAGCCAACAACCTCAAATATGTGCAAGCAGGGAAAAGAAAAATGTCGGTGCGCTAAGCTAGTTACAGGCTTTTTTGCTGCATGCTCACACCTGTTTGGTAAGCATCATTTTTACATTTATATTATTTGAGCCTGTAACTAGCTTAGCGCACCGACATTTTTCTTTTCACATCTATTTTGATCATTTTTTTGGGGTGCTGTTTTACTAGTTTTAGCATGTGGTTTCTGACCAGACAATGTATCGATTACAGCAACTTCCCAACATCCTACAACTGATGGTCCTAAAAGGGGGTGGAACTCCCCGCCCTCGCCAGATATTTTGACAGCGGAACAAGGAGCTGTGTGCGTCTGGGCACAGATTTCACTGAATATTTTTTGGAAGTCTTGGTCATGAACCCATACTATCATTTCAATACCTGAGAATGACCTGGGTCACGGGTGGGCAACCTTCGGCACTCCAGATGTTGTGGACTACATTTCCCTTGATGCTTTGCCAGCATTGCGGCTGTAAGTGCATTATGGGAGTTGTGGTCCACAACATCAGGAGTGACAAAGGTTGCCTGCTACTGATCTAGATGTTCCCCACATTGCTCCCAGAACTGATTTTAATGGGGGGTTTTGCGCTGACAATCACTGAATGCTGATAATCACCAGTTATGAGGAGGCAAAGTAGGCCTGTGCTGACGTGGGTGGCACTATATAGGGATGTGTGTCCTATATAGGGATGTGGGTCCGAAGCAAGGTCTGTGAAGGTTCCATAGAACATCATCATTCAATTGCCCATCACAAAGTGCAGGTACCTATCAATTTAAAATACAAAAGAGACTTATTTGGCAGCTTGTAGAATAGCACCAGGACCTTCATGCCTGGCGACATCCACGTGGAAGCCACAAGAGAATATGTGAGCTGCGGCTGGCCAGCACTGACGCTAGAGTGGTTAATGAAGGTCAGGGACCACAATGGGACATTAGGTTGAGAGTGAGACGGAATTAAAAAAAAGCAGGAGCTGAAAGAGGGGTAAATAAACAGTGAAAGAGTTCACCACTGAAATAGGGGTTATTGGCAGGAGGAATAAAAGGAACGAATGGTGGAGATAGTGGCCAAAACACGGACAATAGTGGAACATGGAGTACACATGGAGTGGGAAGGAAGGGAGGAACGACAAGAAAGACAGAGGGTGAAAATCATTGCCTAATATAGAACAGCGATGGAAGCTGGGGAACACATCACAGCAGCGAACAGAGAGAGTGAGGTAAGTGGAGAATAAGGTCTTCAAACCAAGAGAGAGAAGGTAGATACCACTGTTTGGGCAGAGAGGGAAGATAGAGATCACAAGAGAGGTTACAAAAGGGACAAAGAGGGAAAAACGTTGATTACAAAAGGGATAAAGAGGTGATTAGAGACGAGAGGGGCAGAGAAGGAAAATGGAGACCACAAGAGGGACAGAAGTCGATAATTGGGAGACAATAAAATGGAGGCCTCAAGAGAGACAGAAGTCGAGAATTGGGAAACAATAAAATGGAGACCACAAGAGGGACAGAAGTCGAGAATTGGGAAACAATAAAATGGAGACCACAAGAGGGAGAGAAGTCGAGAATTGGGAGACAGTAAAATGGAGACCACAAAAGGGACAGAGGGTGAAGAAGAAGACCAGAAGAGCAACAGATGGAAAACACCTAAAGGAAAACAGGGGAAGTAAAAGGCACATATTAAGGTGGGCAACAGAGGGAAAAAATAAGGCAGTACATAAACAAAACTATACATTGCTATATTTCTTACACCGGGTTGCCAAAGTATTATCTGCACTGACCTTTGACTCATTCTTAAGTCAAGGAATTTTAATTGAGGATCATATCTTCCATTTACAGACATATATGAACATGAACTAATTACATTCTGCACACAGATAAGCCTGAACTACGAATCAAAACCATGCATGTACCGCAGTACTGCAGATCTGCCACTAGAGGTAGCTCCATTTAAAGCCATGGTATAAATGTTCCAAACTCACTGCAAAATTGCAATTAAAAGAAAACTTGGAATAAAACCAAAGAGCTATAACATTGGGATACTAGATTTAAACATTTCAGCTGAATTGGAGACTTTTTCAAACTCAGCTACTGTTTGAAATTCCCTTCAATTCTCTCTTTCACAAAAATAAACCCTTTTCTTTCAGTCTTGGGACTCACCAAGATTAAGGCAGAAATCAGGAAAAGTTTCCCTAAATTGAGCAATTCACTGCAAAGGTCAATAACTACACACCAACCTGACGGTATATACTATTACACACCAACCTGACGGTATATACTATTACACACCAACCTGACGGTATATACTATTACACACCAACCTGACGGTATATACTATTACACACCAACCTGACGGTATATACTATTACACACCAACCTGACGGTATATACTATTACACACCAACCTGACGGTATATACTATTACACACCAACCTGACGGTATATACTATTACACACCAACCTGACGGTATATACTATTACACACCAACCTGACGGTATATACTATTACACTCCAACCTGACGGTATATACTATTACACACCAACCTGACGGTATATACTACTACATACAAACCTGACGGTATATACTACTACACACCAACCTGACGGTATATACTATTACACACCAACCTGACGGTATATACTATTACACACCAACCTGACGGTATATACTATTACACACCAACCTGACAGTATATACTATTACATACCAACCTGACGGTATATACTATTCCATACCAACCTGACGGTATATACTATTACACACCAACCTGACGGTATATACTATTACACACCAACCTGACGGTATATACTAATACACACCAACCTGACAGTATATACTATTACATACCAACCTGACGGTATATACTATTCCATACCAACCTGACGGTATATACTATTACACACCAACCTGACGGTATATACTATTCCATACCAACCTGACGGTATATACTATTACACACCAACCTGACGGTATATACTATTACACACCAACCTGACGGTATATACTAATACACACCAACCTGACGGTATATACTATTACACACCAACCTGACGGTATATACTATTACACACCAACCTGACGGTATATACTATTACACACCAACCTGACGGTATATACTATTACACACCAACCTGACGGTATATACTTTTACACACCAACCTGACGGTATATACTATTACACACCAACCTGACGGTATATACTACTACATACCAACCTGACGGTATATACTATTACACACCAACCTGACGGTATATACTATTACACACCAACCTGACGGTATATACTATTACACACCAACCTGACGGTATATCCTATTACACACCAACCTGACAGTATATACTATTACATACCAACCTGACGGTATATACTATTCCATACCAACCTGACGGTATATACTATTACACACCAACCTGACGGTATATACTATTACATACCAACCTGACGGTATATACTATTACACACCAACCTGACGGTACATACTATTCCATACCAACCTGACGGTATATACTATTCCATACCAACCTGACGGTATATATTATTACACACCAACCTGACGGTATATACTATTACACACCAACCTGACGGTATATACTATTCCATACCAACCTGACGGTATATACTATTCCATACCAAAATGACGGTATATACTATTACACACCAACCTGACGGTATATACTATTACACACCAACTTGATGGTATATACTATTCCATACCAACCTGACGGTATATACTATTCCATACCAAAATGACAGTATATACTATTCCATATCAACCTGACGGTATATACTACTACACACCAACCTGACGGTATACTACTAAATACGAACCTGATGGTATATACTATTACACACCAACCTGACGGTATTTACTATTACACAGCAACCTGACGGTATATACTATTTCATACCAACCTGACGGTATATACTATTACACACCAACCTGACGGTATATACTACTACATACCAACCTGACGGTATATACTACTACATACAAACCTGACGGTATATATAACTACATACCAACCTGACGGTATATACTACTACATACCAACCTGACGGTATATACTACTACATACCAACCTGACGGTATATACTACTACATACCAACCTGACGGTATATACTACTACATACCAACCTGACGGTATATACTACTACATACCAACCTGATGGTATATACTATTACACACCAACCTGACAGTATTTACTACTACATACCAACCTGACGGTATATACTACTACATACCAACCTGACGGTATATACTACTACATACCAAGATGACGGTATATACTATTCTATACCAACCTGACGGTATATACTACTACATACCAACCTGACGGTATATACTATTCCATACCAACCTGACGGTATATACTACTACATACCAACCTGACGGTATGTACTACTACATACCAACCTGACGGTATATAATACTACATACCAACCTGACGGTATATACTATTCCATACCAACCTGACGGTATATACTACTACATACCAACCTGACGGTATATACTATTCCATACCAACCTGACGGTATATACTACTACATTCCAACCTGACGGTATATACTACTACATACCAACCTGACGGTATATACTACTACATACCAATCTGACGGTATATACTATTCCATACCAACCTGACGGTATATACTATTCCATACCAACCTGACGGTATATACTACTACATACCAACCTGACGGTATATACTACTACATACCAACCTGGCGGTATATACTACTACATTCCAACCTGACGGTATATACTACTACATTCCAACCTGACGGTATATACCAGGGCTCGACAAACCCCAGGCGCCAGGTCGCCATGGCGACCAGGAAATGAGACCTGGCGCCTGGGTGAAGTTACCCTCCCTGTCCCCTTGCCGCTGCCATCCGATGTTTTTTTTCTTTTTTCGGAGCGCGAGGGGGTAAAGTCTGTGCGTATAGCACAGACTGCAAGCTCCGCCCCCTCGCGCAACGCGTGTCTGAGTGCCGGATGTCGACACGTGACATCCTGGCACTCAGCAGGCCTAGGACATGCTGCAGCACGGATGTCCCCCTCCCCTGCAATGAGGTAAAGCAGCAGGGAGGGGGGACACATCAAGAAAAGACTGTGTGAGGTGGGTGTGTGTTTGTATATATGTGTATATGTAAAGTAGGTGTGTGTGTGAGGTGTTTGTATATATGTGTATATGTAAAGTAGGTGTGTGTGAGGTGTTTGTATATATGTGTATATGTTAAATAGGTGTGTGTGAGGTGTTTGTATATATGTGTATATGTAAAGTAGGGGTGTGTGAGGTGTTTGGATATATGTGTATATGTAAAGTAGGTGTGTGTGAGGTGTTTGTATATATGTGAATATGTAAAGTAGCTGTGTGTGAGGTGTTTGTATATATGGGTATATGTAAAGTAGGTTTGTGTGAGGTGTTTGGATATATGTGTATATGTAAAGTAGGTGTGTGTGAGGTGTTTGGATATATGTGTATATGTAAAGTAGGTGTGTGATGTGTTTGTGTATATGTGTATATGTAAAGTAGGTGTGTGAGGTGTTTGTATAAATGGGTATATGTAAAGTAGGTGTGTGAGGTGTTTGTATAAATGGGTATATGTAAAGTAGGTGTGTGTGAGGTGTTTGGATATATGTGTATATGTAAAGTAGGTGTGTGATGTGTTTGTGTATATGTGTATATGTAAAGTAGGTGTGTGAGGTGTTTGGATATATGTGTATATGTAAAGTAGGTGTGTGTGTGTGTGTGTATATATGTGAAGAAGCCGTGTGTGTTTATGAATTGCGTGTATGCTTGCGTGATTGTCTGGCTCCTAAATTTTTTGGCTGGCTCCTAAAATCTAATTAGATTTGTCAAGCCCTGGTATATACTATTCCATACCAACCTGACGGTATATACTACTACATACCAACCTGATGGTATATACTATTCCATTCCAACCTGACGATATATACTACTACATACCAACCTGACGGCATATACTATTCCATACCAACCTGACTTTATATACTACTACATTCCAACCTGACGGTATATACTACTACTACATACCAACCTGACTTTATATACTACTACATACCAACCTGACGGTATATACTATTACATTCCAACCTGACGATATATATACTATTCCATACCAACCTGACAGTATATACTATTCAATACCAACCTGACGGTATATACTATTCAATACCAACCTGACGGTATATACTATTCCATTCCAAACTGACGATATATACTACTACATACCAACCTGGCGGTATATACTATTCCATACCAACCTGACGGTATATACTACTACATACCAACCTGACAGTATATACTATTCCATACCAACCTGACGGTATATACTACTACATACCAACCTGACGGTATATACTACTACATACCAACCTGATGGTATATACTATTACACACCAACCTGACGGTATATACTACTACATACCAACCTGACGGTATATACTATTCTATACCAACCTGACGGTATATACTACTACATACCAACCTGACGGTATATACTACTACATACCAACCTGACGGTATATACTATTACACACCAACCTGACGGTATATACTATTACACACCAACCTGACGGTATATACTAATACACACCAACCTGACGGTATATACTATTACACACCAACCTGACGGTATATACTATTACACACCAACTTGATGGTATATACTATTCCATACCAACCTGACGGTATATACTATTCCATACCAAAATGACAGTATATACTATTCCATATCAACCTGACGGTATATACTACTACACACCAACCTGACGGTATACTACTAAATAGGAACCTGATGGTATATACTATTACACACCAACCTGACGGTATTTACTATTACACAGCAACCTAACGGTATATACTATTTCATACCAACCTGACGGTATATACTATTACACACCAACCTGACGGTATATACTACTACATACCAACCTGACGGTATATACTACTACATACAAACCTGACGGTATATATAACTACATACCAACCTGACGGTATATACTACTACATACCAACCTGACGGTATATACTACTACATACCAACCTGACGGTATATACTACTACATACCAACCTGACGGTATATACTACTACATACCAACCTGATGGTATATACTATTACACACAAACCTGACAGTATTTACTACTACATACCAACCTGACGGTATATACTACTACATACCAACCTGACGGTATATACTACTACATACCAAGATGACGGTATATACTATTCTATACCAACCTGACGGTATATACTACTACATACCAACCTGACGGTATATACTATTCCATACCAACCTGACGGTATATACTACTACATACCAACCTGACGGTATGTACTACTACATACCAACCTGACGGTATATACTACTACATACCAACCTGACGGTATATACTATTCCATACCAACCTGACGGTATATACTACTACATACCAACCTGACGGTATATACTATTCCATACCAACCTGACGGTATATACTACTACATTCCAACTTGACGGTATATACTACTACATACCAACCTGACGGTATATACTACTACATACCAACCTGGCGGTATATACTACTACATACCAACCTGGCGGTATATACTACTACATTCCAACCTGACGGTATATACTACTACATTCCAACCTGACGGTATATACTATTCCATACCAACCTGACGGTATATACTACTACATACCAACCTGATGGTATATACTATTCCATTCCAACCTGACGATATATACTACTACATACCAACCTGACGGCATATACTATTCCATACCAACCTGACTTTATATACTACTACATTCCAACCTGACGGTATATACTACTACTACATACCAACCTGACTTTATATACTACTACATACCAACCTGACGGTATATACTATTACATTCCAACCTGACGATATATATACTATTCCATACCAACCTGACGGTATATACTATTCAATACCAACCTGACGGTATATACTATTCCATTCCAACCTGACGATATATACTACTACATACCAACCTGGCGGTATATACTATTCCATACCAACCTGACGGTATATACTACTACATACCAACCTGACAGTATATACTATTCCATACCAACCTGACGGTATATACTACTACATACCAACCGGACGGTATATACTACTACATACCAACCTGACGGTATATACTACTACATACCAACCTGACGGTATATACTATTACACACCAACCTGACGGTATATACTACTACATACCAACCTGATGGTATATACTATTACACACCAACCTGACGGTATATACTACTACATACCAACCTGACGGTATATACTATTCTATACCAACCTGACGGTATATACTACTACATACCAACCTGACGGTATATACTACTACATACCAAGATGACGGTATATACTATTCCATACCAACCTGACGGTATATACTACTACATACCAACCTGACGGTATATACTACTACATACCAACCTGACGGTATATACTATTACACACCAACCAGACGGTATATACTACTACATACCAACCTGATGGTATATACTATTACACACCAACCTGACGGTATATACTACTACATACCAACCTGACGGTATATACTATTCTATACCAACCTGACGGTATATACTACTACATACCAACCTGACGGTATATACTACTACATACCAAGATGACGGTATATACTATTCCATACCAACCTGACGGTATATACTATTCTATACCAACCTGACGGTATATACTACTACATACCAACCTGACGGTATATACTACTACATACCAACCTGACGGTATATACTATTCCATACCAACCTGACGGTATATACTATTCCATACCAACCTGACGGTATATACTACTACATACCAACCTGACGGTATGTACTACTACATACCAACCTGACGGTATATACTACTACATACCAACCTGACGGTATATACTATTCCATACCAACCTGACGGTATATACTACTACATACCAATCTGACGGTATATACTATTCCATACCAACCTGACGGTATATACTATTCCATACCAACCTGACGGTATATACTACTACATACCAACCTGACGGTATATACTACTACATACCAACCTGACGGTATATACTACTACATTCCAACCTGACGGTATATACTACTACATTCCAACCTGACGGTATATACTATTCCATACCAACCTGACGGTATATACTACTACATACCAACCTGACGGTATATACTATTCCATTCCAACCTGACGATATATACTACTACATACCAACCTGACGGCATATACTATTCCATACCAACCTGACGGCATATACTACTACATTCCAACCTGACGGTATATGCTACTACTACATACCAACCTGACTTTATATACTACTACATACCAACCTGACGGTATATACTATTACATTCCAACCTGACGATATATATACTATTCCATACCAACCTGACAGTATATACTATTCAATACCAACCTGACGGTATATACTATTCCATTCCAACCTGACGATATATACTACTACATACCAACCTGGCGGTATATACAATTCCATACCAACCTGACGGTATATACTACTCCATACCAACCTGACGGTATATACTACTACAATCCAACCTGACGGTATATACTACTACATACCAACCTGACGGTATATACTACTACATACCAACCTGACGGTATATACTAATACATTCCAATCTGACGGTATATACTATTACACACCAACCTGACGGTATATACTACTACATACCAACCTGACTGTATATACTATTCCATAACAACCTGATGAAATATACTACTACATACCAACCTGACGGTATATACTATTCCATACCAACCTGACGGTATGTAGTATTCCATACCAACCTGACGGTATGTAGTATTCCATACCAACCTGACTGTATATACTATTCCATACCAACCCGACGGTATATACTATTCCATAACAACCTGACGATATAAACTACTACATACCAACCTGACGGTATATACTACTACATTCCAACCTGACGGTATATACTATTCCATACCAACCTGACGGTATATACTATTCCATACCAACCTGACGGTATATACTACTACATACCAACCTGACGGCATATACTATTCCATCCCAACCTGACGGTATATACTACTACATTCCAACCTGACGGTATATACTATTCCATACCAACCTGACGGTATATACTATTCCATACCAACCTGACGGTATATACTACTACATACCAACCTGACGGCATATACTACTACATACCAACCTGACGGCATATACTATTCCATACCAACCTGACGGTATATACTTTTCCATAACAAACATGAACACACAATCACAGACAACGGCAGAGTTACTCACATGGCTCAACAAACCACAGATACGGCGACCTGGAATTTAAACCTGGCACCCGGGTGCTGTTACCCTCATGGTCCCCTTGCCGCAGCCATTCTTTTTTTTTTTTTGCTGGCTCTACACCTGTTTCATAGACAGGCTCCACCAAATTCATTAATAAGGGTGGAGATCTCTTAGGGCCTTACCCTGGTAAACATCATTGGCGGATTTGAACTCAGCAGTTATCGCACTGAATGTAAAAATTAAACCCATTGACCAACAAGCCAGTCAGTGGCCATTGGTTGCAGATGTCATATTCATGTATGTTTAGCCATTTAATTAGTCATGGACCAATTACCGCAATCGCAGGACGGGAAGAGGGTAACCCTGCCTCTGACCCACACCAGGGCTAAAGGTAGGGCTGCCACCCAGCTTACTGCCAAAGTTAAGTCTATGGAGGCAATTGCATGGCCAGTATTTTTGGGATGAAAAGGTGGCAACTCTAGCGAAAAGTAATACAAAACTACCAACCCAGAACCTGAAACTGCAAGTACCGGCCATTGGCAGATTAGAATCACGCATCCATGTGTATATACACACAGACACAATCCAATGCATGTAAAGTGCAGCCCGGCAGTATGTAGGATGTATATACACACACACACACAATCCAATTCATGTAAAGTGCAGCCCAGCAGTATGTAGGATGTATATACACACACACACAATATATTTCATGTAAAGTGCAGCCTGGCAGTATGTAGGATGTATATACACAGACACAATCCAATTCATGTAAAGTGCAGCCCGGCAGTATGTAGGATGTATATACACACACACACACAATCCAATTCATGTAAAGTGCAGCCCAGAAGTATGTAGGATGTATATACACACACACACACAATATATTTCATGTAAAGTGCAGCCTGGCAGTATGTAGGATGTATATACACAGACACAATCCAATTCATGTAAAGTGCAGCCCGGCAGTATGTAGGATGTATATACACACAGACACACAATCCAATTCATGTAAAGTGCAGCCCGGCAGTATGTAGGATGTATATATACACACAGACACAATCCAATTCATGTAAAGTGCAGCCCGGCAGTATGTAGGATGTATACACACACACACACAATCCAATTCATGTAAAGTGCAGCCCGGCAGTATGTAGGATGTATATACACAGACACAATCCAATTCATGTAAAGTGCAGCCTGGCAGTATGTAGGATGTATATACACACAGACACAATCCAATTCATGTAAAGTGCAGCCCGGCAGTATGTAGGATGTATACACACACACATACAATCCAATGCATGTAAAGTGCAGCCCGGCAGTATATAGGATGTATATACACACACACACAATCCAATTCATGTAAAGTGCAGCCTGGCAGTATGTAGGATGTATATACACACACACACAATCCAATTCATGTAAAGTGCAGCCCAGCAGTATGTAGGATGTATATACATACAGACACAATCTAATTCATTCATCATGGAAGGTCCTATGAGATTAATGAATTGGATGGTGACTGTGTGTATATCATACCTCACAGCGCTCCCGATGTTTGGAGGCAGTCCTGCTGAGCACTACCTTTGAGCCAGGTTTTGGGATCCCAATCCTGCTGTCCTGTTATCCGGTGTGTAAGACAAGCTGTGGCGCTGGTGATCTGAGTGCGTGGTGGCGCTGGTGATCTGAGTGCGTGGTGGCGCTGGTGAGCTGAGTGCGTGGTGGCGCTGGTGAGCTGAGTGCGTGGTGGCGCTGGTGAGCTGAGTGCGTGGTGGCACTGGTGAGCTGAGTGCGTGGTGGCACTGGTGAGCTGAGTGCGTGGTGGCGCTGGTGATCTGAGTGCGTGGTAGCGCTGGTGATCTGAGTGCGTGGTGGCGCTGGTGATCTGAGTGCGTGGTGGCGCTGGTGATCTGAGTGCGTGGTGGCGCTGGTGATCTGAGTGCGTGGTGGCGCTGGTGAGCTGAGTGCGTGGTGGCGCTGGTGAGCTGAGTGCGTGGTGGCACTGGTGATCTGAGTGCGTGGTGGCGCTGGTGAGCTGAGTGCGTGGTGGCGCTGGTGAGCTGAGTGCGTGGTGGCGCTGGTGATCTGAGTGCGTGGTGACGCTGGTGAGCTGAGTGCGTGGTGGCGCTGGTGAGCTGAGTGCGTGGTGGCGCTGGTGAGCTGAGTGCGTGGTGGCGCTGGTGAGCTGAGTGCGTGGTGGCGCTGGTGAGCTGAGTGCGTGGTGGCGCTGGTGAGCTGAGTGCGTGGTAGTGAGTGCGTGGTGGCGCTGGTGAGCTGAGTGCATGGTGGCGCTGGTGAGCTGAGTGCGTGGTGGCGCTGGTGATCTAAGTGCGTGGTGGCGCTGGTGATCTGAGTGCGTGGTGGCGCTGGTGAGCTGAGTGCGTGGTGAGCTGAGTGCGTGGTGGCGCTGGTGAGCTGAGTGCGTGGTGGCGCTGGTGAGCTGAGTGCGTGGTGAGCTGAGTGCGTGGTAGCGCTGGTGATCTGAGTGCGTGGTGGCGCTGGTGAGCTGAGTGCGTGGTGGCGCTGGTGAGCTGAGTGCGTGGTGGCGCTGGTGATCT
Source organism: Pelodytes ibericus (assembly GCA_036172795.1). NCBI lineage: Eukaryota > Metazoa > Chordata > Amphibia > Anura > Pelodytidae > Pelodytes > Pelodytes ibericus. Next base: position 217,597,866 of record CM069858.1, on the reverse strand, counting down.
GAGTGCGTGGTGGCGCTGGTGAGCTGAGTGCGTGGTGGCGCTGGTGAGCTGAGTGCGTGGTGGCGCTGGTGATCTAAGTGCGTGGTGGCGCTGGTGAGCTGAGTGCGTGGTGGCGCTGGTGATCTAAGTGCGTGGTGGCGCTGGTGAGCTGAGTGCGTGGTGGCGCTGGGGATCTGAGTGCGTGGTGGCGCTGGGGATCTGAGTGCGTGGTGGCGCTGGGGATCTGAGTGCGTGGTGGCGCTGGGGATCTGAGTGCGTGGTGGCGCTGGGGATCTGAGTGCGTGGTGGCGCTGGTGAGCTGTGGTACCTGTATGGCCAATGCTGGCAGCTGTGGCTCAGATACACATCACATAATACATACCTGTCAATGCAAGTTTGTTTTTGGCCCATTGTACAACACTATAGCATATGATGGTGCTTTATAAACAATAATAATCTTTGCTGGTGATAATCTCCATTTTTACACTTTATTACTTGAACTCCCACCTACAATATGGCCGCCCAGTGCTGACTGGCCGCTGCTGACATAACACACTCTCACCTGATCAGGTAACGTAGCACCGCCCACACCTCCATAGTAGGCGTGTTCACAACTAGCTGTTACCATGGAGATGGGCGCGCGTCATGGCGAAGATTGGCATGGAGCATGCGCAGTAAGAGAGTCACGGGCCACACGGGCTCCTGTAGCGGCTTCCACGCAGGCGCAGTGAGCTGCCGAACTCCTGCGCACGCGCCGTTCATGCTCCCTCCCTCCCTCCCTCGGGGTGAGGCCGGGGGAGGAGGCTCTAGGTCCGGACAGTGAGCCAGGAGAGGCCGGGGACCCAGGCCTGAAAGCAGGCCGCAGCACGGGGAGATACTACCCATACAGCCCGGCAGCAAGATGGTGAGAGATAGGAGAGGCCTGCGGGTGTGCTGTCCCCTGTGTGACGGGTCAGGTTAATAACCAGTCCTGTGTGTAGAGCCAATGTCTAACCCAGCAAGCATGGAGCAAAAGGGCAGGGCCTGGGGCAGTTCCCTGTACAGGAACCAGGCACCCACCTGTACTTCCACACCATGCCCTTCCACACTATGCCCACCCACACCTGTACTTCCACACTATGCCCACCCACACCTGTACTTCCCCACACCATGCCCACCCACGCCTTCCCCACACCATGCCTTCCCCACACCATGCCCACCCACACCTTCCCCACACCATGCCCACCCACACCATGCCTACCCACACCAGTACTTTCCCACACCATGCCCACCCACGCCTTCCCCACACCATGCCTTCCCCACACCATGCCTACCCACACCTGTACTTCCCCACACCATGCCCACCCACACCTGTACTTCCCCACAACATTCCCACCCACACCTGTACTTCCCCACGCCATGCCCACCCACACCTGTACTTCCCCACGCCATGCCCACCCACACCTGTACTTCCCCACACCATGCACACCTGTACTTCCCCACACCATGCCCACCCACACCGTTACTTCCCCACGCCATGCCCACCCACACCTGTACTTCCCAACGCCATGCCCACCCACACCTGTACTTCCCAACGCCATGCCCACCCACACCTGTACTTCCCCACACCATGCCCTCCTGTACTTCCCCACACCATGACCACCTGTACTTCCCCACACCATGACCACCTGTACTTCCCCACACCATGCCCACCTGTTCTTCCCCACACCATGCCCACCTGTTCTTCCCCACACCATGCCCACCTGTTCTTCCCCACACCATGCCCACCTGTTCTTCCCCACACCAGGCCCACCTGTGCTTCCCCACACCAGGCCCACCTGTGCTTCCCCACACCAGGCCCACCTGTGCTTCCCCACACCAGGCCCACCTGTGCTTCCCCACACCAGGCCCACCTGTGCTTCCCCACACCAGGCCCACCTGTGCTTCCCCACACCAGGCCCACCTGTGCTTCCCCACACCAGGCCCACCTGTGCTTCCCCACACCAGGCCCACCTGTGCTTCCCCACACCAGGCCCACCTGTGCTTCCCCACACCAGGCCCACCTGTGCTTCCCCACACCAGGCCCAACTGTGCTTCCCCACACCAGGCCCAACTGTGCTTCCCCACACCAGGCCCACCTGAACCTATACTTCCCCGCACCTGTATTTCCATGCCCACCCACACCTCTTCTTCCCCACACCATGCCCGCCCACACCTCTTCTTCTGCACACCATGCCACCCACGCCTTTACCTTTATGCACCACGCCTTTACCTTTATGCACCACGCCTTTACCTTTATGCACCACGCCTTTACCTTTATGCACCACGCCTTTACCTTTATGCACCACGCCTTTACCTTTATGCACCACGCCTTTACCTTTATGCACCACGCCTTTACCTTTATGCACCACGCCTTTACCTTTATGCACCACGCCTTTACCTTTATGCACCACGCCTTTACCTTTATGCACCACGCCTTTACCTTCACGCACCACGCCTTTACCTTCACGCACCACGCCTTTACCTTCACGCACCACGCCTTTACCTTCACGCACCACGCCTTTACCTTCACGCACCACGCCTTTACCTTCACGCACCACGCCTTTACCTTCACGCACCACGCCTTTACCTTCACGCACCACGCCTTTACCTTCACGCACCACGCCCACCCACGCCTTTACCTTCACGCACCACGCCCACCCACGCCTTTACCTTCACGCACCACGCCCACCCACGCTTTTACCTTCACGCACCACGCCCACCCACGCCTTTACCTTCACGCACCACGCCCACCCACGCCTTTACCTTCACGCACCACGCCCACCCACGCCTTTACCTTCACGCACCACGCCCACCCACGCCTTTACCTTCACGCACCACGCCCACCCACGCCTTTACCTTCACGCACCACGCCCACCCACGCCTTTACCTTCACGCACCACGCCCACCCACGCCTTTACCTTCATGCACCATGACCACCATGCCTGTACCTCTTCTCACCACACGCACACACACCTGTTCCCAGTGGTCTCATAGCTGTCCTTCCGGGCGGTCTCACACACCTGTATGTGACATGATCTGTCACTCATAATAAGATATAAACCTGAGCAGAGAGAGTCAGAACCACTACAGATATACTGCTAGGGGGAAGAAGGTCTGGGATTTGGGGGTTTTCATGCATGGGTGCGACGTGGGTGCGACATCAATCTGGTCATTGTCTGTTTTAAATAGTTTTCATGAATTTTACGTAGAGAAACATATTCTTTTTTCAATCTATGTCCTGTTACCGTTCTTAAACATTAATTTTTTTTTATTATTTTTTTTATCGCTTATGGAAAATGCAGAAGAAAGGGCTCTGTGTTTGGGACACATTTTTTTATTTATTTTTTAAACCTGCGAGTGCAGTCAGCCTGTCTTTTTGTTTTAAAATACTGACCCTAACATACACATTCCCCTCTGATTCCCTCCCTCTCTATACATTGCCACCTTTAGTCCCTGGCATGTGCTCTACAATCTTTTATATTACCAAAAATTCACTCCACCAAGACGTCTCTAGAGCTGCTCTGTTTCTCCAGCAATCACATCCATATATTCCACTTCTCTCAACCTTTTTTAAAACTCCTGCAAAAACTCAACCTTCTGCCACCTAAATCCATCCTTCATGTGGCCTTTTTTTTTTTAACCTCTTATTATTCTCCTCTATTCCCACTAGATTGTAAGCCTGCGAACCGCTCTTTTTATATATAACCCAGGGGTGTGCCGTGACGCTCCAGCTGCTGGTGGCCTACATTTGCTTGCCCATAATGCTTTGCTAGCTAAGAGTTTGGCAGGGGAGTATGGAGGACTGCTCCAACCCATATATCCATTTCTGTTCATCTAATGCAGTTGATAATGCCTTTTCAAGCGCTAAGTTGTTAGAGCGATACATAAACATGATCTCCCGGGGGTTTGAGTGTCCAAGCTTTATTTATTGTCCGTATTCGGCTAGTCCAAGCAAGCATGTCCTGTGTCAGCTGAGCTAATGATGGACTTGGCTGAGTCTGTAATAAACTATGTTTTCCCCACGAGAGATCAATCCTCTGCTGTGCGTTTCCCCCGGTGCTCCGGAGTCATTGTACCGTTCTATTCCCCGTAGATGCGTTTTATGCTGCTCTTCAGCCGGCAGGGGAAGCTCCGGTTACAGAAGTGGTATGTGGCCACATCGGAGAGGGAAAAGAAGAAGCTGGTGCGGGATCTCATGCAGACGGTTCTAAGCCGGAAACCCAAAATGTGTAGCTTCCTGGAGTGGAAGGATCTGAAAGTCGTCTACAAAAGGTGACCTGTTCTTTTCTTTTCTTGTGTCATCTCCAAGCTGCCTTAACCATTGGTCTTCGCCTTCCTAGTCATTTCTCCCACAATTCTTTGGCCATGGAGGTATCTGCTCTGCTTCCTTCTCCATCATTCGTGTTTTGGTGGCCTTTAGCACTTTGACATGGCTGTTCTTCTGCTGGCTGAACACAGTTCACGCAGTGAATTTTTAGGTCTTTCCAGTTTTCCTACTAGATCAGACCTCTCTAGGTCCCATCTAAGTGACGGTTAAAGAGTGATGTGTAAAATTCACCTCCTGGCGGGGGCCAAGGGCAGAACGATCTAATTTGGTGGTCCTCACTAAGTTCACCTTTTAATCGTCATTTATTTAAAATAAACAACCGGGTTTATTATTAATAAAAAAAAAAAAATCCCACCATTTGGCGATGTATTCCAGCCAACAAGGAGGGATTCACTTTTAATGATACGCTGGGGGTTCCTTAGAAAAGTCGGTCAAAGATCTGAGTGGTGCAATCACCATGGAAACCAATGGAACGTTCCTGCTGATTACATCACTTTTAGAACTTTCCCCCAGAAATGATCTTTATACAGAACCCCTGTGACTGTGTGTATGCAGGCGACTTACAGTAATGTGAACACATACTGACGTAATCTCTGGATGTTTTATACACAGAATAACATTCCGGTTGAATGAAAGTCTATATATTCTGTGTAATTACCGCATGGTGATGATCTGGTTGCGATTTAATCTTGTGCTCTTGGCAGATCTGATTACTTTCTGTATTGTTTGTGCAGTTATTGTATTGTTTGTCTTTCTTCATGTTCCATTCTGTGCGTAGCTCATTCCTTGACAACGTCTTTGTACTCTTTTTACTAATAGTACTCTAGGATTTCAAATGAATACGCCTCAATGTCCTACAATGTCTGCCTCCCCCTGCGCTCACTGAAGCAAAAATAAAAAATCTAGGAGCACATATAAACAATCACATAGACCGTCATCTGCACACATACAGTCCTACACATACAGAGACAGCCACTCACCTTAGAAAATACCTCATTGCAGGGGAGACAAGTCCCTTCCATTGCATCCTGCCCTACTAGGCAGAGACCATCTTCACGTGCCATCCTGCTGAGAGTGCCTGGATGTCATGTGACACCCGGCACTCAAACGCTGGAGCTGGCAGGCTGTGCAGCTGCACAGACTGTCACCTCTCACTGCGCTTCTCTTAAATAAAAATGTCTTACCTTGGTGAAGGACGCAGTGAATCAATCACAAGCAAGCTGAAATTTGCCTGGTTCTCATCCCACTAATACGTCTGTGCTTGGTGAGGGTCTCTCCCACCCAAGGTGTAGCTTATGCTTTGTCCAGATCTCGTATAGTTCTAGCATGTAAGCATCGTTTCACCTCAGTATTAGCACCTCAGAGGCTTTTAGAAACATAGAAACATAGAATGTGTCGGCAGATAAGAACCATTCGGTCCATCTAGTCTTCCCAGTTTTGTGTGCTGGACTATGGCATATGCCACTTTTAAGGTGTTTACAGCATCTCATTCTGTATATATGGGTGGCAGTGGCCCTTGGTGCAGAGCATTCCACAAGTTCGGCACTAGTGCATGTACCCCATCTTTTGTTAGTACGTAGGCCAGCACGGCCGCCATCAGAAATTTCGGGGGTCCTTACAGAAAAACATTTCTGGGCCTCTCATCCCTATATCTCTCTCTCGCCCCCTACCCTCCCAAAGTAATTTTATCCAGGTCAATGATTTAAATGCCCCCCAGTATATGCCCCATCACCCACATTGCACATCCAGGACTTACCCCATGAATACGCCACAGCCATTTTCCCCATGAATACGCCACAGCCATTTTCCCCATGAATACGCCACAGCCATTTTTCTATTTAATATGCCACTGTTTTCCCATGAATTTGCCATAGCCAGCATGCCCATGAATTTCCCACAGCCAGTGCACCCATTAATGTGCCACTCTTTGCCCATGAATATGCCACAGCCAGTTTTCCGCCCTCCTCCCCCCTTTCCCAGTACTTACCTTGCTGCTGAGATAGCATCTGTCCATGCTGCCTCTCTCGCTCTCCCCGCACAATGATGTGGTTTGAGTACCGGAAGGCAACGTGACCCCTGACGTCAGATCAGTGCGCAGGTAGTGCGAGAGAGGCAGCATGGAAGGATTGCACAGACGCCATGCTGCTTTGTCGTGTGGAGATGCTGGCAAGACTTTTATTGTTTTTTAAAGGGCCGGGGCCTGCCAGGCTCATGCAGGTTTTCTGTCACCCCCTAGTGGCGGCTCTGTTAGCCAGTATACCTTTGTGTGCTTCCTTTACACAGTTTCCCCTATCTACACTTTTTAACACCCCTTTGCAATTGTAGTGCTTAAGCAACCTTGCCCAGATCACGTAGCTCTCCAGCTTTTGAACTGCACAGCCTATGATGCTCAGCCAGCTTGTTGGCTGAGGATTTGTGGGAGATGTAGTGCAGCAATAGCTGCCGAGCTACCTGTTGATTACTCCTCAAGTACAGTGAGCGGTCTGTGTAGCTCTCTTGTCTAAAAATGTCACCTTGTATTAGGCAAGTGTCTGCTATCATAAGTATCTTCCTTCACACATTCCCGTAATCCTCAGCACCGCCTATCGCTCATTCTCTTGCACAGTCCCATTTGGAATAATACAATGGGTCCTAATTGAAGAAGAGTCTTAAAACTCCTCCATCCTGACTTCTCTCTGATTTAAACCCAGCAGCCTGTGCTGTCTCTCTGGGGAAAATATATATTCCAATAAATTCTACAGATAATGGATCCATGTCTAAATACAGAGTTCCTTCTTTCACTATTTAAGTCCCTCCACCCAAACCCAACGCAAGCCCCTCCCCTCGGATTTAGAATGCGGCGGTAATGGAGACCACCGACCAGTACGACATTCTAAAATAGATGTCAGTCAAAGGGGAGGAGCCTGGATATTTTTTTTTTTTAAAAACGTGAAATGCGGCACTTTGTGTGTCTGGACTCTGCAATCAATACAACTATCTAAATCACATTACTTTCAAGTTTTGTTGTGCTTCCTTTTTCATCTTTCATCCTAATTTCTGCTCCATTACTGTCCCTTTTCATAGCATTCCTATCGTGTCCCAAGTGAACTTCCGCCCTCCTTGTTTCTTCCTGAAGGACACTGACCATATTGTTGCCCTTTGCTCTCTTTACGTAATCAGCCAAAGCCATATCTATACAGCCGCCCTTTATGTGGCAGAATTATCCTTTGAGATCAATGTGCGCGCTGTATTACTGTGCTCTACATTTCATTTTTATTTTTCTGTTGCACCTTGACAAATGCCCACTGTTTAGGGCTGACCTGTATTTTTAATAAATATAACCTTTTTTTTTTTTTTTTTTTTTATTTGTTATTTTGTTTGCCCGATTTTGGAGTGTGAACATATTGGCTTGTACTGCATGTAACATCTCAGGCACAACATGTCACTGCTGGGATTGTGGCCAAGACCTTGTAATATGCCGCTTGATTATTTTGCATAGCTGCATGAATCAAAATGCGACTTTATTTGATCCATGCATGCCAAGGGTGGTCCCTGGTATCTTTGTGTACATGGCCAGCCTGTCTGGCAGGCTTCCACGGGTCAAAGGTTTCAGTACCATAGAGAATACGCTGGGAGAGATCCATGCATTTGCAATGGTTCACACTTCACCCCGAGCATCCACTAATGGGGACTCTAATACTTCCCTGCTCTATTACCATCTCCCCCTACATTCCCCACCCCTCTCCTCTCCTCTTTTTTTTTTTTTGCTGTCTCTAACCATAACTCCCATTACTTCTCCCCAACAGATACGCCAGCCTGTATTTCTGCTGTGCTGTCGAGGATCAGGATAATGAGCTTCTTACCCTGGAGCTCATTCACCGATACGTAGAGCTGCTGGACAAATATTTTGGCAGCGTGAGTTTTGGGCAAGGGGTGTAGAGGGTTCTTCTCTGTGCGTACATATTCTCATTATGGTTATTACAGGGCCTGTTCTCTCCGTGCACCCACCCTCCCTTCCTTTTACCCTGATGACTAATCTCCTCCTTGGGCATTAATCTGAGCTCGGTTAATTGGGTTTAACTGAGATCACAGACTACGTGTGTAATCCTCTCAGTCAGACATCTATAACTAACTGGTCACGTGTGCAATGTCTTCTATTTGCTTCTATTAACTCCTCTCCTGTACAACATATTTCTCCAGTTTTGTTTTTATTCTTTATTCATCTTTTCTCTGTAATTTAGAAATATAGAATATGTCACCGACTGATAAGAACCATTCGGCCCATCTAGTCTGCCCAAAATTCCAAATAGTCCCCAGTTCCCTATCTGATATCTAGGATAGTCTTGTGCCTATCCCACGCATGCCACTGTGTTAACCTCTACCACTTCTACTGGAAGGCTATTCCATGCATCCACTACCCTCTCAGTAATGTAATACTTTCATTAGTCCCTGGCCTTATCTTATATCTAGGATAGCCTTATACTTATCCCACGCATGCTTAAACTCCTTCACTGTATTAACCTCTACCACTTCTGCTGGAAGGCTATTCCATGCATCCACTACCCTCTCAGTAAAGTAATACTTCCTGATATTACTTTTTAATCTTTGCCCCTGTCATTTTAGACTATGCCCTCTTGTTATGATTTTTTTCTTCTTTTAAACGTTTTTCTTCTTTTAAATATACTGTCCTCCTTTACTGTGTTGATTCCCTTTATGTATGTAAATGTCTCTATCATATCCCCCCTGTTACGTCTTTCCTCCAAGCTATACATGTTAAGATGCTTTAACCTTTCCTGGTAAGTTTTATCCTTCAACCCATGAACCAGTTTAGTAGCCCTTCTCTGAACTCTCTCTAAAGTATCAATATCCTTCTGGAGATACGGTCTCCAGTACTGCGTACAATACTCCAAGTGAGGTCTCACCAGTGCTCTGTACAATATTCCAAGTGAGGTCTCACCAGTGCTCTGTACAATGGCATGAGCACTTCCCTCTTTCTACTGCTAATACCTCTCCCTATGCTACCAAGCATTCTGCTAATACCTCTCCCTATGCTACCAAGCATTCTGCTAATACCTCTCCCTATGCTACCAAGCATTCTGCTAATACCTCTCCCTATGCTACCAAGCATTCTGCTAGTACCTCTCCCTATGCTACCAAGCATTCTGCTAGTACCTCTCCCTATGCTACCAAGCATTCTGCTAGTACCTCTCCCTATGCTACCAAGCATTCTGCTAGTACCTCTCCCTATGCTACCAAGCATTCTGCTAGTACCTCTCCCTATGCTACCAAGCATTCTGCTAGTACCTCTCCCTATGCTACCAAGCATTCTGCTAGTACCTCTCCCTATGCTACCAAGCATTCTGCTAGTACCTCTCCCTCTGCTACCAAGCATTCTGCTAATACCTCTCCCTCTGCTACCAAGCATTCTGCTAATACCTCTCCCTCTGCTACCAAGCATTCTGCTAATACCTCTCCCTCTGCTACCAAGCATTCTGCTAATACCTCTCCCTCTACAACCAAGCATTCTGCTAATACCTCTCCCTATCCATTCTGCTTACAATTCCTGTTGCTCTATTACATTGCCTACCTATCTTTTTAAGTATTCTGAAACTATTACTCCTAAATCCCATTCCTCAGATTTTGAGATTAGGACTGTACCCCTTACGCTGATTTCTTCTCGCCTGTCCCCCCCACTTGTAGGTCACCTCTACCTCCTGTCTTAACCTCCTCTGTTCCACCACAACTTTGTTTTTTCATCTTTCAGTCTCCTTTCTCTCTGCTTATCTAACCCAAGGAGGATTAGGGGAGAAGGGGTACAGGTTAGGAAATTTGTGGCAAGAGCAAATAGACGATTATGGTAAGACAGGGCCTGACAAATCCTGGACTACATTGCACTTGCATTGCCCTGGCTCCTAAAACCAACCAGTCTCTCTCCTCAATCGGTTTGCCTGGCTCCTAAATGCTACAGACATGTGTCTACTGTCTCCTCTCTTATTACACATACACCTGGCTTCCCTTATCTCTCTACCGTTCAGTCCTCTCCTTTTATTCCTGCCTCTTCCACTTCTCATGCCCTTGCCTTGTCTCCCCGTAAAGGTGTGTGAACTGGATATCATATTTAACTTTGAAAAGGCCTATTTCATTCTGGACGAGTTCCTGATGGGGGGCGAAATACAGGACACCTCCAAAAAGAGTGTCTTGAAAGCCATTGAGCAGTCAGACATGTTACAGGAGGTAAGACTTATAATTATTTTATTGTTCTTTTTATTTCTCTCACCTTTTCTTCTCCATGTGTGGAATTGTTTTCCAATTATTTTTTTCTTTTTACTCTGTTCCTTTCTACATCATTCTGGAATTCTTCCTTTGTGTTTCCTGTGCCCTCCCTCTTGTTTTTTTTTTCCCACTCAACCCCCCCCCCCCCCCCCTTTCTCTGCAGTGGATGAATCATACATCTCTGTGGTCCTGTCACAGCTCACTGACTCCCACCCACTCACTTTTATAGCTTGAAATTTTCACTCTGGAGATAGGGTGGGGAGGGGGAGCAAGATGGAAGAGGGGGGTTAATGGAGAAGCGGTGCAGTTTAGAATGTTTTTGGGTGAGAGCAAAGAAATTTGTTGTAAGAGACGGTTCTTCACCGTAGGTTAAGGTTTGAGTAGGGTGGGTGTTTGAGTGAGATAAAAATCCAACCCCCAGGGACGTGAATCTCAAGAGGTAGAAAGAGCTGGGGATTGCTACGGTGGGTTAGACGCATGGGAAGGAGAAGCAAGGCTATGTAAGTGATGAAGAAAAGTTGAGTAGAGAAAGGAAGATGGTGGAGAAGATGGGATAAAGTACTGTGTAAAAGTTCTGGGTTTAAAGAAAGGGGGACGATCACAGGTCAAGCGAAGGAAGGATTGAAACAGTAACAAAGGGGAATTATGATAAGTAAAGAGAAACGTTTGAAAGCAGAAAAGATGGCATCGGCAGCGACACTTGGTTAGAACCATAATAACCATCATAATTAGGGGGCTGTGTTAAGTGCTGCCGCATTAGCCACTTATTCATTTTCCCCCCCTCCTTCTTTGCTCAATGTGACCCCCCGTGCGCTCTCTTACTCTGTCTGCAGGAGGATGAGTCACCCCGGAGCGTTCTGGAGGAGATGGGACTTGCTTGATACACGGACAAACACCGTCCTCCGAGCACTTTTTTCGTTTTACCCCCCCACAACTTAATCCTTGCAACACCTCACATCGACTGAATACTGCGGCAACCCCCCCCCCCCCCCCTCAGTCACTGAAACTGACGCCTCCACAAATCTCCGGCCTATCCCCCCCCCTCCCTCTGCCCCCAACACAAGCACATTGACCACTGCCTGCTCGCAATTCTCTTGACGTGCGTGTCATTGTACAGCAGCTCAGTATGTATCTCATTTTTCATTCCGTGCAGAAAAAGAGAAAGAGGGACCAATCTATATACATACATATATATATATACGATAGACATTCTCTTTTTATCCCGTCTGCTGTGGACTACACAGCCCATGATGCTCGGCCCTCGCTAGGAACCATGGGATCTGTAGTCTACGGGAGATGGTGCAAACAGGAATGTTCTGGACTGTCGCTTTTCATTTCACACACCTCTCGACTCACGGATGTCGACACAATCATGGGTTTTTCTTCTTCCCCGTGTGCGACCACCAGCTGTTTTGCACACTTGGTGACGGGCACTTGTCTGTATATTCCACCCTCTTATACTCTAGTCCAGACTCTTGCTTTGTGACCCCAGCAGAGCATGGGTGGGGGGTGGTATGAGGGCCACCCCCTTTCTTTTTTGTTTTTCCCCTTCATTGGAAACGCCCCATCCCTCCTGCCACTGGCCGCCACGAGGGCCACCCCCTGCACGTACTTCTGGAATAAAACATGGGTGCTGCTAAACAACTGGACCGCTTGCTTTTCAATTTGTGTGTTATCTTAGCAGAGTAATCCAATGTGCGTGACCTTGTTAGGGGTAGTTTGGTTTACTCTCTTTCCCTAAATACCACCATTTTTTATAACACTGTTTTGCGGATTTATTTTATTTAATTAAATTTATATTTAGATCATGTTTTCATTTAGAAGATACCACTAGTTTTGCAGGGGAGAAACCAAGCAGTATTAGTTTCTTAAAATCTGTCCAAGTGGGTGTGGCCTGTAGCCAACAGACCTACTCCCTTATTGGTCTAGGGGAATAATAAGTATAATATGGAATTCACTGCCTGAAGAGGTTGTTCTAGCAAATACCTTAGATGCCTGTAAAAGTGGCCTGGATACTGTTTTAATGAGCCGGATCATAGAGGGCTATGCATGTTAGTATAGGCAGTAATATTTATTTAGTGCTTGTTGATCCAAGGAGAAATCTGATTGCCATTTGGAGTCCAGAAGGATTTTTTTTCCCCATTGATGGCAGAATTCAAAATTGCTGAAGGGGTTTTTATTTGCCTTTTTCTGGATCAACGGCGGTAAACACGGGATAGGAGAAGGGTTGAACTTGATGGACGCAGGTCTTTTTTCAACCAAAGCTACTAAGCAAGTGTCATGCTGTGGTTCACCGATCGTTAATGGGGCTTATTTTCTGTTTGTTGTACCCATGTCTAATATGAGTGGCACGCACTTATTTTTATTTGAAACCAATTAACAGTTCTGTTTTTTTTTTTGTTTTTTTTACACCTGGGCTTCTAAATTCAGTGTCATTCCAATAAGGAGGGGCTTGGAGAGATGGGTAGGGCTGTTGCTATAAAAATGGCAATAACTATTATACTTCATTTACAGTTTTCAGATGACATGTAGTGTTAAGAGGGGGAAAAAAAAGAAAGTCAGTGTGTGTTTTTTTAATTCACACGATACAGTTGTGGACACTGCAGATGGAACTGGCCCCTTTAAGTAGTCTTTAAAATAATTCCTGGACAATTATCTGTGTTTTAGTCCAGGGACATCTGGGCAGCTGCAGATATCGAGTTAAGTGACCACTGTCAATTCCTTTTGTGTTACACGATGGGTTTAGATTTTCGGGTGGGAGATACCTCGTTTTCGATTTCCATCTCTGTCGGCCTGACTCTCGCTTGGCATGATCACCATGTCCTGGATCTCTCCAAAGCTATCATTACAGCTGGTTTTGTTAGGATGCTTCCTCGGTGGTTGGGCTGTCACTCCTCAGAAATTGCTATGGGTTTTTTTTTTTTATCGCCTCTGCATCAATATCCTCTGTCAAAATCGACAGACCAAAGTGCACAATAATGTTATATACGAAGAAATACTCCAGGTACGCCTTTTGTAGTGCTCCATAATTTGAATTTCAAGTTATACAGCTCTATTCGGACTTTCATTTCCCATTTAAAATGTTTTGGCTTACATGGAGATTAATGGGACATTAACAATCAAAAAAATGATCTATACATTATATTAGCAGAATTGCAAGATAATGCATAAATTAACCCCTTTGTGCCGTATTGGTGCTTTGGTCCTTAACAGGGGGGGGGGGGGATGTGGTGTAACTGGGACGACTTTTTCTATGCCGTCCTATAGGCTTTTAAGGGACATGCATAGGTTAAAAGAACAAAAAGTTTGAATAGTTGGAGTGATGACTTTTGTTTACACTTTGGACTGACTGTCCCCTCTCCTGTACAAAACCCCAGGCTGAAGGACATATTGCAGCAAGCCCCAGGTGATGTCATAAGCAGTAGACTCCACAGACACATTTAAAGCACATGTTTCTCCAAACCTAGGCATTTACTTGCACATCCGCTAACACAACGTATAGATCATTTTCAATCATTTTTTTTTATTCCCAGCATTCACAGTAAAAACAATGTTTAGGTGATACAGTCCCTTTAAAATTGTACCTTCGTGCTAATTTTATTCTACCGGCCTGCCAGTATAATACCGGCTGTGTGGCAAAACCTATTTGTGAGTAAATCTACCATATATTTAGAATCCAGATATTCCCATTTTTCTGATTTTATTTCTGTGAAATGAGCACGTCGGACCGATCCTATAACCAGAAATGCCTAGGGCGCTGGCTTCAACTTACCGGAAAAAAAAAATGATTAGCCAGTCCCAAAGTCCCGGATCTATTGGATGGTCTGGTAATGTAGTAACCGTTCAGAAGTGGTTTATATTTCTACAAATTTCTTAATATTTATGGGAAGTTTAAAATGACGAATTCCACAAGAAAAGCCATTAACGGACGGGAAGGAAGATGCAGATGAGTCACAGGAAGAGGATCCCAGAAAGACTGGCGTTTGTACACAATATGATAATTTATTTATAAAGGGTGATTGATCTTGCACTGCTTTAAAGTAAAATCACAAATTTGTTCAGGCAGATCTGTGACTCGAATACAATTCACACTAAAGAGGGGCTAAAAAGCTACCGTATTTTCCGGCGTATAAGACGACTGGGCGTATAAGACGACCCCCCAACTAAGTCGTCTTATAAGCTGGAAAAATCGCATCTATATTTTAACTTTTTAGGTTAAAATATAGAGTTTGGGACCCTCCTTCCCCAATCCCCAGTACTTACCTACTTTCTGCGCTGTCTCCAGCTGTTAAGCCGGTCCGTGGCTGTGAGGGAAGCGTTGTGAGCTCCATTCAGGCCGCGCGGTCAATAAAGTTTGTTTAAAAAAAAAAAGTTTAAACAAACTTTATTAAAGCCGCGCGGCCTGAGCGGAGCTGACAACGCTTCCCTCACAGCCACGGACCTGCTTAACAGCTCGAGCGGAGACAGAGCAGAAAATAGGTAATTAAATCCCAGTACCCGGCGTATAAGACGACCCCCCAACTTTTGAGAAGATTTTCAGGGGTTAAAAAGTCGTCTTATACGCCGGAAAATACGGTATATGTAAATTGGATGTATGCTTATATATAGTATGTGTGTGTATATATATTTTTTTTTAAATTTTTTTGAAGGGGCAGTTACACTTACCAAGGATATAGTTAGAGATAGGTACTGCAGCATGTAAAGAATGACAAAGAAATAGATCTATCTCATCAGTTATTTTTCTTCAAAGCTTTTTAATCCCTTAACAGTCCTTGGAATTTCACTTAATTTGTCAAAAATAAGTGTATCTCGCATATATTAAATGCATGTACACCTTATAGATAATAAGTTGGCTATTTATATTGTTGTTCAATGACATTTCTATGAACTAGTATTTAAAAGATTTACCATTTTCTTTGTCCCCCCAAAAAAAACCAAGACAAGAAAAATATAATTTCTTAAAGCTGATTGAAAGACTAAAGGATTTAGGTCCAAGATAGAGACTCTCCTTCATAAAGACATGTAAGGTAGTGTACGTACCGTGATTCAGCGCAGGGGGAACCCCAGTTGCAGAATAAGACAATCCTTGCCTGATACCACCACTACCGAGGGCTACAGAGGAGGCAGACTTCAATAGATGGCAGCAGGCACGAAGGTCTAAGAGTAGTGGAGGTGCAGTCCGAGTCGGGGAGCCAGAGGGTAGAATGGTCATAAAACGATAGCCGGAGTCGGGGAGCCAGAGGGTAGAATGGTCACAAAACGATAGCCGGGTCAGGGAAAACAGAGAGCAGCAGAATCCAGGGAAAAGCCAAATGTTCAGGGATCAGACGAGAGAGGAGGTCAGGAAAAGCCAGGTCAGGAGTCCAGTAGATCCAGATAGTAGTACAAAACTTTGGGCAGCAAAACGGAGGAGCTGGGAGCAATCCACGCTGAGCTAGCTTGAGAAATCTTCAAGCAAGTTTGAATTGCGCGCCCAGAAGATTTAAAGGGCATAGCTCCGCCCCCGTGACGTGCGCGACGCGCGCCACGCTGCCCGTCGCCATAGCGATGAAGGAGACAGCAGTGAAAGAGCTTCGCGGCGTGCACGCGCTTGTCTCCAGTTGCGGTTGCGTTTAGAAGGGGATAGCCGGCGGTGACAAGACTCGAAAGTGCCGATTCCCGTCTTGTGAGGTAAGTGAAAGGGACCAGCGGAGCGGACCTTACAGAGCCCCCTCCCCATGCGCGGACTCCGGACGCGAACGGGAGCGGGACGAGACGGATACCGAAGGTGGAAGGCACGTAAACGGGCAGGGGCATGGATGTTAGACAACGGTTCCCATGAACGTTCCTCAGGACCGTACCCGCGCCAGTGGATAAGATATTCTATGCGCCATCGAGAGTCCAGGACCTTCTGCACGACATACTCCTCGTTGCCATCCACCATCACCGGAGCAGGAGGCGTCGGAGTACGGCCAGAAAAGGGGTTAGCAACGTAGGGTTTAAGGAGGGCTACATGGAACACTGGGTAAATGCGAAGCGAAGGAGGGAGTCTCAGACGTACCACAACAGGACTAAGGACCTTCAAAATAGGGTAGGGACCCAGATATCGAGGACCCAGTTTCTTGGAAGGGCATGCCAGTCGGATATGCGCAGTCGAGAGCCACACTTTATCCCCTTCCCAGTATCTTGGTGGGGGAGAACGTCGTAGATTCGCGTAACGGCTTTGGGCTTCTTGGGCAGCCTTGAGGTTAGTACGCAGTGTAGTCAGATGGTGAGTGATGCGTAAAAGTCTCTCCTTCACTTCGGGTACCGAGGAGTCTGTAACCAACCCCGGAATAGAGATAGGGTGGTACCCATAGTTGGCAAAAAACGGGGACATTCTAGTAGAGGATTGTTTATGGTTATTATAGGTGTACTCTGCTGTGGGGAGTAGATGTAACCAATCATCTTGGAGATAGGCGGTGTAACAGCGTATATATTGCTCTAGTATTTGGTTTATTCTTTCCGTTTGACCGTTGGTCTGAGGATGGAAGGCTGTAGAAAGGTTGGGACTAATCCGAAGATTGTGACAGAAGGACTTCCAGAAACGGGATGTAAACTGGACACCTCCAACGAGGTGATGGACTGAGGTAACCCGTGGAGACGAAAGACTGAAGAGATGAACAATGTGGCTGTAGTGGCTGCTGTGGGAATACCAATGGTCGGAATGAAATGAGCCATCTTAGTACAACGGTCTACGACGACCATGATAGTATCATGTTTCTTGGAAGGGGGTAGGTCCACTATGAAATCCATGGAGATCTCAGACCAAGGTCTGGACGGCACTGAGAGGGGATGTAATAAGCCAGCAGGTCTAGTTCGGTTACTCTTGTTCCTTGCACACACTTCACAAGAACGAACATAACTAGTGACATCCTTCATCAATGTAGGCCACCAGAAGTGGCGTCTCACGAGTTCTGCAGTCTTTGTGATGCCACCATGTCCTGACAGAAGGGAATCATGACTTATTTGTAAGACTGACACACGGATAGGTTCAGGTACATAGATTTTATCTTGGAATTTGTAGAATCCATCCTGAAACGTGAGATGAGGGTTAGTATGAGGAGGCGAGAGCGCCCTGGAGGACGCCTGAATCTTGTTGAGTAGGGAATTCTGGGTCGTTAGGAATACATGAGATGGTAGAACAGTGTCAGGCGAACTGGACTCGCCGGGTAGGGCCTCAACGAGGCGGGATAAGGCATCAGCCTTAGTGTTTCGAGTTCCGGGTCGGAATGTGATGTGGAGGTTAAATCTTGTAAAGAAGAGGGACCATCGAGCTTGTCTGGGACGGAGACGTTTGGCTCTCTTTAGGTATTCAAGATTGCGGTGGTCCGTGTAAATGGTAACAGGATGTCGTGCACCTTCCAATAGATGTCTCCATTCTTCTAATGCAAACTTGATAGCCAGTAGTTCTCTGTCTCCCACATCATAATTTGACTCCGTTGGTGTAAGACGATGGGAATAAAATGCCACTGGATGTAGAAGAGCTTTCTCCCCTTGTCTTTGGGATAACACGGCCCCCACCGCAGTCTCAGAAGCATCTACTTCCAGGAAGAACGGTGTAGAGGAGTCAGGTATGGGAGCTGAAGTGAAACGCTGCTTGAGTAGGTCAAAGGCGTCTTGGGCTGCTGAGGTCCACACAAAGGGGATATGGAGTTTAGTCAACGTAGTTATAGGAGCAACAATTTGAGAGAAACCCCTGATGAATTTACGGTAATAGTTAGCAAATCCTATAAATCTTTGAACGGCTTTTTTGCATGTAGGTGTCGGCCAGTTAAGAACAGAGTAGACCTTTCATTGATCCATCTGAATATTTCCTGGGGTAAGAATATATCCCAAAAATTCAATCTTGGGACAGTCAAAAGCACATTTTTCAAACTTAGCGTATAGTTTGTGGGTACGCAACCGGCCCAGCACCTTACGAACATGAACATGATGATCCTGGAGGTTCTTGGAAAAAATTAGGAGATCATCCAGGTATATCACAAGGAATATGTCTAGAAAGTCCCGGAATACATCATTCAGGAAATGCTGGAAGGCGGCTGGGGCATTGCAGAGTCCAAAGGGCATAACTAAATACTCAAAATGGCCATACCTAGACCAGAACGCTGTCTTCCACTCATCCCCCTTGCGAATCCGGACTAGGTTGTAGGCTCCACGGAGATCTATCTTAGTGAATATGGTAGCTTCTCTGACCCTATCAAGCAATTCTGGGATAAGAGGTAGGGGATATCGATTTTTGATGGTGATATCATTGAGTTCGCGGTAATCGATACAGGGTCGGAGACCTCCATCTTTTTTTCCGATGAAAAATATTGCGGCTCCAGCAGGGGATGTAGAAGGTCTGATAAATCCTTTTTTGAGATTTTCTGTTATATATTCCCTTAGGTGTTGTAATTCCGGTTCAGAGAGAGGGTATATTTTACCAAAGGGGATAGATGAGCCGGGTAATAAATCGATAGGGCAGTCGTATGGACGTTCCGGAGGCAGATTGTCAGCTCCCTTTTTGTCGAAGACATCTGCAAAATCTGCATAGGGGGTAGGGATGTCGAGTAGAGTTTCCAAGGACTTAGAATCTGACGACGTCATCAAGGTTGAGGGACGGTTCAGGCAATGGTGCTGACAGAATTCCGAAGAGAATGCGAGAGAGCCTCTTTCCCAATTGATTATAGGGTTGTGTAGACGTAACCAAGGAATACCTAGGATGACGGGGAATAAAGGGGATGTTACCACATCGAATTGGAGAGTTTCTGTATGATCGGAGCCAATTTGGACTTGAATAGGAAGTGTCTCTGAAGCCACAGGTCCTGAGCTGATAGGGGTACCGTCAATAACTTGTATGTGTAATGGTTTCTCCTTGAGGCAAGTAGGGATTCGAAGGAGTTCAGTCGTAGAGTTGTCAATGAAGCAACGGCTGGCTCCCGAATCGATGATAGCCTGAACTGTGGCGGAATTATTGGTCCACTGTAGGAACAAAGAAATGGATAGATGAGGAGAACCAGACGACAACACAGGACGAGGGCAATCATCAGACTGATAACTCTTACCTCCAGAAGGTCGAGGTAGACGAGGGCAGGAACGGATAAGATGCCCTGGTTTGCCGCAATACAAGCACAAATTATTGAGGCGACGATGTTTTTTCTCCTCCTCCGTGAGTGGCCCTCGGGCAATGCCTAACTGCATGGGTTCCTCAGTAGAACTAGTAGCTGGGAATGGAGTAGAGGGTTCTGATAGGGAGACAGGGCACCGGTATGACGGGGCAGAGGATGAGGCACGCTCCAATCTTCTCTCCCTCAGTCTTCTGTCTAATTGAACAACCAGATGGATGAGATTGTCAAGGGAGGACGGTATTCCTATACGTGCAAGTTCGTCTTTAAGAGTGTCCGTCAAGCCCTGACGAAATTGATCCAACAACGCTGGTTCATTCCAAGTACTGTCGATTGCTAGGCTTCTAAATTCAGTGACATACTCCTCAACAGGTCTTTTACCTTGTCGGAGCGACCGGAGTGAGGATTGGGCCGTAGCGGTTCTCAGGGGGTCTTCGAAAAGCGAATCCATCTCTTGACGAAAGGTCGTCCATGACTCTAGTGAAGGGTGGTGGGAGTGGAGAAGATGGTGAGCCCATGTTTGTGGTTCACCCTGTAACAAGGAAATTACAGTCCGTACCTTTACGTAATCTGAAGCGTACGTCCTGGGCTGTAAGGAAAACAGGAGCTGACAGGAAGTCATAAAGGCTCGGTATTTCCTTCTGTCACCATTAAAACGTTCAGGCAGGGGCATCCTGGGTTCAGGAGTAGGAGCCGAAGCTGAGTCCAATGATTGAGTGGCCGGTAGGGGTGGTATCGAATCGGCAGAGGGATACTGACGGTTGGCCTGTAACTCTTGCAATTGACGTTGGAAATGTGAGTGTCCGGCCTGTAATTCTTGCATAGATTGAGTTAGAACCGACAGTTGACGGGATAAGGAAGTTACTGCATCCATAACTTCTGCGGGGTCCATGGAGATGGCTTGAAGATTTGTAAGGTAGTGTACGTACCGTGATTCAGCGCAGGGGGAACCCCAGTTGCAGAATAAGACAATCCTTGCCTGATACCACCACTACCGAGGGCTACAGAGGAGGCAGACTTCAATAGATGGCAGCAGGCACGAAGGTCTAAGAGTAGTGGAGGTGCAGTCCGAGGCGGGGAGCCAGAGGGTAGAATGGTCACAAAACGATAGCCGGGTCAGGGAAAACAGAGAGCAGCAGAATCCAGGGAAAAGCGAAATGTTCAGGGATCAGACGAGAGAGGAGGTCAGGAAAAGCCAGGTCAGGAGTCCAGTAGATCCAGATAGTAGTAAAAAAATTTGGCGCACCAAAACGGAGGAGCTGGGAGCAATCCACGCTGAGCTAGCTTGAGAAATCTTCAAGCAAGTTTGAATTGCGCGCCCAGAAGATTTAAAGGGCATAGCTCCGCCCCCGTGACGTTCGCGACGCGCGCCACGCTGCCCGTCGCCATAGCAATGAAGGAGACAGCAGTGAAAGAGCTTCGCGGCGTGCACGCGCTTGTCTCCAGTTGCGCTTGCGTTTAGAAGGAGATAGCTGGCGGTGACAAGACTCGAAAGTGCCGATTCCCGTCTTGTGAGGTAAGTGAAAGGGACCAGTGGAGCGGACCTTACAAGACATTTCTAATAGTTTGATGTACAGGTTTTTCTCTGACTATCTGAATGGGATCTATTAACTAAAAAGGTAGTGAACTGCAACATGTTGGATGAGTTATAAAGATAAACAAGTTGGAGAAGTCTGCTATCAATGCCTGATTGACTTGTCAGATTACCATAGTTCACTCTTTAAAGAATAAACCCCAATATTTTTATTTAAGGTTCCCACTTTAAAGAGAAAACAAGGTAAATGCTGCTGAATATCACCTAATAAACTAATGATTGAGGAGACCGGCTTTTTTTAAAATGCTTTCTACACAATCTGACTGTAACGGATCGCCTGGCACCCCGACTGGGTACCTCCGTTAAAGGATGCTCCTAGCGCTTCCTGAGGACTCCAAGCACTGCAGCAGACACCACAACCACCAAACCGGAGAAGCATATGAATCCTCCCAAGCATATGAATGCTGTAGACAGTTGAATAGGAACCATACGAATAGGTTTACTCTCCTAGCAGTCAAACTGGAACAGCATACAATAAATCCTTCCCCCAATAATGAGACGACACTTCACTTTGAGGGTTAAAACAGGAACTCTTACAGCAAGATTGAACTACTTTATTTGACAAACAACACAGACTTATATACACCAAACTGCAATCAGATAACACTTGATTAAACAATAGAAAACTTAAACACATCACCAGTAAAGCAGTATCTAGCCACTTTAATCTGGAGCCAGAAGCAAGGTAGTCAGACTGGGTGGCTGACATAACTAAACAATGGAAGGCTTAAACCCATTACAGACAGGGTCCATAATCTATAGGGAGGTGTTTGGCCCTCAGGCCCCTCCAAGAACCCCAGTCAGTCAGACTGTCAGAATTCACTTCGTGACAGCGGCCACCCCCGAGAACAAAGGACGGCTACTTACTGTTCAATTACCCGTTCGCAACAATGTTGCAACGGGTAATTGAAGACACACTTTAAAATACATAAAGTCACATTTTACACATAACACACAGACATTTCACATATCCCCAGATAGCTCAGGTCTGAGCGCACATTATTAAGTGAATGGCGCTCGGACCACACAAATACAGTTTAATCGCCATGGAGCCAAAGTCTTTACAGTCAGTTTCATACGAATGGGCTCCATGGGATTCCTATCTGGGGTATAACACATTCACATAAAGTCTGGTCCATAGTCCAAAGGCAAGAGGCGGGCAAGCAGCCCCCTCCCAAGGACTCGTGGCGAGGCCGGTTTCGCCACATTTCTCCCCTTTACCATCCAAACTAACAGGGTATCTGACCTCCTGCCGGTCAGTGCCCTGGTTAGTCCAGCAACCCACCCACGAAGCACAAACAGCAATACAACCCACCCACAATAACTGGTTACTACACCTGGATGAAATAGCAACTTGTCCATGTCCAGGTGCCTCACCACAGCTGTGCGGGGGGCTGGTAGACTGCCTTGGTGGGTTGCTGAGTGGGCAGAGACCAGCGGTACTCTGCCCGGGTGCCAGCGCTACCACTGAAGTAGCCTGGTTGGAGCCTGGTTGGGGGAGGGGGAGACCGACTGTCTCTCCTCTGGATACACTGCTCTGTGGCTGGGGGACAGGACCGACCGTCCCTGCCCATGGGGCTGCAAGTGCAGAGACTACGGTCCCATCTGCATAGTTGTGGGGCTTAACATCTCCCCTTGGTGGGTTAGGCTGCCGCTGGAGAGAGGGTGTAACAAGCTCCTCTCTCTGAACTGTAGACTGCCGCTGGGGAGAGGGGGTAACCTGCTCCTCTCCCTGACACTCTCTTTGCTGGTGGAGAGGGGGACCAACTGTCTCCCCTTTCAATATTTTGTCCTGCGGCTGGGGTGCGAGACAGATGGTCTCTGCTTCCTGGGGTACACGCTGCCGCTGGGGAGGAAGGACTGCACCTTCTGCTCCCTGGGGTACACACTGCCGCTGGAGATCTGGGCCGACCGCCCAGCATCCCTGTAGGGCCGGTAGAGAGACCGCCATCCCATCTCCACCTGCCATCTGTGGGTCTTCCCAGGACCAGTCTATGAGGTCCCCTACTTCTGCCGCTGGTAGTGAAGCAGGGGGTACCTCGGCTGCGTTTTCCCAGCTGTAGGTTGGCAGGTCTGGGTCTCCCAGCCAGTTTTCCTGTTCTGTGTCTATGCCCTGTGGCTGACATGAGTTTAGTAGTTCCACATAGTCCATCTCTAGCTGTCGTTCCATGGCAGCCAAACGGTGGAGGTCTTGTCCCAGTCCCCTAGATCTCGGGCCCTGTACCATCTCACCCCGGTAATAAAAAATAGCCCAGTACCGTGACTCTGCTGGACTGCCAAAGTCGACGTCTTCTGCTAAGGCCTTCCACAACAGGCCAGGGCTAGTGTAGTTCTCCCCCTCCGGCTGGATGCCCTCTGCCCTCCATGTCTCTGGCTGGACAGTGCACCACCACAGTGCCCGGTATGAGGCGTCAAGGCTCAGTTCCCTTTCCACGAGGTACTCAAGTTGTCTGACCTGCTGCCCTCCGGGTTGGTCTCCCAGAAGCGGCATCCGCCAGGCCATTTGTTCCTCCAACCGGTATGCGACACCAGGAAGGCGCTGCTGCCGTTGATACTGGACTTCCTCCAGGGCATTGTACCATAGTTCTTGCCGGGCAATATCTCTCCAGTCCAATTCACCCTCTTCCTCAGGTGTGCGAGGTGCCCAAGGATCCACGAACCCCATTTTCCCAAATCTTTATGTAGACAGGGACGCTGTATAAACACTAGCGTCGCCTTCAATTTGTAAATCCAAACGACTGTGTCTCTGAGCTGCTTTACCTCGCACTAGGACGCCATCCCACCGCTTGCCACCAATGTAACGGATCGCCTGGCACCCCGACTGGGTACCTCCGTTAAAGGATGCTCCTAGCGCTTCCTGAGGACTCCAAGCACTGCAGCAGACACCACAACCACCAAACCGGAGAAGCATATGAATCCTCCCAAGCATATGAATGCTGTAGACAGTTGAATAGGAACCATACGAATAGGTTTACTCTCCTAGCAGTCAAACTGGAACAGCATACAATAAATCCTTCCCCCAATAATGAGACGACACTTCACTTTGAGGGTTAAAACAGGAACTCTTACAGCAAGATTGAACTACTTTATTTGACAAACAACACAGACTTATATACACCAAACTGCAATCAGATAACACTTGATTAAACAATAGAAAACTTAAACACATCACCAGTAAAGCAGTATCTAGCCACTTTAATCTGGAGCCAGAAGCAAGGTAGTCAGACTGGGTGGCTGACATAACTAAACAATGGAAGGCTTAAACCCATTACAGACAGGGTCCATAATCTATAGGGAGGTGTTTGGCCCTCAGGCCCCTCCAAGAACCCCAGTCAGTCAGACTGTCAGAATTCACTTCGTGACAGCGGCCACCCCCGAGAACAAAGGACGGCTACTTACTGTTCAATTACCCGTTCGCAACAATGTTGCAACGGGTAATTGAGGACACACTTTAAAATACATAAAGTCACATTTTACACATAACACACAGACATTTCACATATCCCCAGATAGCTCAGGTCTGAGCGCACATTATTAAGTGAATGGCGCTCGGACCACACAAATACAGTTTAATCGCCATGGAGCCAAAGTCTTTACAGTCAGTTTCATATGAATGGGCTCCATGGGATTCCTATCTGGGGTATAACACATTCACATAAAGTCTGGTCCATAGTCCAAAGGCAAGAGGCGGGCAAGCAGCCCCCTCCAAGGACACGTGGCGAGGCCGGTTTCGCCACACTGACTTTATCAATATAAGTTTTTTTTTTTTTTTTTTAAAGTGCCAATAATTTTATGAAAAATCACCCAGACATGTTGATACATTTATTTTGAAACTACAAAGTTAAATCATTGGTTGTGCATAGTATGCCTTCTTTCACTATTTAAATATAAAAAAAAAAAAACACCGTCCAAGCATGTCTCCTTCGACAGACCAGCCATTTTAGAATGTTGTGCTAATGTTCTTCGGTCAGCGACCAGGAAGTTGACTGTGGAAATGAACAGGAAGTGGACTGTGGAAAATGGCAGAGCAACTTCTAAATTCTGAAAGTGATGGTCATTAAAAAGGAACGGGATAAAATATACTTTGAATGTGCACCTGGACACATATCTAAACATCTTCTTAATACCATTAATTTTTGGGTGTTGGGTGCATTTTGTATTGTAACCTTGTTCTGCATGTTTGTCCAGAGCTACGAACAACAATGAAGACGGTTGCATGGTTTTACTCAATTTGGATCCAGCATCCAGTTGGATTGTATAGCCCGTGTTAGGATTGTTTTTATAAATTCGGTCTGGGTGTGGGTTTGGGTGGGGCAGGAGGACGAAAGACCCGCAAATCAAACTATAAAGTTAGTTTTATTTGCAGTGCTGACACTTTCAATTTTTGTATGGTTGTCTCTCCAAATACATTTCAGCCCATCTTAACATGTATAGCTTGGAGGAAAGACGTAACAGGGGGGATATGATAGAAACATTTAAATACATAAAGGGAATCAACACAGTAAAGGAAGAGAGTATATTTAAAAGAAGAAAAACTACCACAACTAGAGGACATAGTCTTAAATTAGAGGGGCAACGATTTAAAAGTAATATCAGGAAGTATTACTTTACTGAGAGGGTAGTGGATATATGGAATAGCCTGCCAGCAGAAGTGGTAGAGGTAAACACAGTCAAGGATTTTAAGCATGCGTGGGATAGACACAAGGCTATCCTAGCTATAAGACCGGGAAAGGGGGACTAATAAAAGTACTCAAAAAAAAAAAAAAAAATTGGGCAGACTAGATGGACCGAATGGTTCTTATCTGCCGACACATTCTATGTTTCTATGTTTCACCTGTGCCCCATTGCTAGAAGCACAATTAAAGAAAAAAGATAAGAAGGGAGAGGAGTGGGCAGCTGGGGACTATAAGAGGTCACCTGCTAAGAGTCGAGGAAAGGAGATTTAGTCCACGACAGCGGAAAGGACTTTTTACAGTAAGGACAATAAAGGTATTGAATTTACTGCCTGAAGAGGTGGTGCTAGCAAATACATTAGATACAAATAAAAGGGTCTGGATAGTTTTTGTTTAATGAGCCAGAACATAGAGGACTAAGTATGTTAGTATAGGCATTAATATGTATTTGGTGCTTGTTAATACAATGAGAAATCTGATCGCCATTTAGATTCAAGAAGGAATTGTGTTTCCCCATTACATCTGTTATCCAGGGCACACACTTCTTCTAGCAGAAAAAAAAACTCACCAAGCTCATTCCTGCACAATGTACAGTTGAGTCTGTGTTATAAGAAAGCTCATCTTTTTGTGAAGGTCAGAAGCTACCACAGTAGCGAAACGCGTTGTGCCAGCCTTTAGGTTATATCTATTTATCGTAACCCTTTGGACCTGCTGTGAAGAGTACTTTCCAGTATTGCCTTTTATTGAACTTATTATTTATGTAATATACTACACTAAATTATATTTCTTTGCTTCACTTTCTTCTTTTTTTTTCATATTCTTCACGAGAGACATCCAGCCTGGAAGACAAATAGAAGTATTTTAAGTAATAGAGCTTCTTGATCCAAGGAGAAGTCTGATTGCCTTTTGGAGTCAAGAAGGACATTTTTCAACCTAAGTGGCAAAATTCGAAATAGCTTTCTTAGGGGTTTTTGCCTTCTTTTGGATCAAAAGCTGGAATGATAGGTAGAAGGGTCGAACTTGATGGACTTAAATATGTGTGTGGAATATAGGCTTTGATCAGGTATTAAGAATGTGCATGAACACCTTGGTGAGAATTAAAGGTTGAAAATGTATAAAAGTGATCCATAATGATCTGTATCTAAGGGTCAGATGAATAAATGCAATGGACTTGAACGATTGTTGTTAATAGAGATGTAAGAGTATAACGTTTATTTATAAAAACAATGTTTATTTTATAAAATATTTGAAATGTATTATGTCATTTTGTTTGTTTTTTTGTCAAATGAAGATCATACAATTTTTTTTTATTATTCTTTTCCACACGTACTCTGATGGAGGATCGTGTTTGAGGAGGAGTCCAGTGTATATATACATTTTTCTTTTAAATTGTACAGTGTATTTTCTGCTCCAGTTATGTTATAGCTGATCAGTGTATGTTGCTGTTCTTCTAGTACAGGGCTCCGTTAGATATTAGTTTACTTTGTTGCCTATCAGTCTGTGATTTGCTGCCAGCACTTTCTTTGGTTGTATGGAACTGTAAGAGCAAGCCCTGCTATGTGTGACCATAAGTGAAATCAGATCCATGTAACAAATTGCTCTGACTCAACCTGACGCCGTACGGAGTCCTTTTTAGCGGCCCAGAGATGTTTCCGATCAGCTTTGCATCTGGGAATGTATCCGCTTCTATATTTAATCCCTTTTTGTTTAACACTATCTGTTAATTAAATCATACTAAATAACGTGGGCTCTCTGGCTGGCCGCTTGATGATAAGCTCACGCAGTTGAGATTTTTTTGTTGTTGCGACTGTAGTTGAAGTACTTTTAATTTGTCTTTTGTATATTTTGTCAGACGTTTTTATGACTTCACAGATGATGCCCCATTGTTTCGTGAGACAGAGTTCTGGTTAGACCGTGTAAGATTGTAGCAAAGTTTCCTGAACATGTGGCCACCGACAACCACATCTAATACTTTGCATTTAATGTAATTTCCAACTCTGTGCATCGTGTGCAGGACCCTTCTCTAGGAAATTGTGACGGGATACTAAAATACAGGTATGGGGGTCCGCTTATGAGATGGCTCAGCTGGTAAATTCACCCAATGCAGGTCTTCAAACAAAGAAACTTAGAATGTGTCCGCAGATAAGAACCATTTGCCCATTTTTCTAAATAAAAAAATCGGGAAGTGGGCGTAATTTTTGAATTATTTAGCTAGCCTTAACTTTAATAAATTACTAAACAATCGTACTCTGTGAACAGCATTCAAACCTGTGCAGGGAAACCCCATTAGATTTCAAGTCCAAAGGACAACTGTAGCAAAAAATTAACTTATCTTTAATTTAAAGGTTATATCAAGTGTAGATAATTTATAAAGAAATTCTTTATTGAAAGAATACAAATAAAGTTCCTTATTGAGCCTTCTTTACTCCATATCGTTCTCTCAGGGGGCAGACATGTTGGTTAGAATCTTTACTCCATATTGTTCTCTCAGGGGGGCAGACATGTTGGTTAGAATCTTTACTCCATATCGTTCTCTCAGGGGGCAGACATGTTGGTTAGAATCTTTACTCCATATCGTTCTCTCAGGGGGCAGACATGTTGGTTAGAATCTTTACTCCATATCGTTCTCTCAGGGGGCAGACATGTTGGTTAGAATCTTTACTCCATATTGTTCTCTCAGGGGGCAGACATGTTGGTTAGAATCTTTACTCCATATCGTTCTCTCAGGGGGAGACATGTTGGTTAGAATCTTTACTCCATATCGTTCTCTCAGGGGGCAGACATGTTGGTTAGAATCTTTACTCCATATAGCTCTCTCAGGGGGCAGACATGTTGTTTAGAATCTTGGGTCAGATCTTCACTCACCTTGGTTCAGATGAACAAAGATTCTAAACAACATGTCTGCCTCCAGGTAGAGCTGAACGGCACAATAATGTACTTTATTTGTATTCTTTCATTAAAGCATATTAATATAAAATGCCTACTCTGGATGCCATCTTTCAATTAAACACAACTTCATTTTTGTTACAGTTGTCCTTTAACTTGAACAGCTTGTTCAAACCTCAGGATGGCAGCTTTGATTCCTGCCAATGTTCGGCTCAGCCCACTATTGTTTTTTTTGTGTGAAGTTGATAAAGTGAGTACCATTAAGTTGGTTAATAATATCTTCTATGCACGGCTGATATGGTTAGTAGGAAGTACTGTGAATGGAGAGAATTAGACAACATATCCAAAATCTATACATGGAAAGTATCTATTCATGATACTTAATGAGTAGTGTTGAGCGAACCCGAACCACACTGTTCGGGTTCGTACCGAACATTACGGTGTCCGTACCCCGAACCCGGACATTTCACTGTATGTTCGGGTTGGAGTTCGGGGTTCGGCTATAAACCGAAAGTCTTTAAACCGAAAGTCATTCGGTTTATAGACTTTAGTTTTATAGAATACATGTAATACTATTGCTATTCTATAAACCGAAAGTCTATAAACCGAATGACTTTCGGTTTAAAGACTTTCGGTTTATAGCCGAACCTTGAACTCCAACCCGAACATACAGTGAAATGGATAGATTAAGGGAAAGCTGGGGTTGCGTATAAACCTTCCCGCACTCATTATTATGTATTACAGCGGTTTTATTCAGTTGCTTATCAGCGCCTGGTTCTTTATACATGAGCTTCTCTAAGCTTTATACACAGGCATACCCTCAGATAGCGCTAGTATTGTGCTGAGCACCATGTTTATACATCACCCTCATTGTGTTTTGTCTATGGCTACTGTATCTCCTGCTTATGACATCACCTGTGGCTTCTTATGCAACCCGAACCACTACTTTCTAAAGGAAAATCGTGAAAATACCGTAGAGCACCTCTGCTGTGTTAGATCATGGTAGTAAAAAATGGCTACCAGTTTGGTTTCCACACATCTTCCACGAGCTTCTTATGCACTTACATAATAAGCATCATACAGGGGACTAGTCTCTAAACCTCTGGGCTATTCTTGCCAATGGGTTTCCTGCAGAGCAGGATTGGTTGGTAACTTTGTCTGTTGAACAGACATCTTGGAATTATTGGCAGCTGTGCTCAACTGGACTTCAATGAGGACAACTTCATGGAATGTAAGTGTAGCCAGTTGAGTAACCCAGGAAATGATGTCACGTATTATGTAATGTAGCCAACTCCTCCAGGGGCCTTGCTTCTCCTTTAAGAAATGGCACAATTGTAGCAAATTGTGTTCTCTTTTTAAGTAACTATTGGAGGCCAAATAAGAATTTGAAGTGATTTTAATGATTAATCTATGGGGGCTAGTCACTAAAAGGTGAGTTGACGTGAGATGAACATCTCACTTCACCATTCCAGCTATACATTGTGCAGGAATAAACCCGATGAGTTCACTTAGCGGGGAAAATAACCAGGTTTGTTCCTGCACAATGTATAGCTGAATTGGTAAGATGGAATGTTCATATCACCTCATCACACCTCAAATCACCTGCAACTCACCTTTTAGTGAATAGCCCCATGTGTGCTCCTCTATTTTTCTAAGAGTCCACTCCAAGCATAAAATATTTCCATTATTTTGTTACCTGTACCTAAAACATCCATACCCATCTTCCTATTCACATGAATTGTCTTAACTCCATGCCCTACAGCTGTATAGACTTAACAAACTCCATTTGGGTTGCCAGATCAGCCTTTTTTTTTTTTTTCCGGGGGGAGACCCATCTTGTTTTGCAGAATTTATCATTCATATTGGCCCCGGAGGAAAATCAATTAAATAATCAAGGTAGTACCCCTCCTTTGGTCCTCCTGGACACAAGCATTCTACCTTCTGCAAGGGAGCATGTAAACGTTATATGTGAAACATTCGTAGATAAAGGGTGGCACTCACTCTACACACATAGGTGCAGCACCCTCGGGCTAGTGTCCTCACTGTGACCACACCATGTCCGCCATTTGTCTTCCAGGCCAGAAGGAAGAGGAACGCTTCTGAGTCCATTTCCACCTCCGATGCTGTTGTGGTCCAGGCGCATATCACCTTCAGTTGGCAGTAGGGTTCCTCATATGCATATAACACTGGATATTCAGACTTTATTTAACATTTTGATAATTATATTTTTTGTTTACTTATGTCATTTTCTGTGTAGATAACAGGGATCCATAGCAGCTATTCTTGGATCCGTTGTCACTCTGTTCATTCCCTTTGTCAACTTATTTTTTTCGTATCACATCATTCTTTTTGGAATTTTACTGTATTGTTATTTCCCATTGATGCACTACATTCTACAGGTAGATCCACTGTTCGACCCTTGCAGAGTATATTACTGTCTAAATGACTCTAACAGTGGACAACTCTCTGTTTTATTTGCCCCCCTCCTCATCTCAGGGTGTATTCATTTGATATCACTATACTATATACATTTCATGCTTATTTAAAAGAAAATTCTAGGAATTCAAATAGTACTAAACTGTATTAACACACACACAGAGTATTCATTCTCTGAATGTGTGTATACATTACCAGTCTAATTTGGGTACTCAGATAGTTTTGTTTTTTTGAGACATATTTTTTTTTTACTCTTCCCCAGAGAGCAAATTTGAAATTAAATGTAGAATTTTCAGAATTTTTTTTTTTTATAATTAATAAACTTTAATATGTATTAAATAGTAGGTAATTAACATTTTTCAAGTAGGAGTTTACTTTCGCAGGATGACGTCCTCTTTGATGCGCTACTGAAGGATATCTCACTCGTAAGGACATCTAATTATGGGGGACCAAATATAAATGGGGACGTGCACTTTGCCTTTATTATTTACAATCCACACTAATGGGGATTATGTGTGAAGGTACTAGCTGATGACCTTCATAAATAACCTTTACTGAGCCCCTGACCCGTACACGGGCAGACTGGATGGGCCGAATGATTCTTCTCTGCCGACGCATTGTATGATACTGTGTTACATTATCAAGCTGTGAGTGTTCTTCTTTGTTTTTGAATGATTTATCCATTTCGTTTCCATTTGTTGATTTGAGAGTTGAGGATGTCGTCGGAAATTCGACCAGGAAATACTGATGTCTTTCTTAGAAAGAATTTGTTTTTTGTTTTTTAACCCACACACTTCGAGCGTTTATTTTTCCTGTTACACCTCCTTTTGTCTGCGTCTCAGTTATACCCAATCGGGGGGTGGGCAAAGTGGACAACCGTGTCCATGCCAAAGTCCACAGGACATCATTAAAAGTTCAGGAAACATCCACCATGAACAATGTGGATATCCGAACCCTACTCATCAAACCTCTTTGTATGTATCATGCTGCAAAGGAGATCTACAAGGGGAGGGACATAGTCTTGGGACCTTTTACCTGTGTCCGTATGTCACCCAGTAAGGGAAGGTGAGGATCCTCTTAGGAACTTAGCTAGTTTCTTATTCCCCGTAGCTCTGTCAGTCTACAAATTGAGGAACAAACTCATAGCCCCTTCTGTCTTTTGTCCCTATGTCATCCTGCAGGGAAATACTCTAAGCCTCTGTCTCTTCCTTAGACTCTAAACCTATAATGAGGCATGTTGAAGTATCTGTCATATCTCCTTTCTGTACATGTCACCATTCTGGGGAGAGAAAGCCTTCTAGCTCACTTATAGAAGTGTCACCTTTTGAAGGTTACAATCAGGCTTGAAGCACCCTTCTCTGTCACCGTGTCTCATTTCACTGTGAATATCATAAGCCATTGTTCTGTGGTGCGTACGTGTCTGTGCAGAATACCTGACAAAACTCTTCTTAAAGGACAAAAAAAAAAAGCGAACTTATGCTTAATCGAAAGATTAAGTGTAGGCATTTTAAATCGAAATGCTTTAATTAAAGAATACAAATGAAGCACCTTATTGAGCCCTCTGTGCTCCTAAAATCTTTATCAGTGAGCGGACATGTTGCCAAGATTCCGAACAACATATCCTTCCCGATAGACCTATACAGAGCAAATAAAATGCTTTATTTGTATTTCTCCATCAGAGTATTTCTGATTAAAATACCTACCCTTGAAGCAATCTTTCAATTAAAAAAAAAACACTTAATTTTGTCCTTCAAGTCCTTTATGTCTCACCCCGCTTTTGAAGGAGAGAATAATAATAGTATCCTTCCATTACCGTTAAAGATAAACACGCTCACAGATTCCTCTCTGTGTTGTTATATTACTCTGGATTCCCCTCCCCCTTTCCCAAACTAGGTTCCACGCTCAGGCCCACGATCTCATTATGGGCCAAAATAACAACTATAACTCATAATAAAATAGTCAGCTTTATTTCATTAGCAAAAGTATTCATATGATATGTACAAACATCAGAGGAGAGAAAGCACTTTATTAGCATGGTAACACTGACAGCATCACAGAGGAGGGGGAGGGGGGCTACAATAGCCAAGACACTGGAGGAGGAGGGTGGGTTAGCATGCAAGCCCAGGGTAAGACGGCACTCTGGTATCATTTCAGGGCCAGCGAGGGAGGGGACAGGGTAGGTGATGTATCTCAAATGCAGAGAACTCTTAAAAACCCTTTAGATTTCATCCCACTTCTTTTTTTTTTATTGTGTGGTAAAGGAGGGAATTTAAAAATATTGTGCTCGAAGTAAGATTGGAAAGGCATAGAATCAATGTCCTTCTCTCCCAATCCATAGTGTATAATTATAACTGTTAATGTTAAGCCCTCTCTGCTGAAGTTTTTAATATTGAAGCTATGGTCCTCCTGAAGGGTTGAGAATATTTCAGAACCATGGACAGCTCCCATTTGAACTTCCTTCCCCAACCCCAAAATAAATAAATATATAACAACAAACGAAATACAACCCAAAGCCTTGTTAGTGCATATTTTTTTTTTAGAGTATGAACTTGGCATACATAGAGTTGGCCTTGGGAGGTTTGGGGAATAAGACATGGTTGGTGGAGCTATCCAACACTTTTGATGAGATCTATTGACGAGTGAGTTATTTTTCAAGGTCTTACTCTATGGACGATGTTTATTATAGTTCTTCTCATTGTGAATATGCGGAGACTCCAGTAAGAGAATACTTGGTAGATTTCTCCCAGTGAAGTGGTATGTTTCCATCTCACAACACTTTGGTTTGTCTCCCCTAGTTCACATTGAGGTCTAAAAAGTGATCTGTCCCTAGGGGAAAAAAAAACAAACAAAACACTTTTACATTATACAGTAGGGTGTAAAAAAAAATACGTTGGGTGATGCATAAACAATAATTCTGGGACAACATCCTAAAAGTTATGCAGTCGTAAGAGAAACTAGTGAAATTGTCCTGCTAATTTTTGCACTTTAGGAACGTTGGCCAAAAATTGCTCTTTATGTGTCTGTCTGTTGCTCCGACTTTGGAATGGTTCTGCTGTTTTAAGATCTTTTGGTAACATATTTGTAATTACATTTTTATGTTTCTTGGGGTCAGAACATTATTATTGGCTTCCTCTTCCTGTTCATTAATCTTATTATCTTGTTTATTTTTATTTTTTTTCATAGAGCAAACATATGACAACACACATTCTCTATCTACTCGATCTATAACTGATTTATAAAAAAATATAAGAGGAGGTTTTAGAAAGGGACACATGGGCTTCACAGTTGGAAGGGTGAAATTTATCAATAAATAAAAGATCTAAAAATGGCTGAAACTTTTTTGGGAAAAAAAAATGGTAACATGCAGACCCCCTTTTTTTTAACACTTTAAAAACTAATGTTATTTTTTCCCCAGTTGACAGGTCATCCTTAATATAGGTCCAAATGTTACAATCATTGTTTTGTTTGTTTTTTAAAATTCAATTTTAGGTAAAGGTTCTACAAGTTGTCTTATCAGCAGGGACATCTCGCTGGTTTCCACGGTGACATGGACCACTTTCCCCAGTATTGACTTTTACAAGGAAGCCCTGATTGGCTGCAACAAGGGTTTGTTCTTTTGATACCTCTCAAGTAGGTACCGGTAAGTGCCACTACAGTGCTGTGCTCGGGATCCACAGAATCACACTGTGGTCTAAGCGGAATCACGGTGTGGTTCTCTGGATCCTGAGGATTGCTGCTTACACTTTAATGTAGCAGCGGGAGTCAGATCGGGTGATCCAATGGATAATGGATAGTCAAGAAAAGCCCCAATGGTTGTATGATTGACCAATATTTGTTTGGGTTTGTAATTCCGTGAAGTAGGCTCATCTCTACTGAATAGTCTGCAAATTATGTTGTATGGGATAATTGCTGTTCGTAATGAGTTTATTTTCGATCATTCTAGACTTGAAAAGCAATATCTGTTGATACAGGACTACTAAAACACTGATGCTTTCAGGCACTACAGGGACCTAATAGAGATATGTGTATATGCTAAATATATGTATA
This sequence comes from Pelodytes ibericus, assembly GCA_036172795.1. Taxonomy (NCBI): domain Eukaryota; kingdom Metazoa; phylum Chordata; class Amphibia; order Anura; family Pelodytidae; genus Pelodytes; species Pelodytes ibericus. The sequence continues at coordinate 217,562,526 of CM069858.1, read as the reverse complement.
CACACAGTCTGTGCTTTATGTATGGAGGTCATCTGAACTGGGCTGAATGGAGTTCAACTGAATTTAGTTTTTTTTGTTTTTCCAGCAGATTTTGTTCTTGGATTCGCCATTGGATTCAATAACTGGGACAAGTTGTTAAGTGGTATCAAATGGGCTTAGGGTTTTGAGGGGGCTTACTATCACTGGAAGACCTCAGGGTGGGTCAGCAGAATCCTCTCAATATAGTTCTCCATCTCCTCCTGCTTGTCTTGGTCTTCATCATAGTAATCATTCCTCTGTGAGAAAGGAGGCTTGTAGTAGTATCGGGGAGGAGTTTGGAAGGCTCTGGGTCGAATGTAGTTGTTGAACGATGAAGGGCGCTTTCGGTATCTGCGGGGCATTGGATCCAGAATGCTGTTCCAGTTGGAATCTTGCATATTGTTCCAACTCGGCTCTTGCACCTTATTCCACTTTGCGTCTTGCACCCCATTCCACTTTGAGTCTTGCATCTTATTCCATTTTGAGTCTTGCACCTTATTCCACTTTGAGTCTGGCATCTTATTCCACTTTGAGTCTTGCACCGCATTCCACTTTGAGTCTGGCATCTTATTCCACTTTGAGTCTTGCACCCCATTCCACTTTGAGTCTTGCACCTTATTCCACTTTGAGTCTTGCACCCCATTCCACTTTGAGTCTTGCACCCCATTCCATTTTGAGTCTTGCACCTTATTCCACTTTGAGTCTGGCATCTTATTCCACTTTGAGTCTTGCACCTCATTCCAATTCGGCTCGGAAAACGTATTCCATTTTTGCTCATTTTTCCAGGATGACGATTTCACCCTATTCCAGGTTGGCTCTTGAGCTTTTTTCCAGTAAGGCTGTTGCATCTTTTTCCAGGTGGAGTCTGATATCTTATTCCAAACTGGTTGGGACGCCTTATTCCATATTGGTTCCTGCTGCAGCCTCCTTCTTGGGTAATAGGCAGGTTTAGGAATGTCTTGCCAAGATTGTTGAGGTGTCCTAGTCCTATCCTTCCTTCCTATTAAAAAATCATCTCTTGCCTTCTTCTTTTTCATCCTCCTCCTCTTTCTTTTCTCCACATCATTAATTATATCAACTACATCATCAGCTGGGAGGTGCAAGCGACTGGAGAGCTCAATTAGCTTATCTATAGTTTGGGGGTCCACTTCATCACCATAATCTTCCGTTGATCTCTTGTCCTGAATATTCCCTCCTTCTTCATCCTCAAACAGAGGCCTCTGGCCCCCCATAAAATCATCCCCTTGATAATCATCCTCTTCATCCTCTTTGCCGTCCACTTCTTCCTCGCTCTGTTCTTCTTCATTTCCCCCTTCATTCAGAAGGTACTGGAGTAACAGGTCTTGAGCCACACCAGCTAGCTTGTCACTATTTTCTTCCCCTTCCATTGTTCTGCTTGACTGTAGGACAGGTTTTTGGGAGGTCCTCTTCTCCTCCTCTCTTGTTTCATCAAGTCCTAGAAGTTCCCTTAATTCTTCCAGGTCCTCGTTATCAGGTGGGATATCCTGTGATGGTTGCTGCTCTCTTTTGGGTGGGGACTCAAAACCTTCCAACTCTTGTAACAGTGATTTCACACTCTCCAGGTCTCCACCATCAACCATCTTCTCATCCTCGCTCCCCTCTTCCTCATTCTCAGAACTTCGTGTTCTGCTCCTCACTCTTTCTGTTAGACCTTCTTTTGTTTCTTCCTCTTTCACAGGTTGCTGATGTTCAGAAGGATTTCTTTCGTCCAGTGTAGATGAAGTCTGTTCCTCACCATCTCCATTTAGTGCTTGTAGAAGGACAGCAGCCAGAGCTTTGGGACTGATGTCCTTAAAAAGCTCATCGCCATCATCTGGGGCAGACGGAGAACGCAGCTGAGGTTCTGGTCTATCTTCTGTGGCTTCTTGCGTTTCTTGCTGGTTTCTGGCAAGAGAAACTTCTTGTTGTCCCTCAAGTTGAAAGGGATGGGCACTTTCACTTTGGGAGTCTCGATGTATTGACTGATGCCTTTGTTCCTCTCCTACTGGAATGGCATGAAGGAGGGGGGAGTGTAGGAGATTGAAGGAAAGGATGAGGAAGAAAGGGGGAGCTTGGAACATTCCTATATGGTCAGATAAACAAAGAGGGTAGTAGGGAGGAACAGAGGTGTGAAGGGCATGGAGAACAAGAGGGTTGGAAAAAGCAAAGGAAAGAAGACAGAAAACATAAGGAACATTTAGAAGAAAAAAAGAGTACAGAGAAATTTATGAATTTGGTAGTGAAAATGAAATGGGATGCAGAAAAAGAAAGGGAGAGAAAGACAAAGTGTTTATTGGTTGGTTAAAATCGTTACAGTATCACAAGATATTTATTCTTACAGTGGAGACCAGCCTCTTCTTGGAAATGTGTAGAGTTGGCAACTGAGAGGGGGGGGGGGGGGGGGGGGTTGGTGGGAGTTCAGCTGAGGGGGAGGAAAACTTAGACACGATGGGATTGAGAAAGCCAGAAGATGTGTCTGTGTGGGTGGGAATGCGAGGGTGGTGAAAGAAGGAGGATTGAGGAAGTCCCAGTGAGGGAATCCTGCAGGTCTCTCCCAAATTACCTCCCTCTTCCACATAGTGTCTGATAAACCTTCACCCCTTCCCTGAATTAAATCATGCAGTCCTTTCTCCTCCCTTTATAAAATTCTGCAGATTTTTCCCCTGTATATAAGGACACCAATTTCTCAATTACTTTTTTTTTTATTGTTCATTTTCTCTGGAGGCTTCTAATACATCCCTCCCTAAATAACATTTCTCCCATGTCAGCAAACATTTAGACATCATGCTGCCGTCTGTATCAGTGACAGGAGCTCGGTGCTGTCTGCCATACTGGAATTCCCTACAAGAATCTTTCCCTCCCTCCCTCAATCCTCTTAACTCCGATGCACAGACGTACACACAAACACACATACGGCATGGTGCTCTCTTAGTCTGTCACTGTCTAATTGCAGGGTTTGCTTAAACACCATTGCCAGTGAAATATACTCTGGAAGGTGCAAAAAAAAAAAAAAACCATATAAAATAAAATAAAAAAATAAAAAATGTTTCTTCTCTTTGCAAGAAAAAGCAGAAAGTAAATGATCATTTGGGGTTTTTGGATACCTCCCTACCAGGCTGGTATTTTAAACCTGGATGATGTACTTAGTAAATCCCAAACATTCCAGAATTCAATATCATCTGCAGAATGCTCCTGTTTCTATAGGAACCTAAAATAATGATACAGGAGACACCCCTATTCTACCCCCTCCCATCTTTTTTTCCTATCTTCCCCATCCCCCACCTTGGCTGTACACAAGGATGCTGCATCAGACACTGCAGAGGGATCAGTATGTGTGGGTGGCTAACATACCCCTCCTCTTGATATAAAGGATTCCCCTTTTCGTACTCTCAGTGGGGTTGCCCTGATCCAACAAAAAGGTGGGGGGCAGACTATTGTTCCCTTTGAGCTGTAATTTACATCCCAGTGCATTTTAGGGGGTATGACAACAGAACAGTTAACCTCTCCCTGCCTGGCTCACATCCACTGTATTTATAACTCTCTGCCTGTGCACCCATGTACATCCTTTATCTCATTGCCATATTTATCTATCTATCTACCTGTCCCCCTGCTATATAGCCATAACTTTCAAATCTCACTACCCAACTGCACTTTCTCTCCTCTCATTCTCCCCAGCTGCGCTCTCTCGTCTCTTTTTATACCACTCTACGCTCTCTCTGTCTTCTTTCAACCCAACTGCACTTTCTCTCTCCACTATTTCTACCCAGCTGAACTCTCCTTTCTTGATAAACAACTGTATTTTCTCTCCTCCCTTTCTACCCAATTGCACTCTCTTTCCTCTCTTTCTTCATACCTGCACTCTCTCTTCTCTCTTTCTTCATACCTGCACTCTCTTTCCCCTCTTTCTTCAAACCTGCACTCTCTTTCCTCTCTTTCTTCATACCTGCACTCTCTCTTCTCTCTTTCTTCAAACCTGCACTCTCTTTCCTCTCTTTCTTCATACCTGCACTCTCTCTCCTCTCTTTCTTCATACCTGCACTCTGTTTCCCCTCTTTCTTCATACCTGCACTCTCTTTCTCTCCTCTCTTTCTTCATACCTGCACTCTCTCTCCTCTCTTTCTTCATACCTGCACTCTCCTTCCTCTCTTTCTTCATACCTGCACTCTCTCTCTCTCCTCTCTTTCTTCATACCTGCACTCTGTTTCCCCTCTTTCTTCATACCTGCACTCTCCCTCTCTCCTCTCTTTCTTCATACCTGCACTCTCCCTCTCTCCTCTCTTTCTTCATACCTGCAATCTCTCTCTCTCCTCTCTTTCTTCATACCTGCACTCTGTTTCCCCTCTTTCTTCATACCTGCACTCTCTCTCTCTCCTCTCTTTCTTCATACCTGCACTCTCATGGTTTTGTTCATCTTTGACCAACACCCAATTCTCCTTTGGTTTATCTGCACACTTTCCTGGTCCTCTTTGATCCTCATTCTATTGCTTATTAGGCTTGTTCTCTCGGTGCCCCTCTATCATATCTTGCGATCCCCGTCCGATCTACACTCTCTTTCTATCACCCAACTATGTCATATCTCACTATTACCCCGTATGCTGTCAATTTCATTCCATGCTTAGACTTTCCCGACCATCTTCTCTGTCTCTCACTGGAAAAGGCAGATAAGCCCAGTTTCACAGAGATTCCCTGGTACCAAGAGCCTCAATGTAAACAGCTCGTGTTCCTTATGATGTATTGTCCCCCCCCCCCCCCCCCCCTTTAAACTGGTATTGTTATAACAAGTCTCCAATCAGTATTTCTATGAACCACTCCAATGGATGGAAATATGCAGCCTTCCCCGATACCAAGGCTTGAGAGTTATGCACGTCTATATGTTTCTAGAAACGTATATGCGGACAACTAGGAGGGGGATGCAATGGATGATGCTGATTCTGATATAATGGGATGTGTCACTTCATGCGTCATTGGCCCCCCTCATTCATTAGCGACATTTAAAACCATAATTTTTTTTTTCTTGGTTAACTCCTCAAACACCAGTGGCATCCACAATCTGGTCCAGGGGAGATGTTCTGCCAAAAGCATCTATAAAACGCGTAGGGTATTCATTCAGAGAGCAGCTCTCCCTCGGACCAGTTTGATAGGAATGCAGAGGATTTTCAGGGATTAAATGAACCCAATTTATGTCACAAATAAAGTATTAATTTAATTTGTCACCTATACGCAAGATTATGAAATTATTGTCTATGGACCTCGTCAATCCAAAATATCCATTTCATCTCCAACTCTACCACTGGCATTCCCATAGACTAGAGGTAAAATCCTCCTTTAGCCCACCAAATACCCCTTCCCATTGTATCTCTGTGCCCTTACAGGTACACAGATAGTCCTTACAGGTACACAGATAGCCCTTACAGGTGCACAGATAGCCCTTACAGGTGCACAGATAGCCCTTACAGGTGCACAGATAGCCCTTACAGGTACACAGATAGTCCTTACAGGTACACAGATAGCCCTTACAGGTGCACAGATAGCCCTTACAGGTACACAGATAGTCCTTACAGGTACACAGATAGCCCTTACAGGTGCACAGATAGCCCTTACAGGTGCACAGATATACTCAGCCCCTGCATTTTATCTTGATTCTGTTTAGGTTTTATGTCCACAAACACTTGTTGTGGCTCAATAGGGAACAACTAATCAGATATCCCCAAACGTCTGTCATTCAACTCGGTTCCCTCTGAGAAGTATCTCTCGCCGATCGGCTACTGATACACAACCATTGAAAGGCAATAGCCTCGAGCACACAAAGTTATATCTCAGTTCAAAGGGACCCATTTCAATAACTTGATATATAGGTTATTTTTTTTCAAGTCATAGTCTGGACTTCAGAACAAACAAGGCACCCTCCTGGAGATATACTGAGTTTGAACACAGACATTAAATTCTAAATGAAATAATGAAGATACAAATTCCCCGTCATTATTACTCTCCCATCTCAGTAATTAGACTGTAAGCTCTCCAGGCAATAAACATTTTATAATACTGTTTTTACTGTTTGTCTTTTATGAACGGATTATTGTCATATCAGCCATATTATATATATTTAAATATATACGTAAACATATATATATATATATATATATATGTGTGTGTATATGTATAGATAGAAAGATATGTATAGACACATATATCAATATAAACATATATACATATATATAGACACATATATCAATATAAACATATATATATATATAGACACATATATCAATATAAACATTTATATATGTATATATATATATATATATATATACACATATATATTTACACACATCTAAAGAGCAGAATATAGTAATAACACATTTTCATCTATATATATTTACAGATATAAATATTTAATCACTAATATATATATATATATATATATATATATATATATATATATATATATATATATATACATATACACACATGTTTACATTTCTAAAATTTACATATCTGCAAAACACAGTTGGCTCCTACTTTAGCAAACAATGTAAATATATTTAAATGTGCTGTATGTGATGCCAATAAATAATAATTCAGCTGTCACAAAACAAATTCTACCAATATATAAATGATCCTTTTTCTCCTTTCTGTTAAGCTATGGATTATGGTCTATATACAGACTATACATATTGATCTATTCATTCATTTAATGCTCCCCATTGCCCCTGGCACATGTCTCACTTGTTCTGTGCAGTCTCTGTCTGTCTTCCTGTGCTGTCTCTGGACTTCTCTTTCAGTCTTGTCTCTGAAGCAGTTTTCAGTACCATGGAGAGCGGCGGGCGCTTTAAATACCCACCCAGCCCCTGATCACGTGTCAATCCCTCCCCCCCCCCCCCTTCTCCCTCTCCCCCTCCTCCCTCTTTTGACGTCAATGTTCATTCATAAGAATTCTGGTGCTGGGCTGCTGGCCTGCGCATGCGCAGTACTGCCCTGCTGGATAGTGAATGGAGGAGAGAGACAGAGGATGGGTGAATGAGAGGCAAAAAAAAAAAAAAAACAACAAAAAAAAAAAAAAAATCCTGAATGAGTCAATGGAGAATGAAAAAAAAACCATGAATGAATGTTCCAGATTTACTCCAGGCTGCAGGAGGCTTCTGATTGGCTGCTGCAGACCCAGACACCTATGTGATATGTATATTAATGTCCATATGTATTTCTTGGTATATATGTATATATTGATAAGCAGATGAATAATCCTGTCTATCTATAGGGGTCTAGCTCACTGATGGCTGGCATTTGGCACTCAAGCTGCTCTGGACTGCAGTGCCTATGATGCTCAGCCAGCCCCTCCCCCCCCCCCCCCCAAATAATAATAATATGCTGGAATGCCAATGGTTGAGCCATTCCTGATCTATAGCAACACATAGCTTGATCATTGGGCTTGAAATCTGCTGTGTGTATAGGTGAGAATGTGGGAACAGGAGAACAAAACCTTCTGCCTTAATATATGATCTTTTGTGTGTGTGAGTATTTATAATTCCTTTATCTGAGACTAGTTTCTGTCTTTCTGTGTGTCTATACACACACAGACACACACACACACAGACACACACACACACACACACACACACATATATCTGATGTGATACTTTATCTGTTCCATCTTCTCTTCCATCTCCTGCATTTTCTCTCTTTCTTTAACCCCTTCTTCTCATCTCTCCTGCTTCGGTCTCTACCTCTTTCTTTTGTCTCTCTCCGTTGGGTTTTTTTTTCTTTCTCCGTCTTGATATTCATTTGGAGATCACTTAACATGGTATTTCTGTTAAATATATATAGAGAGAGAGGCAAACACTGGGTTAGAGGAGCAGTAGACAGCCATGTAGATCAAGAGAGATACAAGGTAGATCTACAGGTGAAGAGGAAGATACGACTGAATGGATAGGTCATTTAGAGAGCAGAGAGCAATAGACAGATACATTGACTGATATTTCCATGGAAATGTAGAAGATAGACAGCTAAAGAGAAAGATATCAAAGGATGGATGGATAGGTAAGTGAAAAAGAGACAGACAGGTGGATAGACAGACAGATAGATAGGTGAAAGACAAACAGACAGACAGACAGATAAATAGATAGCTGTATTATTTAAGCACTATGGATAGCTTAAATAGACAGAGAGATAGGTAGAAAGATAGACAGTTTTTGCATTAGGGGGAGTGTAGGACAGTTCCTGATAGACAGATAGACAGACATAGCAATAGAAGATAGACAGCTAAGGAGAAAGAAATGTAGGAATTGATAGATAACTGATAAATACAGACAGACAGATCGATAGATAGATCGATAGATAGATAGAGATAGATAGATAATAGGTAGGCACACCTATATTTATACACAGTTAGGCACCCAGTTTATGATTCACTCCTCTCCCCCCCTCCTCCCTCCACTGTTTCTCTCTCTCCCTCTCTCTCTCTCTCTTTCATTGTCATTTGCAGATGAGGGGAAGGAAACTGGCTGGTGACGTCACTATTTGCGTCTGTCTCCAGTGGAGCCTGGCCTGGGAGTGACAGATAGTGAAAGGGGTGAGGGAGGAGAGCAAGGACAGACACCTGTTCTATTGGTAATGATGCCATTTAATCAGTTCAGGGTCAGTGTGCTGGGCCTGGGGGAAGGGGGGGCCTGGGATGTTGGAATGTGGTGCTCATACTATGCATGTGACAATGTATCACAGTATTGAGTATCTCTCTCCCTTATTCCAGTGAGTCCACACACACCCAATGTTTACCACCATCCCACCCCAATCATTGCTCCTTTGTTCCTTATTTCACTTTTTCCTTAAACATCTTCTTCTCCTAATATCTCATGGCTCCCTCCATCTCCGTCTCTCTCCATCTCCCTTTCCCTTCCTCCTCCCTCGTTTAGTCTCCTCTGGATGAGTCACATATTTCATCTCCTTTTCATACTGCAGATTTCCTTTCTTGCTTTAGTCCACTCACTTTCCTATTTTTCACCTCACTGCTTTATCCCTCTGTCACCTGCTCCCAGGTTCCTTCATCTCTCTCTCATCCCCTCTTACTCTCTCTGTCTATTAAGTCTTTTCTAACTCTACCATTCCTCCTCCTGGGGCCATTTTACCCTTGCTTCCCCTCACTTACCCCACATTTCTCACTTATTCATCCCCAGTCTCCTATTTCCATAGAAAACTTATTTATTCTGGCTCCTTGATTAATATCTGCCTCACCTGCTCTTACATCTTCTATTTCACTTCACACACTCTCTTTTCCTACTCAGCCCTCCTTCCTTAATTCTTACTTACTCATTCTTTCTCCATCATTCACCCATGCACTCACTCATTCCTTCATCTTCACTCACTCATACACTTACTCATTCCTTCTTTATCACTCACTCATGCACTCACTAATTTCTTCTCTTTCACTCACTTATTCCTTCTCCTTTCCTTACTCGCTCATTCTCCTTACCTCACTCACTCTTTCCTTCTTCTTACCTCACTCTTTCCTTCTCCTTCCCTTACTCACTCACTCACTCACTCACTCACTCACTCACTCACTTTTTCCTTCTCCTTGACTCTTTCTTTCATTTCTTCTTCCCTTACTCGCTTATTTCTTCTTTTACCTTGATCACTTATTCCTTCACCGTCACTCATCCCTTCTATTTCCTTCACTCATTCCTTCACTTTCACTCTTTATTTATTTTTTCCTTTACTCATTCCTTCACTTTCCTTCACACACTCCTTCATCATCACTCATTCCTTCACTTTCCTCACACATTCCTTTATATTCACTCATTCCGATACTTTTCTTCACACATTTCTTCACCTTCAGTCATTCTGTCTCCTTTACTCATTTGTTCTCTCTCCTTCACTAATTCCTTCAATTTCCTTCACTTATTCCTACACCTTCACTCATTCCTTCTTTTGCCATAACTCATTCCTTCACCTTCATTCCTTCTTTCTCTTTCCTTCACTCATTCTTTCTAACCCTGTCACTCATTCTTTTACTTTCCTTTCCACATTCATTCACATTCACTAATTCTTTCCTTCACTCATTCCTTCACTTTCCTTCACACATTCCTTCACCTTCTCTCGTTATTTCTAATTCCTTCACACATTCCTTCACCTTCTCTCGTTATTTCTAATTCCTTCATTTATTCCTTCACTATCCTTCACACATTCATTCACCTTCACTCATTCTTTCTCTTTGCTTTTCCCATTCCTTCACCTACACTCATTATTTCTCTTCCCTTCACCCATTCCTTCTGTTTCCTACGCTCATTCCTTCATTCATTCTTTCTCTTTCCTTCACTCGTTCCTTCTGTTTCCTTCACACATTCCTTCACCTTCACTCATTATTTCCAATTCCTTCACTCATTCTTTCTCTTTGCTTTTCTCATTCCTTCACCTTCACTCATTCTTTCTCTTTGCTTTTCTCATTCTTTAACCTTCACTCATTATTTCTCTTCCCTTCACCCATTCCTTCTGTTTCCTACACTCATTCATTCACCTTCATTCATTCTCTTTCCTTCACTCATTCCTTCACTTTCCTTCACACATTCCTTCACCTTCACTCATTCTTTCTCTTCCCTTCACCCATTCCTCCTGTTTCCTACTCTCATTCCTTCACCTTCACCCATTCCTCCTGTTTCCTACACTCATTCCTTCACCTTCACCCATTCCTTCTGTTTGCTTCACTCATTCCTTCACCTTCACCCATTCCTCCTGTTTCCTACACTCATTCCTTCACCTTCACCCATTCCTCCTGTTTCCTACACTCATTCCTTCACCTTCACCCATTCCTTCTGTTTGCTTCACTCATTCCTTCACCTTCACCCATTCCTTCTGTTTGCTTCACTCATTCCTTCTCCTTTTTCTTTCATCCTCTCGCTCTGCCTGTTTTCTCTGCCTGTACCTGTTGATCTCTTGGTCTCTCCTTTATCTGTCTGTTGTCTCTCGCTTCTTCTTTATGTCTTTATCTGTTTCTGTCTTGACCCCGGCTCTTCACCCCTGGTCTGGAGTCCCTTCACTGGTGAGTCATGCCTCATTGGTGTGAGGATAAGATGGGAGAGGACCCTGCTTTCTGACCCCCATCTTTGTGAAGTGAATGGAGACAGGTAGGAGGCTGTGTTTGTTAACTTGTCCTTGACATGTTCAGAGCATCCTCATGGTCTCTGTCCTGCACCTGGATGTTACTTCCATTGGTGCCAGAGTCTTCATGTTGTTCCTTTGACCCCTGACCTGTCCTTACTGAGTCATTCAGTACAGTGCCATGTTAATCCCTTGTCTTTACAAACACTGCTCTTTTTGTCTCCATCCTTAACCCTCTCCCATCCATAGCTCTTCTAACCCCTTGCCTACGGGAGCCATTGTTACAAACACTCCTTTACCATTTGAGCACCATTCAGTTAACCCCTTCCCTGCTTTAGCTTTTCTTCCCTTAACCATTCGAGCACGCCTACCTCCTTTCCTGGCATGGAGATTTTGTTTAGCATCAACGATTTGGTCCAGTTTCCAGGCATAGACCTTTTGAGCAGCTCTCTCTTAACCCTTTCCTTTTGACCATTCGGTTTCTTAACCATTTCGTCGCTTCCCTTAACCTGTCAATTGCCAGAGGCTACTACGGTAATGCCAATGCATTAATACTATCAGTGCAGGACACATTATTGTTCCAATAAGCACTTCCTTAACTCCTCATTCGTGTGAACGCTGGGTGCTTTCTAAATTAACCCTTTCATGCCTCGGAACCCCTTCCTGTCCCAGCCACCGGCAGATTATGAAACTGCCCAGTCGCTTTTTATTAATAGATAACCGGACAGGTAATTCCTTAAATGCTCACACTTCACAGCTCGGTTCAACCCCCTGAGAACCAACATGCTCAGACAGATAATGCAAGCATTGCTATGGGTAGAAAGCTGACCCCCAACTTCATTGAAGATACCCTACAAGCCTTGTTCTGCTAAACCCTTAAATAACTAATACAATTCCAATGTCCTTCCTCAGCTCCATAAAAAACAGCCTACAAAAATACTAGGGGGGGGGGGGGGCATGCCATGTCAGGCATGAAGGGGTTAAATCCCCATCTGAACCCCAGATCAGCCGATCTCTCCCTTGAACCCCTAGAAACCTGCCCTTAACCTCCTTATAAGGCTGGCATTTTATAACCTCTCTAGGTTGGGTACTGCAGAGCATTGCACCCATTTTTCGGTTCTGACCATTTTGCAGCTCAGTCGAACCCTTCTCCTGCCAGAGACCCAAGCAGTTTTGCTTTGAACACTCTCTGAGTGCCAACTAAGTATACCTCGCAGTGGGGTACAGGCAGACAATTAACCCTTGTGCTCCCCGAATTAAACCCCACCACCCCACTAATCTGGTTGAAAAAAAAAAGCCCACTGGCCCTTTCCTTTCTTTTTTTTCTTGGGGGGCGGGGGGGGGGGGGGGATCTGATAATGTGCTTCGATGGTTGTGACTGTGCCTGTGTGTATGTCTGTTTTGTCGCAGTGCGGTGGAATTGCCGCAGTGTGTGTGTGGGTGTGTTGTCGCAATTTGTGCGTGCGCATGCGTAGGTGGGGGGTGCCTAATTTTGTGTCAATGTTTAGTGAGTTGAGTCACAAGTTGTGCTTTGGTTGGGTTGTCCATCAGCCACGACGACCAGGATAGAGTTTAACCTGTGCCATTTTGTTAAAGTCTTTTTATTCCACATCTGTCTTATTATGAATTATATATTCTGTGCATAGTGTGTTTGTTTAGTAACAATAGACTGTTACCGGTGCAAGATTTGTATATTTCGTGATATATTTTGCTGAAAATGCATTTGCATAGTATATTCCATGAGTTGTAGGGAGTGTTGTGTAGTCACAGTGTGTATGTTGTATATGTACAGTATCAGTGTATTTGTGCAGTTTTAGGGTGCATTGTATAGTTGCAGTATGTATTCTGTATCATAACAAATACACTGGATTTATGTAGCTGTAATTTATATTGATTGTCATAGTTCATGTTGTGTGGTTTCAATATTTGTATTGTTTAATTGCATTCTTAGTGCGTGTGTGTAGTTGTTGAGTGCATTATGGGGTGTTAAAGTGTTTGTTGTATCACCAAAGTCAGGTAATTTGCCTATTTCTATTGTATGTTGTGTAGTAACAGTGTTTGTTGTGTAGATACCGAGTATTGTGTAGACAGTGTGCATTATGTAGTCATTGTGTGTATGTTGTTCAAACTGTGTGTGACTGTAGATATAGTGCACTGTGTAGTCACACAGTGTATAGTTAGTGTGTATGTTTATTTGCAGGCTTTTTGTTTTTGTGTAGCTTTTGTGTGTATATATATTGTCATAGTGTGCTTGCTGAATCTATGTATTTAAATTGTATTTTTATAGTGTGAGTGTGTGTTTTGTAGTCACAGTGTTTATATTGTAAAGCTTCACTCTGTAATTGTATATATATAGTGTGCATGTTAATTTGTAATGTGAGTTGTGTGGTCACAGTGTGTATATTATATAGCATCAGTCTGTGTAATTGTATAGTTATAGTGTGCATTGTGTAGTCACAGTGTGTATGTTGTGTATCTGCAGTGTGTATTTTTATATTTGGTAATGTTTGTTGTGTGGTCACAGTGTGTACATTATATAGCTTCAGTCTGTGTCATTGTATAGTTATTGTGTGCATTATGTAGTCACAGTTTGTATGTTGTGTATCTGCAGTGTGTTTTTGTATATTTGGTCATGTGAGTTGTGTGGTCACAGTGTGGTCACAGTATTATATAGCTTCAGACTCTGTATTTGTATAGTTATAGTGTGTGTTGTGTATTTACAGTGTGTACATTGTGTATCTGCAATATATGCAGTAGACACTCTGTGACAACACAAAAGCACACCAGAAGTATACAATTATACAGCCTGCAGTGTCTGTGTCTTTGTATAGGTGTAGTGAGTATTGTGTACTCACGGTGTGTATATTGGTAGCTGCAGTCCCTGTAATATTGTATACTTGTTGTGTGCACTGTGCAGTCACACAGCGTGGGGTTTTTGGAGCGCCGCTGTATACTGCACAGTGGGTATGTGTGAGTCTCAGATAATTAACACTGTATAATATGAGAGTAACAAGCATGTAATCTTCAGATAATGTGTGTCATCCCTGTGTGTCATGAGTACGCAATGTGTTCACAGAACTGTGAAATTGTCTCTGCCGAATACACGCGGCTTTACATCTCCTTAGAAATCCAACAATCTTCACCGTCTCTATCATATAGACTTATACGTTCCCCAGATGTGGAACACCATTCTCTTTTCATTATATCTTTTAAGTTTAAGCTCCCCCCCCCCCCCCCCCACAGTATTTCAATATTCCCCCTGCCTTTCCAAAAGACGCCTACAAATCCTTCTTCTAAGGGCATCTAATATTTATTTAAATTGACACATAGCGATACTGTTATTAACTCAGACAATCAGCTCACACACATTCGTGTCTAATCCCCATACACTGATTAAACTCTATTCGGACTTTGTGTGACTCACACTGCACTGCAGTGAGGGTCCTGCGTCACCATGAGACGGACAGGGGGGCCGGTGGGGACACAGACAAAGGAGAGAGAGAGAAAGAGAGACCCACCTGAAAATGTGTATTTGATGCTAGGTTTTTTATTTATCATCAGTGTTCACATAGAATATGCCACTTTCAATTGAACACGTCTACGTTTCAGAATCCAGACACAATTTGACTACTATTTTTGAGAATCTTTATGGGGTCTGTCGATAATAAGTTACGTTTCCCCCTTTTATATATTTAGATGAGAGATTTGAATTGCCCCCAAACTAGTTTCGGCCCATTAACCATTCATTCCAACATCATCTTGACTGGTGAGTCTCCGATCAGTCGATCTTTCAATTCATTCTTTCTCTCGTCTATTGAACCCGTTAACGATTTATTCCACAGCAACGACAGTCACACAGAGACATCGGTTTAATCACATACACTCCGTTAACCAATTTTTCCTCCCCGGAGAGAGATGCGTTTTATGAAAGATTGCATGTCAGTTCTTTAAAAGGAGATTTAAGCGTTACGTTTTTCAATGTAGAAATTGGAACTGTTTGGGTTTTTTTTTTTTTGGGGGGGGGGGGGGGGATTATTATTTAGGAAATGATTGGTTAAAAGGAATAATTTAATTTATATCTAATTGAAAAATTGCATCAAATGTAGGCATTTTAAACAAATATGCTTTAATGAAAGGATACAGAATACAGACAGACTATATAAGTACTCTTTTCGCTCTGAATAGGGGTGGACATGTTGTTTAGAATCTTGGGTCTGATCTGACCCAAGATGTCTGCCCCCTGATTTAATACAAGGTACAGGTGGCTAAATAAGTTTTTCTTATGTATCTTTTCATTAACCCCTTAGTGACATGACTTTTTTGGCTTGTCCGACGCTTGGTGACATGGGCTGTTTTAACATTTCTGAGGTGTTTGTGTTTTGCTGTAATTTATTTCTGTCTCATTTTCTTGTACCCACACAAACTACATATCGTTTTTATCGTCATAAGAAGGGCTTTCTTTTTATACCATTATTTTGATAATAGCATATAATTTGATATATAAGAAAAATAATAAAAAATGGCTAAAAAAATGAAAAAAAAAATAATTCTGATTTTTATTTGAAAAAACGCATACTCATCTACAAGAGACAAC
Organism: Pelodytes ibericus; assembly: GCA_036172795.1. Classification (NCBI taxonomy): domain Eukaryota; kingdom Metazoa; phylum Chordata; class Amphibia; order Anura; family Pelodytidae; genus Pelodytes; species Pelodytes ibericus. The sequence goes on along the minus strand of CM069858.1, from coordinate 217,546,829 downwards.
AAAAAACACTGCTAAATAGTTTCTAATATTTGTCCTGAGTTCAGAAATATCCCATTTTTTATGTTTGTGTGCTTTTTTTTTATTCATGTTACAGGGTCCGAACTAAAAGTAGTGCAAAGCTATATAAAAATACTTTTTTTTTTCAAAATTAGCAACAGTGACATTGTAACACTCTACTAAATCCATGAATGACCCAACACATGTACATATTTTTCAAAACTAGACAACTCAGGGCATTTAACTTGGGGTATTTCGACACTTTTCATTGCCAAAGTTTGAAGCAAAGAAAAACAAAACAAATTGTGATTTTTCACACAGATTACAATTCAGGTAGACATTTCCTGAAAATGTGAGTACAGGGATACCACCCATGCATAGGTTGGTTAGGTTATTTGGGGGTTAAAAGGCCATATATGAGAGGTGCGCTTTTTGGTTTTCCAACTTGGAATTTTGACATGCAGAAAACCTGCGCCCATGTCCCATTTAGGACATTTTTGAAGCCAGACAGTGTATTTTACCCCACAAAGCCATATATTTTTGAAAACTAGACACCCTAGGATATTTCAAATGGTAGTATTTTAACACTTTCCATGCACTAATTCTATCACCAGCCTATGTCAGATTTTTGGGTAGTCATTTTTTTTTCACGTACATTGTACTTCAGACATGAATTTACAGATCCTATTATTTGTCACTGCCAAACAACACCTCAATATGTGTTCAGCAACATCTCCTGAGTACAGGGATACCACCCATGTATAGGTTGGTTAGGCTATTTGGGGGTTAAAAGGGCACATTTGAGAGGTGCGCTTTTTGGTTTTCCAACTTGTAATTTTGACATGCAGAAAACCTGCACCCATGTCTCATTTGGGACATTTTTGAAGCCAGACAGTGTAATTTACCCCACAAAGCCACATATTTTTTGAAAACTAGACATCTTAAGGTATTTCAAATGGTGGTATTTTAACACTTTCCATGCACTAATTCTACCACCAGCCTTTGTCAAAGTGTTGGTTAGTAATTTTTTTATGTTTTGTTTCCACATACATTATAATTCAGGCATGAATTTACAGATCCTGTTATGTCTCAATGCCAAACAACACCTCAATGTGTGTTCAGCAACATCTCCTGAGTACAGGGATACCACCCATGTATAGGTTTGTTGGTTTGTTTTGGGGCTAAAAGGCCACATTTGGGATGTGCGTATTTCCAACTTGGAATTTTGACATGTAGTCAGCCTGCACCCATGTTCCATTTGGAACATTTTTTAAGCCTGTCAATGTATTTTACCAAACCATATATTTTTTGAAAATAGACATTCTGAGGTATTTCAAACTGTGGTATTTTAATACTGTATATGTACTAATTCTACCACCAGTCTTTGTCAAAATTTGTGGTAGTACATTTTTTTGTTTCCACATACATTGTACTTCGAGCATGAATTCACAGATTCTGGTATATGTCACTGCCAAACTACACCCCAATATGTGTTCAGCAACATCTCCCAAATATAGTGGGGGGTATGTATAGGTTTGTTGGTTTGTTTGGGGGTAAAAGGCAACATTTGTGAAGTACGCATCTCAGTGTTCCAACTTGGAATTTTGACATGTAGTCAGCCTGCATCCATGTCCTATATGGGATATATCTTTGAAGCCACCCAATGTAATTTACCCCAACCAAACCATATATTTTTTTAAAGTAGACACCCATGACTCCTTGTGGCAAGGGGTCAGCAGCCACCGATACATCACTAGATGATGGATCAGAAAGCTGACCAGGGTCAAAATCGAACCCTGAGTCAGCGGCCTCAGAATCAGTGCCTAAGCAGTGATCTACGGCAAAGAAGGGGTTACTGGCTCTTAGAAGAGCCTATCTAGTACTGTAATACATTACAGTACAAAGAAATTAATCCATAATAAAGTGCAGATAGAAAACAGATAGTGTTGCTGTGCAAGATTCATAAAACCTGACAATACTGATCTGTCTCTTTCCCTCACAAAAATGTAAGTGAGGAGAAGGAGGCAGAGCCAAAGTGGTCAGATCAATATTGGTTTAATATTGATCTGACCAGGCAGTGGGTATGCTCATCTGACACAGTGACCAAGATCATGCTTTTTTCTAGTGTTTCTGATTGCCTCAACTTGCGAGGCAAGTCAGCAACACTTACAGAGCCATAGGAAGCGATTAAATTAGCTTCCTATGCTCTTTTTTACTGCCCGTCTGTTTGAAGGCACTGCGCCTTTAAAACTGGCATTTCAATTGCTCTCCAGAGCGATCCAAATGCCAACGGGCGTTTTTTTTTTTAGTATTGCACGATGCTTCCACATGGAAACATCGTAGCAATACTGTTTGAGCACTGAAAGCGGAAAAAAAAATCGCTTTGATGCTGGACGGACTAGGTCCATCCTGTGTTACTAACGCCTCGCCACACAGGACGGACCTAGCATGTCCTGTGTCGGCAAGTGTTTAAAGTATTTCTTTTAAAATGTCTACACTTGATGCATTCTTTTAATTAAACAGAACTTATTTTTTGACAACAGTTGTCTTTTAAGGGTTTGCAAAATAAAAAAAAATGAACTGGGAAAATGCAAGCTCTTGTGCCTAGTATTTGCACATTTTCTTCAAAAATTAAGATTTATTGGGTTTTCATCTTTTAAATAAGAACAGAGATACATGAGCAATGGGAATCAGAAGACACAATATTATACAACTTAATCTTCTATAATAAAATCATGGAATAGTACAATGAATTTGGAGTTCATTACCTCGTATTGTCAAAAGGAAATACCATATGCAAGGAGTTATTATTAGAAATTGAGCCTGGACAGTAGAGAGAAGGGTGGAATAGAAAGAGGATGAAAGGTAGAAGAAAAGAGCCCACATTTTTTTGAATGCCTACTGAAAAAACTGAAACCAATACAAACGGTAGGTGCAATCAACTCAAGGTTGTAGCATCTTTGCACATACTAAGCACATGTCCATACCACCATTTCAGAGCAGGATAAGCAGCCATCAGGCAACATTAAGATAAAAAAAAAGAAATAAAAGAAAACCAAAATGACATGGGATGAGGGCAGAGAGGAGATCTTGGCAGTGATAGCAGGACAGGTGAGGAGACAAGATGTACGAGGTACCAGCAGAGTTTCTCAGCAGAGGAAAGCTCAGCATTATTACATAAACTGTGCCAACATTACAACTGTGTGACAGAGGCAATAGCTAAGAGGATAAGCTAGAGGAGGAAGGATGAACTCTGGCAGCAGATTGTGGATGCTGTAAATGCAGTTGGTGGGAATAACAGGTCCGAGGAGGTGGTGAAGAAAAGGTGCATTTAAAATACTCATACACCCTGAACTCACACCTGTACTTAATGTAAGACATGTATTTGCTGTGTTAAGGATACCTAGGAATCTACATGTCATGCAAGTAGCACTGCTGCAGCACACTGTGACAATTGTTATGTGTTATACCCTCTCCTAAAATATCATATCACTGCCCCTGTTTGTCCACTGACATTGCCCTAGATACTCTCGAATCCCCTGTTCCTGTACCCAGCCTTAGAACAGTGTTGCAGAACGCTGCTGCCACTACCTTCATCAGAATGGAGGGCAACAGTGGTATTAATATGCCCTTATCATGGGAATTCCATCCACCATTAAATGCAATTCCCACTAATATGAAAGAAGCCCAATGAAAATGTTGATGTGAGATATTCAACACCCAACTGAATGCACTCAACATTAACAGTGTATTTTTCTTCTCTCTAACAGACCCACTGTCACCACCTCCCTTACTAGGTTCTTTCCCACCAACTGCTGACTCCTGATGTGCAGATCCAGGGATCCAGCACCCAAGATAGATAAACATGTTCACCACATCATTCATGTCTGATGTTAATGCAAATGTGGTTGGCTACCTCAGGAACACAATCTGTATACATACTACAGATATAGGGATATGTAAGCCCTCATTTGTTCAGTCACAGGATTAGCATGCAATGAGTTCAATCGGCATGGACTTGTATTAGGAATGTCAGTGTACCGTAGATTCAGATGACTATGCATTTGAATTGCAAGAGAATGCTCTGCCTACATTCTGTATTGCAATGTCCTAAACATCTTCCTCTTTTCCTGCAGCTACAGTTGTGGTGACAGTAATGTGACAGAACCCCCTACATTAGAGTCTGCTTGCTTGGGATAGACAGTGAATTTAGCCCCAGGATCTCCTTAACTCCCCAGCCATCCAAATCACTAGCTGAGATTTAGTTCAGGATGTTAAATAATATCTTTATCTGAACAAAAGCTGAGTCTTATATACAGACATACTTAAGTAAACATAACTCAACCCACTGCTTGGGTTCGCTTGGGGCTGTCCAGGCCCCAGTGTCCCGGGTACTGAAATTCTGACTTTCCTATGTGACACTTGGAAAGGAAAGATAGGGGATAAGCAACTCAAAATCAAACAGTGTAAATAAACATGATTAAGAGCTATTGCCCCTGAATACCGAGTTGCATAGTCCACCATGGTTAAGATGTATTTCTTTCCCACGCTGCTATGCTTAGCAAGGGAACCAATGATGTCCACGGCTACTCGGCTAAAGTGCTGTCTAATTATAATGATCTCCCCGTTTTCTACACACTGGCACTCCTCACAGGTATGGCAAGAATCATGGACATCTCCCCTGAAAGGCCTGGCCAGAAGAAGCTCTGAGTCAGAGAGTATTGGGTTTTGGTTTGTCCCAGGTGACCAGCGAGGTGAATATCATAGCCGATCCATAGTAGATCAAGCTGATATTTCTGTGGCACCACTAGCTGTCATTTGGGAACCTGGGCTGCCCCCTTCCCCACTCCCTTGGTTATCCTATACAGTCTACCCGGGTCCTACTCAAACCAAACATCACCCATTCCCCCTCGATCAGTGCCAGCTTGATGCTTGTATACAGCTAGAGATGCATCCTGTAACACTTCTATTCTAAAATCCTCTGGGGAGTCCCAGGGTATTGTGGTCAGGGGGAAAGTCACTGTAAGAGAAGGTATTTCTTACCTGGTTCCCGTCTAAGTGTGGTGTAGAGGTTACTCAGACTGGAGACTGATGATCAAGGGAGTGAGATTCTGCATCATATGTTGGTTGGAATTAGGAGGTGAGGTTGCCCAAATCATTGCCCAAAAGTATTTTCTCTGGTAAACACTTCATGATTCCTACTTCTAGATCATGGGCCCCAGCTCTCCAATCAGAATGGACCCAGACAGTAGGGATTCTGTAAACTTTCCTCCTGCTACTGGGATGGCCACAAAGCGTCCTGTACTGCCTCGGTTGGGAATGAGCTGTGGATCGACCAGTGTGAGGGCAGTTGCCGAGTAGTGGAGTCCCTGTCCAGGAAATGAGTAGCTGCCTGGTTGGACCCTGGAGATCCACGGTTGGCAGCCATATAGTGTTGGTTTTGTGGATAACAAATCTTCAAGTTCCCTGACTGATTACACAAAAAGACATCTTTATGAATCGTCAGCCAGAGAATATTGTGTGATTCGCCCTTGGCCCTTGGCGCTGTATGTGCCACTATCGGTTTTGTTCTCTGAACATCCTGGTACTCATCCACCAGGCTGGGGGCTTTAGCAAGGGTTTGTGGTGTCCGATCATGGGCCCAATCACGTATCTCTGGTGTAGCGAATTTAAAAAAACTGCTCCAGGAGGAACAGCTGGACCACATCGTTCTTAGCGATCACCTGGTTCCCTTTGAGACAATTCTGTACAGCCCGCTGCATGTGGTGCCCCCCACTCTGTGTGGGTATCTTGGTCAGTCTTTTGCAAGCCCCAACATTTAATGAGTTGTAACAGAAAAAAGAGCTATCAGTTGCTCCTTTACTCTCTCATAATTGGTGCATTCCTCATCATCTGCAGCTCGGTAAGCTTCTACGGAACGTTCTGTGAGTTTACTGGCGGTCACCTCTTGCAACTGATCTTCTTACAAGTAAGCAAATGCAGGATTAGGCTAGTGCAGAAATATTTGTAAGATATTCCTAAGGAATGCCTGTATGCAAAAAAAAAAAAAAAATCCCTGTTCCATGTACGGGTTAAACATTAACAGGTGAACCAATGTTAGTTTGCTACCTGAAGTGTCCCTTCAACCTGTGAGTCATCCCATCATTAGTAACATGGTACCAGCCATGCTCTCTCTTTCCAGAATTAATTTGTAGTCACATCTCAAAAGCAGACTGGCCCTTTCGTTAATCCCTTCACACACATTTCTGAGCTGGAATGACTAGTGGGAATGTGGTTATGTGGTCATACCCTGGTCCAGGGAAAGGACTATCACTCATTCACTATGCATTTCTCTGTAAAACCTGTCAGTGACATCATGTTTTCCCTGAAAAGTCATATGGTCAATGTTATCAGAGTGCTGTTTTCTACCTGTCTTTGAATTGGCCACATCAGCGTATGCAGGTAAAGGTGTCTTCCCCCCCCCCCCCCCCCCCCCTTCAATATAGATGGTACAGAAATTTCTCTGTACACAGTTGAATAATATAAACACCGGCCCAGGAGCGAAATGCATGGGGTTTTCTGGTCATCTCTCGTATTGTTATCCACCATGTCCCAGTAAATTAAGGTTAATGTCTAAATCTAAAAGATTTCAGTTTTTTTTTTTTTTTTTTATGTGTTCTGTGGGTTTGGACATTTCTGATTTGGCAATCATGTCCTGCTCTCTCAGGATGCTGATCCTGCTTGCTACTTTTTTGAGCGACAACTATTAAACAGAGAAACATCCTATTCCTCAATGCATTCAACACTGAGGAGTAGGATGGTGCTTTTTAAAAGAGAGATTAAAAACCCTCTGTAACTTATTTTAGTCACGCAGAAGACAACTTCACACAACTTCCAAATATGCTGCGATAGAACACCATCCCAGGTGTGAAACGCGTCAGCTATGCACAATTAGCGCACCATTCAAATTAGCCCTTCTGCTTCAGTAAGAGAAAAAAAAAAATTGGGTTTATATTATCATGCGTATTATCCATCACCTATAGATTAAACAGTATCATAGTGATCTTGGAATTCTCCATGAGAATGGAAGTCACAGATAGATCCTTCAAGGACACTTAGAGCCAGAGGACCATTGTACACAGCTCCGGCCTAGATAGCCAAAACAGATAGCCTCGACTTGTATGTGGGTACGGGCTGTAATCCCAGATGAGGTCCGTATAGTGCACATTAACCTTCTTAAATCTGACATTGTGATAGGAGCTATTATACATTGATTTCCTTTTTCTTTGAACGTGTTGAGTTTTTTTGTCCTAGCTAATGCCACGTTTGTTGACAAGCAATGTCAAAATTAGTAATGTGAGTCATTCGTGCGCTCAGAATAAACACTGGGCTTTACTCATGAGAGAGGGAACTGCAGAGAATTAAAGTAACAGATGGAGTTATGGATCACCGGCTGGCTAACCATGCTCTAGAGCAGGACTAGGCAATCTTCGACATTCCATCTGTTGCACGGAGGATTGCCCCTGCTCTAGAGTACAACAGGGTTCTTGTGCTTACAAAACAAGGCTACAAACTCAAGACAAAATGGACTCTAGTTAAAGGGACTGTGAATGTAGAGAATTACCGTATTTTCCGGCGTATAAGACGACTGGGCGTATAAGACGACCCCCCAACTAAGTCGTCTTATAAGCCGGAAAAACCGCAATCTATATTTTAACCTTTTAGGTTAAAATATAGAGTTTGCCACCCTCCTCCCCCTTTCCCCAATCCCCCATTTTTCTGCTCTGTCTCCCGCTGTTAAGCCGGTCCGTGGCTGTGAGGGAAGCGTTGTGAGCTTCCCTCCAGCCGCGCGGTCAATAAAGTTTTGTTTAAAAAAAAAAGTTTAAACAGACTTTATTGAAGCCGCGCGACCTCTGAGGGAGCTCACAACGCTTCCCTCACAGCCACGGACCGGCTTAACAGCGCGAGCGGAGACAGAGCAGAAAATAGGTGAGTAAATCCCAGTACCCGGCGTATAAGACGACCCCCCCAACTTTTGAGAAGATTTTCAGGGGTTAAAAAGTCGTCTTATACGCCGAAAAATACGGTATTGAAAAAAGAAAAGAAAAGATCTAAATGTTGTTAAAATAATGACATGCCTGTGCATACGTTAATAGATTAATGTGTCCAAATATTCAGGAATATGTGCCATTTGCATATAAAGTCACATGAGGTGATGTCATAAATGGGAGACACCACAGACACAATTTAAATCCTATTTTCTCTTAATTTATACATTTGGTTTAAATGTTCTCTATATTCTCAGTGCAAGCAATATTCAGTCTATTTTACACTCCTGTCTTTTAGAGCCATAGACATCGCTGGTTAATAATTAAATTGTACTTCCAAGTTGGGCAGCTAGAGAACAGCCCGCTGCCCCCACCAAATTATATATTGATTAAAGAAACCAAAGTAATTTGGGAGGACGCTAGTCTTCAGGGGCGGAGTCTAGCGCCCCTGCTTTATAAATGCCAATGGTTTGATCCAGTATCGCAAGGACTCTAGAAGAAGGTAGCATTGTCAAAATAAATTAACAAGAGGAAATATTGTTTTATGGTTCAGATAGCAGACATCTAGGATTGCCTTCCAATGAAAGTGGAAAGGCTCAGGATTGCAAAGTAATCCATGAATGTGATTTTCTCTTGCAGTCATTAGCAAGGCACAGTGATAATTAGTCTAAGGGCAGCTTAAATATAGGAATGGGGAGATCCCCATGAAGAAAGTCAACTCAACTCCCTTATTGGTTTAGGAGGAAAATATGAACAGGATTATTATTTTTCACAGGCTTTGTGACTGGTATAGGGGTTTGCTGCCCTTCGTTCCCTTTCCAGTGCAAAGGGTGCCTTGATGAAGGTTTTGATACTATCAGGATAATTAAAGAGGACAACTAGTACCTTATGGGGGCTACAGAGGAAAGCATAAAACATGTCAAAACATTTATCTCCCATAGTCTGCAATAGAGCATTTTTAGTTAAAACCCCAGTAATTAGGGATATTTTTTGCGTCATTGAATCTGGCCCATTTTGTGTCCATATAAATATGTGACGCAGTGCAGGGTTTTTTGGGGAGATTCCTTAGTGGCAGTACCAAGATTATAGCACGGTGACCTGATAACCCCTTAAGAGCCATCAGATCACCTGGTCTGCATTTCGCTTCCTTTTTTAAGTTTTGAGGCAGTTCTAAGGTTCCAGATAATCTTGATTCTGCCTAGATCTCAATATGATGCTGTGGAGCCTGAGCACCATGCCATGGGGGACTTACTTGTATCTACCTCAAACTGAAATTGACATTTGCCCCTTTTTTCATACCCCCTAAACTGTTCTGCTTTCTGTGGGACAGTCATAATTTGTCACTGCCTATCTGCAGTCCCAACTTTATTCTCCAGTGTCCATTTTCTTGGCGACGCTGATGGGAGAACAAATTCTGCAGATGCACAGAGTTACATGCACACAGGTGCCACCACGAGTGACCCACGCTACTGGCCAGTAGCACTGACACATGCCATGCCATGCCCCATCCCCCAGCGTCTGGTGGGGCATGTTGAGAGGTACGGTTAGGGACCGCACAGCTGGCCAGTAGCACTGAGACTTCCCATGCCATGCCCTGTCCCCCAGCGTCTGGTGGGGCATGTTGAGCGGTACGGTTAGGGACCACACAACTGGCCAGTAGCACTGAGACTTCCCATGCCATGCCCTGTCCCCCAGCGTCTGGTGGGGCATGTTGAGAGGTACGGTTAGGGACCGCACAGCTGGCCAGTAGCACTGAGACTTCCCATGTCCCCCAACGCCTGGTGGGGCATGTTGAGACGAGAGCCCCATTCATAAGAAATTCTTATGAATGGGACTCTCGTTCGGTTTATAGAAAGGCAATACTACTACAAGTTTTCTATAAGCCGAAAGTCTATAAACCGAAGGTCGTTCGGTTTATAGACTTTCGGTTTAGATAATACATAGAATTACATGTAATTCTATGTATTCTATAAACCTAAAGTCTATAAACCGAACGACCTTCGGTTTATAGACTTTCGGCTTATAGAAAACGTATAGTAGTATTGCCTTTCTATGAACCGAACGAGAGCCCCATTCATAAGAATTTCTTATGAATGGGGCTCTCGTTTGGTTCATAGAAAGGCAATACTACTATACGTTTTCTATAAGCCGAAAGTCTATAAACCGAACGTTCGGTTTATAGACTTTCGGCTTATGGAATACATGTAATTCTATTGCTATTCTATAAACCGAACGTTCGGTTTATAGAATAGCAATAGGATTACATGTATTCCATAAACTGAAAGCCCATAAACCGAACGTTCGGTTTATAGACTTTCGGCATTTGGAATGCATGTAATAGTACTATTGGCTTTCTCTAAACAGAGACAGAGTCTCCATTCATAAATTTTTATGAATGGAGACTCTATCTCTGTTTAGAGAAAGCCAATAGTACTATTACATTCATCCAAATGACAAAAATTGATAAACCGAACGTTCGGTTTATAGACTTTTGGCTTATGGAATACATGTAATCCTATTGCTATTGTATAAACCGAACGTTCGGTTTATAGAATAGCAATAGGATTACATGTATTCCATAAGCCGAAAGTCTATAAACCGAACGTTCGGTTTATAGACTTTCGGCTTATGGAATACATGTAATACTATGGGCTTTCTATAAACCGAACTAGAGTTCCCTTTCATAAAAAATTATGAATTGGGACTCTGTTTCGGTTTATAGAAAGCTAAGAAGTTGAACGAATGAACGAATGGTTTAATATAAACAAAAATCATTCGTCCATTTGTGCTATAGTATTGGCATTACTATAAACCGAAATAGAGTCGGTTTATAGAATGCCAATAGACTTACATGCATTCCATAAACCGAAAGTCGTTCATTATGTCGGTTTATGGAATGTAGTGTACTATGCTATTGTATTCTATAAACCGACTCTATTTCGGCTTATAGAATGCCAATAGTACTACGAATGGACGAATGAACGAATTATTTTCGTTTATTAACCATTCGTTCATTCGGCTTTCGTGAGCTTAGCATTTTCGTTATTCGTTTTTCAAACGAATGAACGAAAATGCTATTTTCGGACTAAAATGCATTCGTCCGAAAACGGATGCACATGTCTACTTCCCATGCCATGCCCCGTCCCCCAACGCCTGGTGGGGCATGTTGAGAGGTATGTGTTTTTCAGATCAGATAACTATACGAGACAAAAATGGCAGCCAATCATTTTTGCACAAGCTTAAGTGGAGATCTATTTATATCCCAACAGGTAGTAACAAGTGGAATATATTGCAGTAAGAAATACAAACGCATGCAGTGACACGCCATGCCCGGCTCGGTAACCCACGGCTGCTCGACAGAGCGTAATGACGCAACAGCGCTTAGCAACGCTTTCACAAACAAAGCCTTTTTAACTTCCTATTCAGGCTGGTGGTGGAGGGTAACCATGGTTACCGGGAAGCAGCTTGGCCTAAAATGCCACAGTATGCAATTATTACAATTTGCCGTTATGATATGACACACGTATGCGCACGTAGGGAAGATTAGGTCCCGGGAAGTGGCTCTGAGCCGCAGTACATAACCACAGCTGGAGGGGATGGCACAGGTCATGTGGAAAGATTCTGTTAAAGGCTCATTACCAGTAGAGAAATGAATCATTCCTTTTATTATCCCTGTTAAAGAACATCTGGGCTCCTTTATTAACTTACTTTTTTTTATTTTTGCTCCTTCTTCTTCTTCTTTTTTTTTATTTTTTATTTTTTAGAGCTTCTACCTTCATATTAGTCTTTGAGGTTCTGATACAAGACACCTTTGGTTACCATCCACCAATAGGCATAGAGATTGAGGGCTCTCATCCTGACCCATCACTCCACCTTGATCCCTCAAAAATGGAAATCATTTCTTTTGGGTGGGGCTTGAGCCACAAGGGATGCCACTTTCTTCACAAAAACCCATGCATTTGCTTGCAGTTTTGCAAACTCAACATCCATATCTCCCCACCCCCCTCTAAATCAAACAATATAATCAATGTTTTCAGGACACAGTTTCCATCCTAATATAGACCAGACCATTTTTTGCTGGGACCAGGGCCCACCATCACAGAAGGCCCCCCCAAAGCCAAGTTCTGCTACCCCTACTAGAAGATCCAAATTACTATCCAAAAAGATGTGGGTAGTAAGAGAGTTTAACAAAGGGTTTTAGGACAAGTAATGAGTCTGAATATTATCTGGTACCCACTGGTTCCACAGCTGGCAGGCATGGTACTCGACAAGATGAAGAGAGCAACTGCCCTCCATTTACAGGTAAATAGGCCTTGATTGGAGTACAAGGAGGTTGGAACATTTTTTTCATGCATGCATGTATATATCAGGGCTGCCACCTAGTGAATGGGCAATATTTCAATCTCCCTATGTTGTTACATTATATTGACAGTCTGGTCCCCAAACTCCCTTTGGTGCAAGATGAAGATCCCTGCTTGTATAATGCACAGGCTTTTATCCCTGTGTGATTTGATGCAGGCATTCTGTATAAATCACATTTTTAATATTTGACTCAAGCCCTCCCCCGGTGATTACTCTGCATGTTTACTGCAGGTGCGGCAGCACTGATTATATAGACACTGAGGATATAAAGTTTTGTTTTCTTCAGTCACTTCCTGTGCACCTCACATTGATTATATTGTGTGGACTCTGAGTGACCTTGCTCTTGTACACAGTAGGATCTCTTAACGGTGCAACAACATTGTCTGATGACATCACTAGAGAGACATAAAATTCCATTAATTTCAATGATAGTCTCATAGGTTCCTGCAGCAAAAAAAAAGAAGAAAAGGAAATGACTTTTACTCAGCTAGTGTGGGCAGTCCTGGTTTCTTGCAAACTGCTGTAATTTCACAATGTCATCTAGCTGTAAGTGTTTTATATTTTCAGCAATGCAAATTGTAAAACATGCATTTTAAAGTACTTTGAAAGCACATTCATAGGCATTAATATTTGGAAAATACATTTTGGGCACCAGACATTCCCTTTAAGACTCTGCAGATATGACTAGTTTAAATGAAGGTGCAGACTGCCCTCTGAATCTGTTTGGGCAGATTCAATCAATACATTAAATAAAAAAACAGTTGGATGCTTCTCTAAAAATGTAATGCATACAGGGTTATCACAAGTGAATGTAGCTTAGGTAACATCGACCCAGGGTGAAGCCGACTGCCTGTGGAGTCAGAAATCAATTGTTGGCCCTTTGAGATGATATTATAGAGTCTACTCAATAAAGAGAGAGTTTCGGGGAAGTGAGATGGGATTTTCACACTTAGTAAATATGATTGTGGGAAGGGTTAAGCTCCATGGACTGCCGTATTGTTCCCAACCTATTTTATACATGTTTACAGAGATCTAACGTTTCCACCCTTTACAAAAAAAAAACTGTGTCTTCTTGAGAAACATGTATACGAACAGAAAAAAAACAAAACTTAGGTCGTTCTTTTTCAATACATGTTTCTGACAAAGACCCGTTTTTTGACAATGTCGAAATGTTAGACCTTTTGTAAACATGTGTAAATGAAAAAAAAACGAATGTATGCCGAGTTATATATTTCTTTTTTTTTTTTATCATAGCTCCCAACATTGTCCCCCTGCATTGGGGTATGTGATTTGGGAGGGGGGGGGGGGGTGTCAGCCGACCATGTGGACTGACAACGCTACTGTGCAGACCACTAGACCACCATGCATGTGCAGTATTTATTTTGACGGCACCCGAAACACCGGAGGATCTGCCGGATACCAGTCCTGAATCTGGACTGTCTTGCTTCAAGCTTTAACCCTGTGCATTCTCGGTGCTTTGGACTTTATCGAGATGAAAAAGAATTCGGCACGCGCTCCGTAGTCTAAAAATACGAAGGGCATTAAGTGAACTTGCGCTGGATTCTGACAGAGCTTCACCGCCTTTGGTATTTCCATATAGGGCGTCTATTTTTACATCTCCCCAGATTTCCTTGAAAGAGACAAACCACAGCTGGCGAACATGAATACGCCAGTCCACGCAAACACATCGCATGAATGAAAAGGCTCTCGTAGCACATTTCAGAAACCACGGTTCCCTTTCTCCCTGATTAACATTTTACTACAGATGTTGCAGAGCCTTAACTTCACAGCCTTTTTATGAGACCATGGGTGATTAATTTGTTCCATTTGGCTTGTTCTCTGTTTTTGTTAGTACAGAAATGTACAGAGGAGATGGGGAAATCATAGAGGGTCAGTATGGCTACATCTGTAGTGGGGATCTTAGTACAGAAATGTACAGAGGAGATGGAGAAATCATAGAGGGTCAGTATGGCTACATCTGTAATGGGGATCTTAGTACAGTAATGTACAGAGGAGATGGGGAAATCAGGGAGGGTCAGTATGGCTACATCTGTAGTGGGGATCTTAGTACAGTAATGTACAGAGGGGATGGGAAATCATAGAGGGTCAGTATGGCTACATCTGTAGTGGGGATCTTAGTACAATAATGTACAGAGGAGATGGGGAAATCATGGAGGGTCAGTATGGCTACATCTGTAATGGGGATCTTAGTACAATAATGTACAGAGGAGATGGGAAATCATAGAGGGTCAGTATGGCTACATCTGTAGTGGGGATCTTAGTACAATAATGTACAGAGGAGATGGGGAAATCATGGAGGGTCAGTATGGCTACATCTGTAATGGGGATCTTAGTACAATAATGTACAGAGGAGATGGGAAATCAGGGAGGGTCAGTATGGCTACATCTGTAGTGGGGATCTTAGTACAGTAATGTACAGAGCAGATGGGAAATCATAGAGGGTCAGTATGGCTACATCTGTAGCGGGGATCTTAGTACAGTAATGTACAGAGCAGATGGGAAATCATAGAGGGTCAGTATGGCTACATCTGTAGTGGGGATCTTAGTACTATAATGTACAGAGGAGATGGGAAATCATGGAGGGTCAGTATGGCTACATCTGTAGTGGGGATCTTAGTACAGTAATGTACAGAGGAGATGGGGAAATCATAGAGGGTCAGTATGGCTACATCTGTAGTGGGGATCTTAGTACAGTAATGTACAGAGGAGATGGGGAAATCATAGAGGGTCAGTATGGCTACATCTGTAATGGGGATCTTAGTACAGTAATGTACAGTGGAGATGGGGAAATCAGGGAGGGTCAGTATGGCTACATCTGTAATGGGGATCTTAGTACAATAATGTACAGAGGAGATGGGGAAATCATGGAGGGTCAGTATGGCTACATCTGTAATGGGGATCTTAGTACATTAATGTACAGAGGAGATGGGGAAATCATAGAGGGTCAGTATGGCTACATCTGTAATGGGGATCTTAGTACAGTAATGTACAGAGGAGATGGGAAATCATAGAGGGTCAGTATGGCTACATCTGTAATGGGGATCTTAGTACATTAATGTACAGAGGAGATGGGGAAATCATAGAGGGTCAGTATGGCTACATCTGTAGTGGGGATCTTAGTACATTAATGTACAGAGGAGATGGGGAAATCATAGAGGGTCAGTATGGCTACATCTGTAATGGGGATCTTAGTACAATAACGTACAGAGGAGATGGGGAAATCAGGGAGGGTCAGTATGGCTACATCTGTAATGGGGATCTTAGTACAATAATGTACAGAGGAGATGGGGAAATCAGGGAGGGTCAGTATGGCTACATCTGTAATGGGGATCTTAGTACAGTAATGTACAGAGGAGATGGGAAATCATGGAGGGTCAGTATGGCTACATCTGTAATGGGGATCTTAGTACAATAATGTACAGAGGAGATGGGAAATCATAGAGGGTCAGTATGGCTACATCTGTAATGGGGATCTTAGTACAGTAATGTACAGTGGAGATGGGAAATCATAGAGGGTCAGTATGGCTACATCTGTAATGGGGATCTTAGTACAATAATGTACAGAGGAGATGGGAAATCAGGGAGGGTCAGTATGGCTACATCTGTAGTGGGGATCTTAGTACAATAATGTACAGAGGAGATGGGAAATCATAGAGGGTCAGTATGGCTACATCTGCAATGGGGATCTTAGTACAATAATGTACAGAGGAGATGGGGAAATCATGGAGGGTCAGTATGGCTACATCTGTAATGGGGATCTTAGTACAATAATGTACAGAGGGGATGGGAAATCATGGAGGGTCAGTATGGCTACATCTGTAATGGGGATCTTAGTACAATAATGTACAGAGGGGATGGGAAATCATAGAGGGTCAGTATGGCTACATCTGTAGTGGGGATCTTAGTACAGTAATGTACAGAGCAGATGGGAAATCATAGAGGGTCAGTATGGCTACATCTGTAGTGGGGATCTTAGTACAATAATGTAAGAGGAGATGGGGAAATCATGGAGGGTCAGTATGGCTACATCTGTAGTGGGGATCTTAGTACAATAATGTACAGAGGAGATGGGAAATCATAGAGGGTCAGTATGGCTACATCTGTAGTGGGGATCTTAGTACAATAATGTACAGAGGAGATGGGAAATCATAGAGGGTCAGTATGGCTACATCTGTAGTGGGGATCTTGGTACAATAATGTACAGAGGAGATGGGAAATCATAGAGGGTCAGTATGGCTACATCTGCAATGGGGATCTTAGTACAATAATGTACAGAGGAGATGGGGAAATCATGGAGGGTCAGTATGGCTACATCTGTAATGGGGATCTTAGTACAATAATGTACAGAGGAGATGGGAAATCATGGAGGGTCAGTATGGCTACATCTGCAATGGGGATCTTAGTACAATAATGTACAGAGGAGATGGGAAATCATGGAGGGTCAGTATGGCTACATCTGTAATGGGGATCTTAGTACAGTAATGTACAGAGGGGATGGAGAAATCATGGAGGGTCAGTATGGCTACATCTGTAATGGGGATCTTAGTACAGTAATGTACAGAGGAGATGGGAAATCAGGGAGGGTCAGTATGGCTACATCTGTAGTGGGGATCTTAGTACAATAATGTACAGAGCAGATGGGAAATCATAGAGGGTCAGTATGGCTACATCTGTAGTGGGGATCTTAGTACATTAATCTACAGAGGAGATGGGGAAATCAGGGAAGGTCAGTATGGCTACATCTGTAATGGGGATCTTAGTACAGTAATGTACAGAGGAGATGGGAAATCATAGAGGGTCAGTATGGCTACATCTGTAGTGGGGATCTTAGTACAATAATGTACAGAGGAGATGGGAAATCATAGAGGGTCAGTATGGCTACATCTGTAGTGGGGATCTTAGTACAGTAATGTACAGAGGAGATGGGAAATCATAGAGGGTCAGTATGGCTACATCTGTAATGGGGATCTTAGTACTATAATGTACAGAGGAGATGGGAAATCAGGGAGGGTCAGTATGGCTACATCTGTAGTGGGGATCTTAGTACAATAATGTAAGAGGAGATGGGGAAATCATGGAGGGTCAGTATGGCTACATCTGTAGTGGGGATCTTAGTACAATAATGTACAGAGCAGATGGGAAATCATAGAGGGTCAGTATGGCTACATCTGTAGTGGGGATCTTAGTACAGTAATGTACAGAGGAGATGGGGAAATCATGGAGGGTCAGTATGGCTACATCTGTAATGGGGATCTTAGTACAATAATGTACAGAGCAGATGGGAAATCATAGAGGGTCAGTATGGCTACAACTGTAATGGGGATCTTAGTACAATAATGTACAGTGGAGATGGGAAATCAGGGAGGGTCAGTAAGGCTACATCTGTAATGGGGATCTTAGTACAATAATGTACAGAGCAGATGGGAAATCATAGAGGGTCAGTATGGCTACAACTGTAATGGGGATCTTAGTACAATAATGTACAGTGGAGATGGGAAATCAGGGAGGGTCAGTAAGGCTACATCTGTAGTGGGGATCTTAGTACAGTAATGTACAGAGGAGATGGGGAAATCAGGGAGGGTCAGTATGGCTACATCTGTAGTGGGGATCTTAGTACAATAATGTAAGAGGAGATGGGGAAATCATGGAGGGTCAGTATGGCTACATCTGTAGTGGGGATCTTAGTACAATAATGTACAGAGCAGATGGGAAATCATAGAGGGTCAGTATGGCTACATCTGTAGTGGGGATCTTAGTACAGTAATGTACAGAGGAGATGGGAAATCATAGAGGGTCAGTATGGCTACATCTGTAATGGGGATCTTAGTACAATAATGTACAGAGGAGATGAGAAATCATAGAGGGTCAGTATGGCTACATCTGTAATGGGGATCTTAGTACAATAATGTACAGAGGAGATGGGGAAATCATGGAGGGTCAGTATGGCTACATCTGTAATGGGGATCTTAGTACAGTAATGTACAGTGGAGATGGGGAAATCATGGAGGGTCAGTATGGCTACATCTGTAATGGGGATCTTAGTACAGTAATGTACAGAGGAGATGGGGAAATCATGGAGGGTCAGTATGGCTACATCTGTAATGGGGATCTTAGTACAGTAATGTACAGAGGAGATGGGGAAATCATGGAGGGTCAGTATGGCTACATCTGTAATGGGGATCTTAGTACAGTAATGTACAGAGGAGATGGGGAAATCATGGAGGGTCAGTATGGCTACATCTGTAGTGGGGATCTTAGTACAGTAATGTACAGAGGAGATGGGGAAATCATGGAGGGTCAGTATGGCTACATCTGTAATGGGGATCTTAGTACAATAATGTACAGAGGAGATGGGGAAATCAGGGAGGGTCAGTATGGCTACATCTGTAATGGGGATCTTAGTACAATAATGTACAGAGGAGATGGGAAATCATAGAGGGTCAGTATGGCTACATCTGTAATGGGATCTTAGTACAATAATGTACAGAGGAGATGGGAAATCATGGAGGGTCAGTATGGCTACATCTGTAATGGGGATCTTAGTACAGTAATGTACAGAGGAGATGGGAAATCATGGAGGGTCAGTATGGCTACATCTGTAATGGGGATCTTAGTACAGTAATGTACAGAGGAGATGGGAAATCAGGGAGGGTCAGTATGGCTACATCTGTAATGGGGATCTTAGTACAATAATGTACAGAGGAGATGGGAAATCATAGAGGGTCAGTATGGCTACATCTGTAGTGGGGATCTTAGTACAATAATGTACAGAGGAGATGGGGAAATCATAGAGGGTCAGTATGGCTACATCTGTAATGGGGATCTTAGTACAATAATGTACAGAGGAGATGGGAAATCATAGAGGGTCAGTATGGCTACATCTGTAGTGGGGATCTTAGTACAATAATGTACAGAGGAGATGGGAAATCATAGAGGGTCAGTATGGCTACATCTGTAGCGGGGATCTTAGTACATTAATGTACAGAGGAGATGGGAAATCATGGAGGGTCAGTATGGCTACATCTGTAGTGGGGATCTTAGTACAGTAATGTACAGAGCAGATGGGAAATCATAGAGGGTCAGTATGGCTACATCTGTAGCGGGGATCTTAGTACATTAATGTACAGAGGAGATGGGAAATCATGGAGGGTCAGTATGGCTACATCTGTAGTGGGGATCTTAGTACAATAATGTACAGTGGAGATGGGGAAATCATAGAGGGTCAGTATGGCTACATCTGTAATGGGGATCTTAGTACAGAAATGTACAGAGGAGATGGGGAAATCAGGGAGGGTCAGTATGGCTACATCTGTAATGGGGATCTTAGTACAATAATGTACAGAGGAGATGGGGAAATCAGGGAGGGTCAGTATGGCTACATCTGTAATGGGGATCTTAGTACAATAATGTACAGAGGAGATGAGAAATCATGGAGGGTCAGTATGGCTACATCTGTAATGGGGATCTTAGTACAGTAATGTACAGAGGAGATGGGGAAATCAGGGAGGGTCAGTATGGCTACATCTGTAGTGGGGATCTTAGTACATTAATGTACAGAGGAGATGGGAAATCATGGAGGGTCAGTATGGCTACATCTGTAGTGGGGATCTTAGTACAATAATGTACAGTGGAGATGGGGAAATCATAGAGGGTCAGTATGGCTACATCTGTAATGGGGATCTTAGTACAATAATGTACAGAGGAGATGAGAAATCATGGAGGGTCAGTATGGCTACATCTGTAATGGGGATCTTAGTACAGTAATGTACAGAGGAGATGGGGAAATCAGGGAGGGTCAGTATGGCTACATCTGTAGTGGGGATCTTAGTACAGTAATGTACAGAGGGGATGGGAAATCATAGAGGGTCAGTATGGCTACATCTGTAGTGGGGATCTTAGTACAGTAATGTACAGAGGAGATGGGGAAATCATAGAGGGTCAGTATGGCTACATCTGTAATGGGGATCTTAGTACAGTAATGTACAGAGGAGATGGGAAATCATAGAGGGTCAGTATGGCTACATCTGTAATGGGGATCTTAGTACAGTAATGTACAGAGGAGATGGGGAAATCAGGGAGGGTCAGTATGGCTACATCTGTAATGGGGATCTTAGTACAATAATGTACAGAGGAGATGGGGAAATCAGGGAGGGTCAGTATGGCTACATCTGTAGTGTGGATCTTAGTACAATAATGTACAGAGGAGATGGTGAAATCATAGAGGGTCAGTAAGGCTACATCTGTAGTGTGGATCTTAGTACAATAATGTACAGAGGAGATGGGGAAATCATAGAGGGTCAGTATGGCTACATCTGTAGTGGGGATCTTAGTACAATAATGTACAGAGGAGATGGTGAAATCATAGAGGGTCAGTATGGCTACATCTGTAGTGGGGATCTTAGTACAATAATGTACAGAGGAGATGGGGAAATCATGGAGGGTCAGTATGGCTACATCTGTAATGGGGATCTTAGTACAGTAATGTACAGTGGAGATGGGGAAATCAGGGAGGGTCAGTATGGCTACATCTGTAATGGGGATCTTAGTACAGTAATGTACAGAGGAGATGAGAAACTCAAGGAGGGTCAGTATGGCTACATCTGTAATTGGGATCTTAGTACAGTAATGTACAGAGGAGATGGGAAACTTAAGGAGGGTCAGTATGGCTACATCTGTAGTACATTTCCGACAATGTGCAGTAAAGGAATAATATACTCCCTCTTGATAAAGAGCCATTGGAGAATGGCAGAAGGCTGACACATACTTCTCTGTGTCAGGCTGCCTTTGTAACTGATAGTTAAGTTTCATTGCTTTGAGTGGAGAGAAATGTACAGGGGAGAAGAAAAAAAATCACAGAAGCATATTACAGCTACATCTGTAGAATAGTTCCGCCTCCATTCCCCCCCCCCCCCCCCCCCCCCCATGGTGCCTCATGAGGTAGAAGGCTCCAAATGGATGGGGAATATATGTGGCTGGTTTTTAGAGTGGTGAGTAGTAAGATAATTCATATTTCAATACAATCATCCTAAGCCAATGTAATAATACTGACTTACATATAATAAACCAGTATAAAATCGCTCACATATTGTGAATCTCCACCCAAATTGAGATCCTTGCTAGTCCGCCCGGGCCATGAAAGAACAAACTCCTTGTACTCTATAAAAAAATGAAATAATTCTGTTTCTCTCCCCCGTTTCATTACATTTCTCTTCTCCCCATATGGTTCTTCTTCCCACCTCGGACATGCTAGGATCATTACCATTTTCCTAATTCCCATAAGCCCACTGTCCCCTTAATCTACCACCACCAGTAGGCCACTAACCAATCAGAAGGCCGCTAACCAATCAGAAGGCCGCTAACCAATCAGAAGGCCGCTAACCAATCAGAAGGCCGCTAACTGTAAAATTAGCCATTGTAAACTGGCCGAGCCATGGTTTTCCACAGCTAACGCTATTCCCCTGTACAGAAAATCGTCTGCAGGGAGGAGATAGACATCATGTCCTGGAGGTACGGTGGTGAAGAAAAGGGTAAAGTTAATGGCCATCACAGGTAGGCAAAGTGTCTCTGCAAGGTCCATGAAGGTTCCACAGAACATCATTAAATGGTCTATCACTAAGTCCAAGAAATGTCAACCAGGATTATTGCTCGTGACAACCCCTGCTGGACATGTTGAGTGGTACCGGATGGAATTGTCGTCCTACATCATAACACTTTTTCGTGTTTTATTCTAATGGATAGGCTGGTGTCCTTTCTTAAGTGCTGTTATTGAATCCCCCCCTTATAGAGGTTAAATAGCGACCACAAGCAGACAGGTACTAACCCCAATATTCACGTTTTGTGTATAGCCAGTGATTTGGGCGTCTCGTCCCAGCTACTTGGCACGTAGACCACTCCCTTGGGGGATACAAAATATTAGCATCTATGTCCACAAGTAATACTGCTGCTTAAAATCATGAATATACCCTACTGAAAACTAAAAGTCTGTTGGGTGTTACTAACATTCACAGTGTTGGTTACCCCTACACAACTGGGGTGACTTATTTAGAGCAGGTCTGGGGCTAAAGAGGTCCAGGAACCAGGGACAGCAGTGAAATGTTCCTGCTCATTATATCACTTTTATAAAAGACTTTATACATAGCCCTCAGTGGGTCTTGTTTGGATGTGGAATGATAATTGGGTGGGAGAAGATGTCCTGGGGCCTATTTATGTCTTGGTTTGTTCCCTTTTGCTATTTAGGATTGCTCCTTTATAATGAGACATTTGGAGATGCTTATACTTAGTATTTTAGGACTAATGACCCCCTGCGTTAGACCAAAGTTTTTCCAACCTATATTGATGTCTGATATTGGGTGACTAGATGTCCTTGGTTTCAGAGGACACTCATGGGGTAAGTGCCTGGATCAGCACTAGTTAATTTGCCCAGTTAAATCCGATTGCTGGCTCCTCAGTGTCAGCTGTATGTTGTGCTTTCAGAAAGGCATATGGAAAGTAAATCTGTATATTACATTTATTCCATAAACACAAACCAAATACAGTGTGTACATCATGTGTGGGAAATATGCTCCTAATATTGATTTTTTTTTCTTTTACTCACTGCCTGTTAAAAAAAATAAAAAATAGTATCTGTCATCTGTATAGTTAATCATGTGTGTATATGTGTGTCTCTTTGTGGCTGTCTATTTGTGCGTATCTTTATGTGTGCATAAGTGTGTCTGTCAGTGTGTGTTTGTGTATATATGTGCCTATTTGTGTGTGTCTGTTTTTGTGCATGTGTGTTTATATGTGTGTCTGTGTGTGTCTGTTTGTGTATATGTGTGTCTATTTGTGTGTGTCTGGTTTTGTGATTGTGTGTCTACTTGTGTGTGTTTCTGTGTCTGTATATTTGTGTCTTTGTGTGTGTATCTATGTATATGTGTGTCTGTGTAAATGTGTGTCAATTTGTATGTGTCTGGTTTTGTGCATGTGTGTCTACTTGTGTGTGTGTGTGTATTTTTGTGTGTGTGTCTGTGTATATGTGTGTCTATTTGTTTGTGTGTGTGCCTGTGTGTGGATATGTGTGTCTATTTATGTGTGTGTGTGTATATATGTGTGCCTATTTGTGTGTGTGTATGAGTGTCTGTGTGTGTACGCAGAGCGTGTAGGGTATTTGGAGATACAGACATTATCACACACTCTAAGAGCCGCAGTAGTGAGTCACTGAGACTCCCACACACCTGAAAAATTCACTTTGGAGAACTAATGCTGTATTAGCACGGGGAACGTGTCTGGCAGCAGACACAGTCATGTAATGAGAGGCAGTGAAAGGAAACTAGAGAGAGAGAGAGAGAGAATGAGCAATTGACATTGAAAGATGCAGGAAGGGAATCAAAGGGAACCTCAAAAAAGAGAGAGAGAGAGGAAGAGAGGCAGCTAGTGAAGGAGAGAAAGACTGAGAGAGAGACTGAGAGACAGCATTACAAAGAGAGAGCGAGGAAGAGAAGAGAGGCAGCTAGTGAAGGAGAGAGAGACAGAGAGAGAGACTGAGAGACAGCATTACAAAGAGAGAGCGAGGAAGAGAGGCAGCTAGTGAAGGAGAGAAAGACTGAGAGAGAGACTGAGAGACAGCATTACAAAGAGAGAGCGAGGAAGAGAAGAGAGGCAGCTAGTGAAGGAGAGAAAGACTGAGAGAGAGACTGAGAGACAGCATTACAAAGAGAGAGCGAGGAAGAGAAGAGAGGCAGCTAGTGAAGGAGAGAGAGCCTGAGAGAGAGAGACTGAGAGACAGCATTACAAAGAGAGAGCGAGGAAGAGAAGAGAGGCAGCTAGTGAAGGAGAGAGAGACAGAGAGACAGCATTACAAAGAGAGAGCGAGGAAGAGAAGAGAGGCAGCTAGTGAAGGAGAGAAAGACTGAGAGAGAGACTGAGAGACAGCATTACAAAGAGAGAGCGAGGAAGAGAAGAGAGGCAGCTAGTGAAGGAGAGAGAGACAGAGAGAGAGACTGAGAGACAGCATTACAAAGAGAGAGCGAGGAAGAGAAGAGAGGCAGCTAGTGAAGGAGAGAGAGACAGAGAAAGAGACAGAGAGACAGCATTACAAAGAGAGAGCAAGGAAGAGAGGCAGCTAGTGAAGGAGAGAGAGCCTGAGAGAGAGACTGAGAGACAGCATTACAAAGAGAGAGCGAGGAAGAGAAGAGAGGCAGCTAGTGAAGGAGAGAGAGACAGAGAGAGAGACTGAGAGACAGCATTACAAAGAGAGAGCGAGGAAGAGAAGAGAGGCAGCTAGTGAAGGAGAGAAAGACTGAGAGAGAGACTGAGAGACAGCATTACAAAGAGAGAGCGAGGAAGAGAGGCAGCTAGTGAAGGAGAGAGAGCCTGAGAGAGAGACTGAGAGACAGCATTACAAAGAGAGAGCGAGGAAGAGAAGAGAGGCAGCTAGTGAAGGAGAGAGAGACAGAGAGAGAGACTGAGAGACAGCATTACAAAGAGAGAGCGAGGAAGAAAAGAGAGGCAGCTAGTGAAGGAGAGAAAGACTGAGAGAGAGACTGAGAGACAGCATTACAAAGAGAGAGCGAGGAAGAGAAGAGAGGTAGCTTGTGAAGGAGAGAAAGACTGAGAGAGAGAGACAGAGAGACAGCATTACAAAGAGAGAGCGAGGAAGAGAAGAGAGGCAGCTAGTGAAGGAGAGAGAGACAGAGAGAGAGACTGAGAGACAGCATTACAAAGAGAGAGTGAGGAAGAGAAGAGAGGTAGCCAGTGAAGGAGAGAGAGACAGAGAGAGAGACTGAGAGACAAAATTACAAAGAGAGAGCGAGGAAGAGAGGCAGCTAGTGAAGGAGAGAAAGACTGAGAGACAGCATTACAAAGAGAGAGCGAGGAAGAGAGGTAGCTAGTGAAGGAGAGAAAGACTGAGAGAGAGACTGAGAGACAGCATTACAAAGAGAGAGTGAGGAAGAGAAGGGAGGCAGCTAGTGAAGGAGAGAAAGACAGAGAGAGACTGAGAGACAGCATTATAAAGAGAGAGCGAGGAAGAGAGGCAGCTAGTGAAGGAGAGAGAGACTGAGAGAAAGCATTACAAAGAGAGAGCGAGGAAGAGAGGCAGCTAGTGAAGGAGAGAGACTGAGAGACAGCATTACAAAGAGAGAGCGAGGAAGAGAGGCAGCTAGTGAAGGAGAGAAAGACAGAGAGAGAGACTGAGAGACAGCATTACAAAGAGAGAGCGAGGAAGAGAGGCAGCTAGTGAAGGAGAGAAAGACTGAGAGAGAGACTGAGAGACAGCATTACAAAGAGAGAGCGAGGAAGAGAAGAGAGGCAGCTAGTGAAGGAGAGAGAGACAGAGAGAGAGACTGAGAGACAGCATTACAAAGAGAGAGCGAGGAAGAGAGGCAGCTAGTGAAGGAGAGAGAGACAGAGAGAGACTGAGAGACAGCATTACAAAGAGAGAGCGAGGAAGAGAGGCAGCTAGTGAAGGAGAGAGAGACTGAGAGAGAGACAGAGAGACAGCATTACAAAGAGAGAGCGAGGAAGAGAGGCAGCAAGTGAAGGAGAGAGAGACTGAGAGAGAGACAGAGAGACAGCATTACAAAGAGAGAGCGAGGAAGAGAAGAGAGGTAGCCAGTGAAGGAGAGAGAGACAGAGAGAGAGACTGAGAGACAGCATTACAAAGAGAGAGCGAGGAAGAGAAGAGAGGCAGCTAGTGAAGGAGAGAGAGACTGAGAGACAGCATTACAAAGAGAGAGCGAGGAAGAGAAGAGAGGCAGCTAGTGAAGGAGAGAAAGACTGAGAGAGAGACTGAGAGACAGCATTACAAAGAGAGAGCGAGGAAGAGAAGAGAGGCAGCTAGTGAAGGAGAGAAAGACTGAGAGAGAGACTGAGAGACAGCATTACAAAGAGAGAGTGAGGAAGAGAGGCAGCTAGTGAAGGAGAGAGAGACAGAGAGAGAGACTGAGAGACAACATTACAAAGAGAGAGCGAGGAAGAGAGGCAGCTAGTGAAGGAGAGAAAGACTGAGAGAGAGACTGAGAGACAGCATTACAAAGAGAGAGCGAGGAAGAGAGGCAGCTAGTGAAGGAGAGAGAGACAGAGAGAGAGACTGAGAGACAGCATTACAAAGAGAGAGCGAGGAAGAGAGGCAGCTAGTGAAGGAGAGAAAGACTGAGAGAGAGACAGAGAGACAGCATTACAAAGAGAGAGCGAGGAAGAGAAGAGAGGCAGCTAGTGAAGGAGAGAGAGACAGAGAGAGAGACTGAGAGACAGCATTACAAAGAGAGAGCGAGGAAGAGAAGAGAGGCAGCTAGTGAAGGAGAGAAAGACTGAGAGAGAGACTGAGAGACAGCATTACAAAGAGAGAGCGAGGAAGAGAGGCAGCTAGTGAAGGAGAGAAAGACTGAGAGAGAGACAGAGAGACAGCATTACAAAGAGAGAGCGAGGAAGAGAGGCAGCTAGTGAAGGAGAGAGAGACAGAGAGAGAGACAGAGAGACAGCATTACAAAGAGAGAGCGAGGAAGAGAAGAGAGGCAGCTAGTGAAGGAGAGAAAGACAGAGAGAGACTGAGAGACAGCATTACAAAGAGAGAGCGAGGAAGAGAGGCAGCTAGTGAAGGAGAGAGAGACAGAGAGAGAGACTGAGAGACAGCATTACAAAGAGAGCGAGGAAGAGAGGCAGCTAGTGAAGGAGAGAGAGACTGAGAGAGAGACTGAGAGACAGCATTACAAAGAGAGAGCGAGGAAGAGAAGAGAGGCAGCTAGTGAAGGAGAGAAAGACAGAGAGAGAGACTGAGAGACAGCATTACAAAGAGAGAGCGAGGAAGAGAAGAGAGGCAGCTAGTGAAGGAGAGAGAGACAGAGAGAGAGACTGAGAGACAGCATTACAAAGAGAGAGCGAGGAAGAGAGGCAGCTAGTGAAGGAGAGAAAGACTGAGAGAGAGACAGCATTACAAAGAGAGAGCGAGGAAGAGAAGAGAGGCAGCTAGTGAAGGAGAGAGAGACAGAGAGACAGCATTACAAAGAGAGAGCGAGGAAGAGAGGCAGCTAGTGAAGGAGAGAGAGACAGAGAGAGACTGAGAGACAGCATTACAAAGAGAGCGAGGAAGAGAAGAGAGGCAGCTAGTGAAGGAGAGAAAGACTGAGAGAGAGACTGAGAGACAGCATTACAAAGAGAGAGCGAGGAAGAGAGGCAGCTAGTGAAGGAGAGAGAGACAGAGAGAGAGACTGAGAGACAGCATTACAAAGAGAACGAGGAAGAGAGGCAGCTAGTGAAGGAGAGAGAGACTGAGAGAGAGACTGAGAGACAGCATTACAAAGAGAGAGCGAGGAAGAGAAGAGAGGCAGCTAGTGAAGGAGAGAAAGACAGAGAGAGAGACTGAGAGACAGCATTACAAAGAGAGAGCGAGGAAGAGAAGAGAGGCAGCTAGTGAAGGAGAGAGAGACAGAGAGAGAGACTGAGAGACAGCATTACAAAGAGAGAGCGAGGAAGAGAGGCAGCTAGTGAAGGAGAGAAAGACTGAGAGAGAGACAGCATTACAAAGAGAGAGCGAGGAAGAGAAGAGAGGCAGCTAGTGAAGGAGAGAGAGACAGAGAGACAGCATTACAAAGAGAGAGCGAGGAAGAGAGGCAGCTAGTGAAGGAGAGAGAGACAGAGAGAGACTGAGAGACAGCATTACAAAGAGAGCGAGGAAGAGAAGAGAGGCAGCTAGTGAAGGAGAGAAAGACTGAGAGAGAGACTGAGAGACAGCATTACAAAGAGAGAGCGAGGAAGAGAGGCAGCTAGTGAAGAAGAGAAAGACTGAGAGAGAGACTGAGAGACAGCATTACAAAGAGAGAGCGAGGAAGAGAGGCAGCTAGTGAAGGAGAGAGAGACTGAGAGAGAGACTGAGAGACAGCATTACAAAGAGAGAGCGAGGAAGAGAGGCAGCTAGTGAAGGAGAGAAAGACTGAGAGAGAGACAGAGAGACAGCATTACAAAGAGAGAGCGAGGAAGAGAAGAGAGGCAGCTAGTGAAGGAGAGAAAGACTGAGAGAGAGACAGAGAGACAGCATTACAAAGAGAGAGCGAGGAAGAGAAGAGAGGCAGCTAGTGAAGGAGAGAAAGACTGAGAGAGAGACTGAGAGAGAGACTGAGAGACAGCATTACAAAGAGAGAGCGAGGAAGAGTGGCAGCTAGTGAAGGAGAGAGAGACAGAGAGAGAGACTGAGAGACAGCATTACAAAGAGAGAGCGAGGAAGAGAAGAGAGGCAGCTAGTGAAGGAGAGAGAGACAGAGAGAGAGACAGAGAGACAGCATTACAAAGAGAGAGCGAGGAAGAGAAGGAGAGAGAGACAGAGAGAGAGACAGAGAGACAGCATTACAAAGAGAGAGCGAGGAAGAGAAGAGAGGCAGCTAGTGAAGGAGAGAGAGACAGAGAAAGAGACAGAGAGACAGCATTACAAAGAGAGAGTGAGGAAGAGAAGAGAGGCAGCTAGTGAAGGAGAGAGAGACAGAGAGAGAGACAGAGAGACAGCATTACAAAGAGAGAGCAAGGAAGAGAGGCAGCCAGTGAAGGAGAGAGAGACTGAGAGACAGCATTACAAAGAGAGAGCGAGGAAGAGAAGAGAGGCAGCTAGTGAAGGAGAGAAAGACTGAGAGAGAGACAGAGAGACCGCATTACAAAGAGAGAGCGAGGAAGAGAGGCAGCTAGTGAAGGAGAGAAAGACTGAGAGAGAGACTGAGAGACAGCATTACAAAGAGAGAGCGAGGAAGAGAGGCAGCTAGTGAAGGAGAGAAAGACAGAGAGAGAGACTGAGAGACAGCATTACAAAGAGAGAGCGAGGAAGAGAGGCAGCTAGTGAAGGAGAGAAAGACTGAGAGAGAGACTGAGAGACAGCATTACAAAGAGAGAGCAAAGGAATGAGAGAAACAGAGAGTGACAGGGAGAGAGAGAGAGAGACAACTAGTAAGAGAATAAATGAGAGAGCAGGAGAGAGAGACACGTGGAGAGGAACAGGAAGAGATACAGGAAAAGAATAAGAGGGAGATAAATAATTATCTTTAGAGAGATGTCTAGCAGAGTTAGAGAGATGTCTAGCAGAGTTAGAGAGATGTCTAGCAGAGTTAGAGAGATGTCTAGCAGAGTTAGAGAGATGTATAAAGGAGGTAAGGGAGATAGTGACAGCATTACAGAACCAAAGGAACAGAATATAGAACATGTGGTAACAAAATAAATCAGACTGACATTCTAGATTATTCTGGGGCGGGGTCATGGGACATCCCCCGAGGTCACACTTCCTTCTATTACACAGACTTTCCCCACCACCAATACTGCACATGATAAGGATCATGTAATATTGTGAATCATGATGCTAAAGTACATAATTCATTCTGTAGGGTTCTCTCATTTCAGCAAAACCCACATGGAAATAACTATAACATCTTTTAAATATATACACCAAAGCTGCTGTTCTGCGACTTATTAACCAGAGACTATACCGGTCCTGTAGTCATACATGTGACGATGCAGATCCCTAGAGCAGCCTCTCCCCTAGGTGTATCATCCTGAGAGGGACGTTGATGAGACCCGGGGTCAAGTCAGTGACTATATCTACCCCAGGATGCTGGTCTCAGTTGTGGAAGGCTGAAAGGCAGGGGCGTTGCTAGGTCAACAAATGATCAGGGGCTTGAGCCCAGATGAGCACAGTCGCACACAATCTCACCCCGTTTCTCTCTCTCTCTGTCTCACGCACCCTGTCTCTCTCCCTCTCTTTCTAACACACACCGCCTCTCTCTCACACTCTCTCTCTCTCTCTCTCTCACACACTCCGTCTCTCTCTCACACTCTCCGTCTGTCTCACACAGCATCTCTCTATCTCTCTCCGTCTCTCTTTCTCTCACACTCTCAGTCTCTCTCACACTCTCCGTCTCTCTCACCCTCTCCGTCTCTCTCACACTCTCCGTCTCTCTCTCACACTCTCCGTCTCTCTCTCTCTCACACTCTCCGTCTCTCTCTCTCTCACACTCTCCATCTCTCTCTCTCTCTCTCTCTCTCTCTCTCTCACACACTCTCCGTTTCTCTCTCTCTCACACTCTCCGTCTCTCTCTCTCTCACACTTTCCGTCTCTCTATCTCGCACACTCTCCGTCTCTCGCTCTCTCTCGCACACTCTCCGTCTCTCGCTCTCTCTGGCACACTCTCCGTCTTTCTCTCTCACACTCTCCGTCTATCTCCCACAGTGTCTATATCTCACACAGCGTCTATATCTTTCTCACACACACTTACACAACCTGACACACACACCCTCATACACTTATGCAAACACCCTGACACACACATCCTGACACACACACCCTCATCCACTTATGCAAACACCCTGACACTCACACACCCTCATACACTTATGCAAATACCCTGACACACACATCCTGACACACACACCCTCATACACTTATGCAAACACCCTGACACACACACAGCCTCATACACTTATGCAAACACCCTGACACACACACACACTCATACACTTATGCAAACACCCTGACACACACGCCCTCATACACTTATGCAAACACCCTGACAAACACACCCTCATACACTTATGCAAACACCCTGACACACACACCCTCATACACTTATGCAAACACCCTGACACACACACCCTCATACACTTATGCAAACACCCTGACACACACACACCCTCATACACTTATGCAAATACCCTGACACACACATCCTGACACACACATTTTTATATATTTTTAAAAAAAAACCTTATAGCGTTGGTCCCCCTCCTTGCTAAATTACCTTTGTTTGCAGGGAGGAGGACGTTTCCGATGGGACACTTTCTTCTGCCGGATGTCACATCCGGCGCGCAGCCAGACTCACAGTGCGACGGGGGCGGAGCTTGCACCCGTTGCGCTGTCAGTATGGCCAGGAGGTGCGGTCACCGAGGCACTTGCTTGTGGGCCGCACCTCCAGGAGGAGGGGCCAACAGCAGCGCCTCTCCTCCTCAACCCCCGCACGAGCATAAACCTCCGATTCTGGGACTATGTCCCAGACGGGGGAAAACTCTGCAGGGGAGATTTTTTTTTTTTTTTTTAACAGTGATAGCCCTGGAGTCTCGGGGCTAAAGTATTCTTTAGCCCCAGAGTCTCCATTCGGGGCTATGCACTGGAGATTCGGGGCTATAGCCCCAGTAGCCCCCCCCCCCCCCTAGCGACGCCTCTGCTGAAAGGGGCAGTAGCTGGCAGCCAGGGTAGGCACAGAGTCTTATACCCAGTGGAGAGGGAGGCAGGCATCGACTCCTCTGCCCCCAAGTAAGACTTTTACAAAGGCTGCCAAGTATTAAGATTAATGCTGACAGCTCCCAAGACACTGCCGCGGGAACCAAATTCTTGGGGAAGACTTCTCACTTTATTTCAAAACAGACCACTTATATATAGGAAAATGGGGGGAGGGGAACTACACAAAGTTAACATAAGTCAATTAACTCAGGATGTTTAATTACATACTGCAGGAAGATAATCAGAAAACATCCTAAGATAGCATATTTCACACCACAACAAAGAAGGAAAACATAACATCAACATGATGGTATTAAAGACAGAAAGACATTCAATAACATTTCTTAATACCTCCAAATGAACATTGTACACAACCTCCCTCTTAAGCGTACTAATTCACACAAACATTAAAACAAAGTCTTCTTTTCCTGTGTTAGGTTGTCATCTGCTGCTAAGTCTTGGGGGGGAGGGAAGGCTGGTCTGAGCTGATTACCTTATACCCCAATGAAACACAGGAACCCTAAAGATGTATCCAAAATCAACAGTCTTCAGGGTCCTTAGTACTTGGGGTAACGTGGCACTGTACTGGGGGGGGGGGGGGGGGGTTGGCAATCAGTCCAAACAGATCACCTGTGTCAGCCTCCACAAAACAGAACCCTTGCAAGGCCAGTTCACATAGTCTGTTGGAAGGAGACTAGCCTTTATTTCTCTCCAGGACCACCAGTAAAAGAGAGTTCCATCACAATATACTGCATATAATTACCCTCCTCTCTGGGACTATTTATTTTCTACTTATATTTCTTTTTCTCTTCCATGTAGGACAGTCATTTCCTGTAATCATGGCATTCTTCTGCAGAAGCCATGTTGGCGAAACATGTCAGATTCTCCACTATACCCCTATTAGGTGGCATTTTCCAATACCAGATACATTTTGCATTGAAAACTAATTTTAATATCAGTCCACAGGTGATGTCATACAGGAGACTCCACAGACACATTTCAAACACATTTTTCTCCTAATTTAGGCATTTGCTTGCAGTTTTGCTAACACAATGTATAGATCATGTTAATTCATTTTTTTATTATCTACATTCACAGTAAAAACAATGTTTAGGTGATACAGTCCCTATTACACCCTAGTGACATGATTTTTTTGCACCATGTATTTCCCTGGGTGACATAGGCTGTTTTAACATTTTTGTGGTATTTGTGTTTAGCTGTAATGTAAAAATCGTAAAATATGATGAAAAAAAAGAATAAAAAAAACACATTCCAACTTTGATCTGAATTTTTTTTATTCATTTCTAATTGGTAAAAAGACCCCGTCTAAATACGATTATACCCTCTTGTTACGGTAGTTTTTCTTCTTTTACATATCTTCATGGAGTCTCCAGCTTATGACACATATGGCTTGATATGCAAATTACACATTTCCCATTCCAAACCAGATCTTTTGCATATCAAGCCACCAGTGATGTCATAAACAGGAGACTCCACGGACACATGTATAAGACATTTTTCTCCTAATTTAGGCATTTCCTTGCAGTTTTACTAATACAATGTATAGATTATTTTCAGTCATTTTTTATTCTCTACATTCACAGTAAAAACAATTGTTAGGTCCTTTTAAGTAACCTTTGTCCA
The DNA here is from genome assembly GCA_036172795.1 of Pelodytes ibericus. Taxonomy (NCBI): domain Eukaryota; kingdom Metazoa; phylum Chordata; class Amphibia; order Anura; family Pelodytidae; genus Pelodytes; species Pelodytes ibericus. Next base: position 217,513,553 of record CM069858.1, on the reverse strand, counting down.
ATTTAAAGATGCTGTGTTTGTTATCCTTTAAAAAAAATAAAAAAAAAAGCTTTCCTATATTACTTATAGTCTTGTTCGTTTAACCCCTTCGCGACCTTATGATGAGTTAACTCGTCATAAGAGCCGCCGCATTAGCGACCTTATGACGAGTTAACTCGTCATGCAGTCTAGCCGGCAGTGCGCTCCCTGGGCACCGCCAGCCAGTCTGCAGTGGGTCCAGGACTAAGCCTCGCACCCGAGGCAAAGCTCCTGGACCCGATCGCTGGATTTCCGGGCATGTGATCGCGGTGATAACGTGATCACCGCGATAACATGCAAATTAGATGGCAAAGTCAGTGTGTTCACACACTGCCTCTAATTCACTCTCTGTGCTTCACATTCTTATAGTGAAGCACATAGAGTGACCTGTAAGTAAAAATAAATAAATAAATGTTGTATGAGGGGGGGAAAAATTAACCCTTTCATTGCTGATCACAATTTGTAACTGTGATCAGTTTCCTTCCACTTTATGGCCCTCATTTATTTATTTTTTTTACAATTTTTTTTTTATTTTTGCAATTTATGAAGTTTTTTAATAAATAAATGTAATTGTAATATATTTATTTAATAACATTTAACCCCTGCATGCCTTTTGCATGAACTTTATGGATCTGACATCGCACTCTTCAGAGGTTTTTTTTTTATGTCTTTTTTGTTTAGGGGGGTTTGGGAACCAATATTTTTGTTTTGTTATTAGTAAGTTAATTAGGTGGGATAAGTGGGTTAGTGTTGCACTAGTTGTGTAGCTTATTATTGGGAAAATAATGGGGAAAAACTTTTTTCCCCCCAAAATTTCCTTTTATATGTATTTTCTAATACTAAAATGTAAATAATTTTTATGTGTAGGGTATCAAAAGAAAGCTCTAACGGTCCTTTAAAAAACAACATATAACTTGTATGTTTGCGTTAAATGAGAGAAAGGAAAATTATGTTTCAAAAAACGCATATTAAAAATTGAAAAACGCTCTGGTCTTTGGCCTAGGAAAATCCCTGGTCCTTAAAGGGTTAATATTTTACCAAGAACTTTAACAAACAAACTAAAGAACAATGGTAAAGCTAAATCAGATGTAGTCTGTTAGAAAACCAATATGGCTATGCCCAGTCATTTTTATTTTTTTATTGCCTGTTTTATTCTTGTTTTTAGAAGCTTAAAATTACCCCCACGGAAAAAGACTGCTGGGAGACGAATCTCCAGCTATTATTTCTTTTCGAGGCAGCGGTGACTAATAAATGGTTGGCTCGAAAATTCCTTCCAAGATTTGTTATTTCGTTTTGGAAGGAGGGTTTTGGACTGGACCCGGGAAACGATGCAGCGGGGGAGGGAGAGAGAGGATGGAAAATTTGGACAGCAGCACAATGCTTGGGATACATAAATAAAATAAAAAATAAGCAGATTTTCTGGTCCAGAACCTGGTTGTTTATAAATGACTATGTTAATTATTCAGCTGCTTACTAACCACCCTCTGGCACTTCCAAATGTTCCTGTAGAACCCTAGACATGAATGAGATATCAGCAGATAGCTCAGGAAGGAATCACCAGCTCACACTCCACAGTTATCTTCTCTTGGACCCCGGAAACTTGCATTGATAAAGCAATGTTGGGTTATATTGTCGGATCATCGTCTCAGGTTCCTGCAGCAAGGGTAGTACATTTTTATTTTACGTTTGTTACTAATTTCCAACATTTTATTGGTGCTCAGCCAGAACTTTGGACTTTTGGATTCTTACCCCACATGTAATAAAAGAAGCTCTGTTGCCAAAGGTGATGACATTGGCAATGTATTTGACTTCAGGGTTGGAATGAGTGAACTATGGAGTATTTTGTGTTTTGTGCCAGGATCTGAAGCCATCTCAGGACACTGACAAGAGCTTCAGCGGTATCCTGTGGGAGGGAATTGACAAGTGAATGTCACAATTAAGGCCAAAGTACCTGAGTTGGAGGCATTCTGTCAGACTCCTCATACTTTGCTATTTTGTCCTTAATGTTGCAGTTCTCTTCCTAATTCTCTACAATTTTCCTGTTCCATGAATAAAGCCTAGTATAACATGGGGATTGCAGAGATGAAACACTGGAGCATCATTCAATACATCAAGGTCAGAGAATACGAGAGGAGCCGTTTAGGCTGCTGTACAGTGTATTTATTAATACATCAGAGAGTACTATGCCACTGGGATAACTGACATCTCTTACAGAGCACAGTGTCAAGGCTGGACCGGTGACAGGGGAATAAACAGCCTGGCACCCCCAGAATTGGCACAGGAAGCTGACTCAGGGGATTCACAGCAAAGATTAACTAGCTATTCACAAATAAGTCACCCAGTCTGACATCTCTAGAACAAGGTGAAATACACTGTATGGCATCTCTAGAACATACACAGCCTGGTACCACTAGAACATACACTGCTGGCACCTCTAGAACATACACTGCCTGGCACCTCTAGAACATACACAGCTTGGCATCTCTAGAACATACACAGCCTGGCATCTCTAGACCATACACTACCTAGCATCTCTAGACCATAGACAACATGGCATCTCTAGACCACACACAGCTTGGCATCTCTAGAACAAACAAAGCCTGGCATCTCTAGAACAAGTAGAAATACACAGCGTGGCTTCTATAGAACACCCACAGCCTGGCACCTCTAGAACACTCACAGCCTGGCATCTCTAGAACACTCACAGCCTGGCATCTCTAGAACACTCACAGCCTGGCATCTCTAGAACACTCACAGCCTGGCATCTCTTGACCATACACTGTCTGGCACCTCTAGAACATTCACTGCCTGGCATCTCTAGAACATTCACAGCCTAGCATCTCTAGAACATTCACAGCCTGGCATCTCTAGAACATACACTGCCTGGCATCTCTAGAACACACACTGCCTGGCACCACTAGACCATACACAGCCTGGCATCTCTAGACCATACACAGCCTGGCATCTCTAGACCATACACAGCCTGGCATCTCTAGACCACACACAGCTTGGCATCTCTAGAACAAACAAAGCCTGGCATCTCTAGAACAAGTAGAAATACACAGCGTGGCTTCTATAGAACACCCACAGCCTGGCACCTCTAGAACACTCACAGCCTGGCATCTCTAGAACACTCACAGCCTGGCATCTCTAGAACATTCACAGCCTGGCATCTCTAGACCATACACAGCCTGGCATCTCTAGACCATACACAGCCTGGCATCTCTGGAACATGCACAGCCTGGCATCTCTAGGACAAGTAGAAATACACAGCGTGGCTTCTATAGAACACCCACAGCCTGGCACCTCTAGAACATACACTGCCTGGCATCTCTAGAACACTCACAGCCTGGCATCTCTAGAACACTCACAGCCTGCCATCTCTTGACCATACACTGTCTGGCATCTCTAGAACATTCACAGCCTGGCATCTCTAGAACATTCACAGCCTGGCATCTCTAGAACATTCACAGCCTGGCATCTCTAGACCATACACAGCCTGGCATCTCTAGACCATACACAGCCTGGCATCTCTAGAACATGCACAGCCTGGCATCTCTAGGACAAGTAGAAATACACAGCGTGGCTTCTATAGAACACCCACAGCCTGGCACCTCTAGAACACTCACAGCCTGGCATCTCTAGAACACTCACAGCCTGGCATCTCTAGAACACTCACAGCCTGGCATCTCTAGAACATACACTGCCTGGCATCTCTAGAACATTCACAGCCTGGCATCTCTAGAACATTCACAGCCTGGCATCTCTAGAACACACACTGCCTGGCACCACTAGACCATACACAGCCTGGCATCTCTAGACCATACACAGCCTGGCATCTCTAGACCACACACAGCGTGGCATCTCTAGAACAAACAAAGCCTGGCATCTCTAGAACAAGTAGAAATACACAGCGTGGCTTCTATAGAACACCCACAGCCTGGCACCTCTAGAACACTCACAGCCTGGCATCTCTAGAACACTCACAGCCTGGCATCTCTAGAACACTCACAGCCTGGCATCTCTAGAACACTCACAGCCTGGCATCTCTTGACCATACACAGTCTGGCATCTCTAGAACATTCACAGCCTGGCATCTCTAGAACATTCACAGCCTGGCATCTCTAGACCATACACAGCTTGGCATCTCTAGACCATACACAGCCTGGCATCTCTAGAACATGCACAGCCTGGCATCTCTAGGACAAGTAGAAATACACAGCGTGGCTTCTATAGAACACCCACAGCCGTGCACCTCTAGAACATACACTGCCTGGCATCTCTAGAACACTCACAGCCTGGCATCTCTAGAACACTCACAGCCTGCCATCTCTTGACCATACACTGTCTGGCACCTCTAGAACATACACTGCCTGGCATCTCTAGAACATGCACTGCCTGGCATCTCTAGAACATACACTGCCTGGCACCTCTAGAACATACACTGCCTGGCACCACTAGACCATACACAGCCTGGCATCTTTAGACCATACACAGCCTGGCACCTCTAGGACATACACAGTCTGGCATCTCCAGAGCATACACAGCCTGGCATCTCCAGACCATACACAGCCTGGCACCTCTAGGACATACACAGTCTGGCATCTCCAGAGCATACACAGCCTGGCATCTCCAGACCATACACAGCCTGGCACCTCTAGGACATACACAGCCTGGCATCTCTAGACCATACACAGCCTGGCATCTCTAGACCATACACAGCCTGGCATCTCTAGACCATACACAGCCTGGCATCTCTAGAACATGCACAGCCTGGCATCTCTAGGACAAGTAGAAATACACAGCGTGGCTTCTATAGAACACCCACAGCCTGGCACCTCTAGAACATACACTGCCTGGCATCTCTAGAACACTCACAGCCTGGCATCTCTAGAACACTCACAGCCTGCCATCTCTTGACCATACACTGTCTGGCACCTCTAGAACATACACTGCCTGGCATCTCTAGAACATGCACTGCCTGGCATCTCTAGAACATACACTGCCTGGCACCTCTAGAACATACACTGCCTGGCACCACTAGACCATACACAGCCTGGCATCTCTAGACCATACACAGCCTGGCACCTCTAGGACATACACAGTCTGGCATCTCCAGAGCATACACAGCCTGGCATCTCCAGACCATACACAGCCTGGCACCTCTAGGACATACACAGCCTGGCATCTCTAGACCATACACAGCCTGGCATCTCTAGACCATACACAGCCTGCCATCTCTAGACCATACACAGCCTGGCATCTCTAGAACATGCACAGTCTGGCATCTCTAGGACAAGTAGAAATACACAGCGTGGCTTCTATAGAACACCCACAGCCTGGCACCTCTAGAACATACACTGCCTGGCATCTCTAGAACACTCACAGCCTGGCATCTCTAGAACACTCACAGCCTGCCATCTCTTGACCATACACTGTCTGGCACCTCTAGAACATACACTGCCTGGCATCTCTAGAACATGCACTGCCTGGCATCTCTAGAACATACACTGCCTGGCATCTCTAGAACATACACTGCCTGGCACCTCTAGAACATACACTGCCTGGCACCTCTAGAACATACACTGCCTGGCACCACTAGACCATACACAGCCTGGCATCTCTAGACCATACACAGCCTGGCACCTCTAGGACATACACAGTCTGGCATCTCCAGACCATACACAGCCTGGCATCTCCAGACCATACACAGCCTGGCACCTCTAGGACATACACAGCCTGGCATCTCTAGACCATACACAGCCTGGCATCTCTAGAACATGCACAGCCTGGCATCTCTAGGACAAGTAGAAATACACAGCGTGGCTTCTATAGAACACCCACAGCCTGGCACCTCTAGAACATACACTGCCTGGCATCTCTAGAACACTCACAGCCTGGCATCTCTAGAACACTCACAGCCTGCCATCTCTTGACCATACACTGTCTGGCACCTCTAGAACATACACTGCCTGGCATCTCTAGAACATGCACTGCCTGGCATCTCTAGTACATATATTCCTGGCATCTCTAGAACATACACTGCCTGGCATCTCTAGAACATGCACTGCCTGGCATCTCCAGACCATACACAGCCTGGCACCTCTAGGACATACACAGTCTGGCACCTCTAGAGCATACACAGCCTGGCATCTCTAGACCATACACAGCCTGGCATCTCTAGACCATACACAGCCTGGCATCTCCAGACCATACACAGTCTGGCATCTCTAGAACATACACTACCTGGCATCTCTAGACCATAGACAGCATGGCATCTCTAGACCATACACAGCCTGGCATCTCTAGACCATACACTACCTGGCATCTCTAGACCATAGACAGCATGGCATCTCTAGACCATACACAGCCTGGCATCTCTAGAACATGCACAGTCTGGCATCTCTAGGACAAGTAGAAATACACAGCGTGGCTTCTATAGAACACCCACAGCCTGGCACCTCTAGAACATACACTGCCTGGCATCTCTAGAACACTCACAGCCTGGCATCTCTAGAACACTCAAAGCCTGGCATCTCTAGAACACTCACAGCCTGCCATCTCTTGACCATACACTGTCTGGCACCTCTAGAACATACACTGCCTGGCATCTCTAGAACATGCACTGCCTGGCATCTCTAGAACATGCACTGCCTGGCATCTCTAGTACATACATTCCTGGCATCTCTAGTACATACATTCCTGGCATCTCTAGAACATACACTGCCTGGCATCTCTAGACCATACACAGCCTGACCTCTCTAGACCACACACAGCTTGGCATCTCTAGAACATACACTGTCTAGCATCTCTAGGACAAAGAGAAATACACAGCGTGGCTTCTATAGAACACCAACAGTCTGGCTCCTCTAGAGCATACACTTCCTGGCAACTCTAGGACATACATTGTCTGGTACTTCTAGGACTTTTCCAACATAGGCTTATTAGCAACAGCAAAGAGAACCCAAGCAGTCTGCCATCTACAGAGCATCCAGATACTGGCACCTCTAGGGCAAATATAAATACACACCTTGCCACCCCTAGGATATATACAGGCTTGTACCTTAGGGTCACATAAAGATTTGCATCTCTAGAATACATACAGGATTGCAACTCTCGGACAAGGGAGGGCTGGCCACTCTTTGCTCAGGGCGCAACAACGATTTAGTTACCCTTGGTGCCACGTCATTAGCCCACCTCATATAATCAGAACAGAGACATGTAGGACAGATTTGCTGACAGATACAGTACAGAGACTGTCAAGCAGACTGGGGCATTTAAAAGTGAAAACTGATGCACCGCTAGCCCATTGAGTGAGATTAACGAGCAACCTGGGGGCAATTGCCCTCCTTGCCAGCCCTTCCCTGCTTTGGAACATTTACAGATCAGATCTCCCAACTGCCCCGCTTTGTGATCCTGGGGTCTGTCTCGCTGCCCCTCCATGCTCTAGCTCTGTGCTTCTTTCCGGGGCACAGAAGTAGAGCTTGGTGGGACGCCGGGATTCTCGACTGAAATCCTGTATTCTATTGTGACACCGGAAAATGCACACTGCGTAGGTATATAACTGCGTAGCCATGCTGAAACTCAACCTCCTTAGTGACGCCTCCCTAGCGTCTGGATTCACACAGAGCAGAAGTTGGGAGGTATGGCAGACTTGTACCTTTAGGCAAGCATCTCTAGACCACATACATACTTACACTTAAGGACAAATATGAATGCACAGCCTGCCACCTGCAGGACATATACAGACTTGCACCTCAATGGAATGCACATTAACTCCACAACCTTCCACCTCTATGACACACACACAATCCATTACCTTCAGAATTCACAGACACCTCTAGGACCTCAGTAGTCTGTTACATCTAGCACAAACATAGGGATAGAAAACCTGACCGAACCCAAAAAAAAAAAAACAGATATAAAAATAAACGAAATACCCACCCTGGCAGACTGGTATTCTAACTGGCCACGGAGGGACACTTTCATGGGATTGGACAGGGATTACTTGAAACAATTACAAAAATTTGATTATTTTATGATCTAGAGCAGTGCTTCTCAAACCTGTCCTCAAATATGTTCACACCACGAGTTGTACATATAGTGTAACACCACAAGTTATACAGTTGTGTTTTATTCTTAACACAATCAGAAGCACTGATCCAGACAACAAGGGTGAAAGGAGAGCAGTTATAACAAATTGATTTGAATGCAGCCAGTCACCTACATTTAACTTTACCTATCACTCCCAAATGGTGACACAACAATAATAGAACTCTAAGAAAATTCCAGGAGAAACCTCTAAAAGTGAGTCAGAAAATCCACAATCTGTTTCCCTGTGGGCAGAGCCAGATAACTCCGAGCCTAGAACCTTTGTAGCTTAAACATTCATCTCTAGAATCAGCTGTTCCTTAAAAAAGGCAAAGGGATTGGTCCCATGAAATAAACTAGTGAGCCCCTTATGCAGACACTTTTCGGCATAGATAAAGCAGATAATACTGCCCCCTGAGGGCAATGAATTCACTGCCTCCCTTAACTGATACAAAACATGGGTTTGGGCACATTCCAGGTCGGTTCCAAACATGTCTATGTCCAGGCGGTACTTCCCATTCCCTAACGGGATCTGGATCATAGGGGTTCTAAGGCTAAGGAACCCTGGAAAGGTTGTAGAAGGCGGAGTAGGATCAGGAGAGGAGGAAACAGGTGGGACTGTTGGGTCAGGGATAGAAGCAGTGGAGAGCGCATTTAGGCAAAGTGGTGTCTTTTTATTCCCACCATCGCAACTGTCTATGACATCACTGTATTCATATTTGCCAGTGACAAGACATGGGTAGGTACAGAGCCAACCAATCTTCCAACGCTCCATTAAATCGAGGTTGGACTTATGGGTAGTAATTGGCAGCCATCCTTGTACGAGGAACCCACCCGGGAGAAGATCTTCTTTGATAGGTCCTTCAAACAAAGCGCGCACCTCAGATGGTCCCAGAAACATCGGAGGATTATGTTCCGCCTCAAGCATACTGGGTACCCGCGACTCCAGAATGTTTAGGGCCTTTCCCAGCTCTTCATTGGAGAGGAAGACTGAAACAATATCCTAGAGGAGAAAGACAGAGATTGGATGGTTATCAAGACAATGGTCCAGCTAAGAAACATTAAATGAGACCAGAATAAACTGAAATAAGTGGTAGTACCCAGAATAGTAATATAGAAAACCTAGTAAAACCATCAGATTTTTAAAAACATTTTTTTAAGTGAAATACATTTTTACAATGCATTCATATACAAAATTATAAAAAAAAAAAATACAATAAAAATTTGTCCCATAAACAATATACAATCACATGTAGAAGAAAATGGCTTTCAGGATATTTTTGTGTGCAGAAAAAAACTGACATGTTTTGCCCCCCTGAGGGCTTCTTCAGAGGTGAGTGCAATAAATAGTCAGATTAAAAATAAGTTTAAAAAGATCAAACAGATAGAACAGAATTATAGAGAACCTAGTAAAACCAACGCGTTTCTTTTTAAGTGAAATACACTTTAATAATACATTTATATACAAAATCCTAAGAAAAAATAAATAAAATACATCAACAAATTATCCCATAATAAATATACAGTTGCATGTAGAAGAAAATGCTTTCAGGATATTTGTGTGCAGAAACACCTGACGCGTTTCGCTAATGAGGACTTCTTCAGAGGTGAGCGTAATAAATAGTCAGATTAAAAATATGATCAAATAGTGTCTTTGAAAGCAAAAACCTCATGCTGGGGAGAGGATAGCAGAATAGCTGTCAAATAGTGCGTGAGGTTAGTAAATGGGGGGTGCATGGACCAGCAGATTGTATAGCTGCTCTGGAAATTTTAGGTAAGACTGTTCTGATGGTGCAGGAACCGGCGCTATTATAGTGCTGATAAAAGGACTACTATTCAATCTATTTGATAGATATATATATATAATCTGACTATTTATTGCACTCACATCTGAAGAAGCCCTCAGGGAGAAATGCGTCAGGTGTTTCTGCACATAAAAGTATTTTTCTTCTACATGTGGTTGTTTTATTGTTTACGGGATAAATTTTTAATGAATTTAATTTTATTTACCGGTATTTCTTTTTTTACAATGTTGTATGTGAATGTTTTATTAAAATTCTATGGGAAAAAGAGAATAATTGGAAGATCAGTAGAGATTTATTCTTGGGAGAATATGTCCTAGGAGTCATGTACAACCTCTACAAAATACCCGATCAAGTCTTACGTTTTCCCTAACCCATCTCAGAACAGACAAACAAAGCAATACGGGCGGCGCGGTAGAAATCGGTGTTATAGAGAGAGACGGGAATGAATGAATGGGATCAAGGGTAGTGAGAGTTCACCTTGGAATGCAAGATTCGATATTTGTTCAGCAGGCCGGCCGGTGGATCTTCCGATCTCGTTAGACGAATCCTCGTGACCTCAGGATGCTGAGAACGCAAGGTGTCAAAACAAAACTTTTGGATTACCCCTGCCACTCCACAACCTCTCATCCACGGGGCAACACGAAGACCCTGCACCACAGCCGTGATGCCACCGTCAACCAACAAGAAGGAATCGAAACCCACCTGAAAAGAGATGTCCTGGCTAGAAGCACGTACAATGACCAGCGACCTGTCCCCTTTATAAAGGCAAAATATTTTTTATCTAATGAAGTTTTCCTGACTCACCACTCTCCCGTCTGATTTGGCCACAAACATCCTTCTCTGGGGGTCTTTCAGCCATGCTGGATACCTCAAGGGGAGATAATCAACTCCCATGTATATTCCCTCCGAGATGGCCATGACCCCCTCATAGTCATCAGCAGTGGCAGGAAGGACATTCATGTCAGCGGCTATGAGATCCGACATGGTGAACAGAGAAATGTTACCAGTTACAATAAAGCTGAAAAGAGTGAAACGCTGTGTTACATGGGAAGAGTAAAGTCCAATAAGGCACCACGCCTACCTTCTTCAAGTACTTCACTAGTACCGTCTCCTAATACACAGACACACAGAAATACTCCTTCTAATACACAAACACACAGAAATACTCCTTCTAATACACAAACACACAGAAATACTCCTTCTAATACACAGACACACAGAAATACTCCTTCTAATACACAGACACACAGAAATACTCCTTCTAATACACAAACACACAGAAATACTCCTTCTAATACACAAACACACAGAAATACTCCTAATACACAGACACACAGAAATACTCCTTCTAATACACAAACACACAGAAATACTCCTTCTAATACACAAACACACAGAAATACTCCTTCTAATACACAAACACACAGAAATACTCCTTCTAATACACAAACACACAGAAATACTCCTAATACACAGACACACAGAAATACTCCTTCTAATACACAAACACACAGAAATACTCCTTCTAATACACAAACACACAGAAATACTCCTTCTAATACACAAACACACAGAAATACTCCTTCTAATACACAAACACACAGAAATACTCCTTCTAATACACAAACACACAGAAATACTCCTAATACACAGACACACAGAAATACTCCTTCTAATACACAAACACACAGAAATACTCCTTCTAATACACAAACACACAGAAATACTCCTAATACACAGACACACAGAAATACTCCTTCTAATACACAGACACACAGAAATACTCCTTCTAATACACAGACACACAGAAATACTCCTTCTAATACACAAACACACAGAAATACTCCTAATACACAGACACACAGAAATACTCCTTCTAATACACAAACACACAGAAATACTCCTTCTAATACACAAACACACAGAAATACTCCTAATACACAGACACACAGAAATACTCCTTCTAATACACAAACACACAGAAATACTCCTTCTAATACACAAACACACAGAAATACTCCTTCTAATACACAAACACACAGAAATACTCCTTCTAATACACAAACACACAGAAATACTCCTTCTAATACACAGACACACAGAAATACTCCTTCTAATACACAGACACACAGAAATACTCCTAATACACAAACACACAGAAATACTCCTAATACACAGACACACAGAAATACTCCTTCTAATACACAGATATCATAAGATCAATACGAAATGTAGATCACACCTCCTCCTAATACACAGACATCATGTCCCTCTCACCGCCTCCTAATACATAGACATGTCCCTCTCACCTCCTAATACACAGATATCATGTCCCTCTCACCGCCTCCTAATACACAGACATCATGTCCCTCTCACCTCCTCCTAATACACAGACATCATGTCCCTCTCACCGCCTCCTAATACATAGACATGTCCCTCTCACCGCCTCCTAATACACAGACATCATGTCCCTCTCACCTCCTCCTAATACACAGACATGTCCCTCTCACCTCCTCCTAATACACAGACATCATGTCCCTCTCACCGCTTCCTAATACACAGACATCATGTCCCTCTCACCTCCTCCTAATACACAGACATCATGTCCCTCTCACCTCCTCCTAATACACAGACATCATGTCCCTCTCACCGCTTCCTAATACACAGACATCATGTCCCTCTCACCTCCTCCTAATACACAGACATGTCCCTCTCACCTCCTCCTAATACACAGACATCAAGTCACTCTTACCTCCTCCTAATACACAGACATCATGTCCCTCTCACCTCCTCCTAATACACAGACATCATGTCCCTCCCACCTCCTCCTAATACACAGACATCATGTCCCTCTCCCACCTCCTCCTAATACACAGACATCATGTCCCTCTCACCTCCTCCTAATACACAGACATCATGTCCCTCTCACCTCCTCCTAATACACAGACATCATGTCCCTCTCACCTCCTCCTAATACACAGACATGTCCCTCTCACCTCCTCCTAATACACAGACATCATGTCCCTCTCCCACCTCCTCCTAATACACAGACATCATGTCCCTCTCACCTCCTCCTAATACACAGACATCATGTCCCTCTCACCTCCTCCTAATACACAGACATCATGTCGCTCTCATCTCCTCCTAATACACAGACATCATGTCGCTCTCACCTCCTCCTAATACACAGATATCATGTCCCTCTCACCTCCTCCTAATACACAGACATCATGTCCCTCTCACTTCCTCCTAATACACAGACATAATGTCCCTCTCACTTCCTCCTAATACACAGACATCATGTCCCTCTCACCTCCTCCTAATACACAGATATCATGTCCCTCTCACCTCCTCCTAATACACAGACATCATGTCCCTCTCACTTCCTCCTAATACACAGACATCATGTCCCTCTCACCTCCTCCTAATACACAGACATCATGTCCCTCTCACCTCCTCCTAATACACAGACATCATGTCCCTCTCACCTCCTCCTAATACACAGACATCATGTCCCTCTCACTTCCTCCTAATACACAGACATCATGTCCCTCTCACCTCCTCCTAATACACAGACATCATGTCCCTCTCACCTCCTCCTAATACACAGACATCATGTCCCTCTCACCTCCTCCTAATACACAGACATCATGTCCCTCTCACCTCCTCCTAATACACAGACATCATGTCCCTCTCACCTCCTCCTAATACACAGACATCATGTCCCTCTCTCACCTCCTCCTAATACACAGACATCATGTCCCTCTCACCTCCTCCTAATACACAGACATCATGTCCCTCTCACCTCCTCCTAATACACAGACATCATGTCCCTCTCACCTCCTCCTAATACACAGACATCATGTCCCTCTCACCTCCTCCTAATACACAGACATGTCCATCTCACCTCCTCCTAATACACAGACACCAGGACACATCCCCCTCACCTCCTCCTAATACACAGACATCAGGACACATCCCCCTCACCTCCTCCTAATACACAGACACCAGGACACATCCCCCTCACCTACTCCTAATACACAGACACATCCCCCTCACCTCCTCCTAATAAACAGACACCAGGACAATTCCCTCTCACCTCCTTCTAATACACAGATACCTGGACACATGCCTCTCATCTCCTCCTAATACAAAGACACCATAACACACCCCTCTCACCTCCTAATACACAGACATCAGAACTCATCCCTCTCACCTCCTAATACACAGATCTGCTATGTCCCAGGGAAGCATCCTGACTGACGGTCAGAGAGTGGTACCTGCCAGTTTGTCCTCATATTAGGGCCAAATGTTTTTACTTGTGTGTTTCTATATTAGCCGTACAAGTGGAAATAATACTCTTAGTGGCTGTTTAAAGGGACCGTCTTTTTGTTTGTTCATTTGGGCTTTTTATTTAGAAATACAAGGGAAATGATTAGCTCCTAACTAGTGTCGAGCGAACCCGAACCGAACTGTTCTGGTTCGTACCAAACTTTACGGTTTTTGGACCCCGGACCCGAACACGGACATTTCACTGTATGTCCGTGTTGGAGTTCGGGGTTCGGGGATTACATTGTATGTAATGCTATGGGCTTTCCATAAACCAAAATAGAGTCCCCATTCATAGGAAATTCTTATGAATGGGGACTCTATTTCGGTTTATAGAAAGCCAATAGTATTACATGTATTCCATAAGCCGAAAGTCTATAAACCGAAAGACATTCTGTTTATAGACTTTCTTTTTATTTCAGTGTTGAGCGAACCGAAATAGAGTCCCCATTCATAAGAATAGGTCAATTGATGGGGACTCTATTTCGGTTTATAGAAAGCCAATAGCATTACATGGCTATTGGCTTTCTATAAACTGAAATACAGTCCCAATTCGTACGAATAGGTCAATTGATAAGAAAAAAAACGAGAGGAGCACAAGGAAATTTATATATAAGTGAAACCAGTGAAAAGTATATATTGTGATGAAGAATAAAAATTGAACAAATATAAGTGATAAAAGAACTATATAATTTTAATTGTGATGAAAAATAAAACTCCAAAATACTTATAAACTTGAAAAACTCTGGGTGATTGATTGAAGTTCTCTCACAGTAGCAATTGTTCAATACATACAAGAAAAAAACAAAAGGAAGAAACATAGTGCTCTCTGAATGTGATCAAAACAGTGAGGATAGTGGGTGTTGTACTCACAGATCAAAGAGCAGAACCACTGCTCTATATTTAAGTATGAAAGGAAATTTCCAAGAATGATGGAGGGCTTCAGCTTGTCATAATATGCACGTGAAATTGATATGCTTGCATGAGCAATTTCTCATTATGTTGACATACACATGAAAAAGAGAGAAATAATCTCGTAGTGAAGCACAGTAAAAACTGTAATTTTAATTGAAACAGGGGAACAAAGAGGCTCACTTAAAAAAGTGGCGAGTCTGAATCTCTTCAACTCACGAACAACGTGTAAAAATACAGAGCTATCCGACGTCTGTCACCTGGACCAAGAGATTGAGAACGTGGGTGTGTCCAATCAGCAAACAAAATGGCTGTACGATCCACCAGCCAGAGTCGATGAGACTGTAGCAAAGCAGTGTCCGTAATAATAATCCGTCTGCTTCGGCGAAACAGCAAGCTCAGACAGGAATGCGGAAGTGTGCGGAGAGGAGGGGCGTGTCACAGACGCGTTTCGCCGGGCGGGGCTTCCTCAAGTGTACACTCGCCTCCTCCCGATGCTTCTCTTAAATCCACTTTCAAACGGACCTGGGGGGGGGTGAAGGGGAGGATGGAACTTTTATCCTCCAATCAAAATGAAAAAGAAACAAACATTGGGGGAGCTTTTATCATAAAGTTGGGGGCAGCTCGGTAACTTATGTTGAGTGACTGTCAAGCCCAATTAGCCAATAAAGACAGAAGAATACAATGACATCTTCATACCAGTCTAAAATACCTGTCTTAAATGACCACTACCCTCAGTATTTTAACCCTTGCTGCTTTAGAAGATACACCCTTGTTTTTAACATGGGATCAACAGAGGGGAACTTGTTCAGTTGTTGACCAGAGCAGCCTGTCTGCTGCACATGGAAGCATGGTGGCTTGTTAGATGATAGGCTGGCATGTACCATGAAAAGGACTAGCTTATCCTCATGTTAGGAGTAGAGATGAGCGGACACCTGGATGTTCGGATTCAGCGGGTTTGGCCGAACTTCGGAAAAAAGTCCGGGTTCGGGGTCGAATTTGATCCCGAACTCGACCCTGAACCCGAACCCCATTGAAGTCAATGGGGGCCCGAACTTTTGGCCACTAAAATGCCTCTAAAAGAGTCCTGGAAAGGGCTAGAGGGCTGCAAAATGAAGGAAAATGTGAGTGAGTGTCCCCATTCATACGACTAGGTCAATTGACCTTTTATTATGAATGGGGACTCTATTTCGGTTTATAGAAAGCCAATAGTATTACATGGATTCCATAAGCCGAAAGTCTATAAACCGAACGACATTCGGTTTATAGACTTTCGGTTTATAGAATACATGTAATACTTTTGGCTTTCTATAAACCGAAATAGAGTCCCCATTCATAAGAATTTCTATGAATGGTTTATAGGAAGCCTATAGCATTACATACAATGTAATTGCCGAACCCCGAACTCCAAC